>CM026397.1:40528427-40570034 GCA_014843695.1 Archivesica marissinica | reverse complement strand
TGAAAAGTACATAATAATAATCGAGGCTAGTTATTCACCTTTTTTAACGCTTCAGGAGGCGTCGCTCATATTGGTAACCGGTAGCGACGATAAATAAACGTAAAACACACACACACACACACACACACACACACACACACACACACACACACACACACACACACACACACACACACACACACACACACACACACACACACACACACACACACACACACACACACACACACACACACACACACACACACACACACACACACACACACACACACACACACACACACACACACACACACACACACACACACACACACACACACACACACACACACACACACACACACACACACACACACACACACACACACACACACACACACACACACACACACACACACACACACACACACACACACACACACACACACACACACACACACACACACACACACACACACACCACACACACACACACACACACACACACACACACACACACACACACACACACACACACACACACACACACACACACACACACACACACACACACACACACACACACACACACACACACACACACACACACACACACACACACACACACACACACACACACACACACACACACACACACACACACACACACACACACACACACACACACACACACACACACACACACACACACACACACACACACACACACACACACACACACACACACACACACACACACACACACACACACACACACACACACACACACACACACACACACACACACACACACACACACACACACACACACACACACACACACACACACACACACACACACACACACACACACACACACACACACACACACACACACACACACACACACACACACACACACACACACACACACACACACACACACACACACACACACACACACACACACACACACACACACACACACACACACACACACACACACACACACACACACACACACACACACACACACACACACACACACACACACACACACACACACACACACACACACACA
Organism: Archivesica marissinica; assembly: GCA_014843695.1. Classification (NCBI taxonomy): domain Eukaryota; kingdom Metazoa; phylum Mollusca; class Bivalvia; order Venerida; family Vesicomyidae; genus Archivesica; species Archivesica marissinica. The sequence continues at coordinate 40,568,974 of CM026397.1, read as the reverse complement.
CACACACACACACACACACACACACACACACACACACACACACACACACACACACACACACACACACACACACACACACACACACACACACACACACACACACACACACACACACACACACACACACACACACACACACACACACACACACACACACACACACACACACACACACACACACACACACACACACACACACACACACACACACACACACACACACACACACACACACACACACACACACACACACACACACACACACACACACACACACACACACACACACACACACACACACACACACACACACACACACACACACACACACACACACACACACACACACACACACACACACACACACACACACACACACACACACACACACACACACACACACACACACACACACACACACACACACACACACACACACACACACACACACACACACACACACACACACACACACACACACACACACACACACACACACACACACACACACACACACACACACACACACACACACACACACACACACACACACACACACACACACACACACACACACACACACACACACACACACACACACACACACACACACACACACACACACACACACACACACACACACACACACACACACACACACACACACACACACACACACACACACACACACACACACACACACACACACACACACACACACACACACACACACACACACACACACACACACACACACACACACACACACACACACACACACACACACACACACACACACACACACACACACACACACACACACACACACACACACACACACACACACACACACACACACACACACACACACACACACACAGATAAGAGAGGAGAGAATGGTGAGAAGGTGATAAGAAGATAAGAGAGGAGAGAATGAGGAGAAGATGATAAGAAGATAAGAGAGGAGAGAATGAGGAGAAGGTGATAAGAAGATAAGAGAGGAGAGAATGGTGAGAAGGTGATAAGAAGATAAGAGAGGAGAGAATGGTGAGAAGGTGATAAGAGAGGAGAGAATGGTGAGAAGGTGATAAGAGAGAATGAGGAGAAGGTGATAAGAAGATAAGAGAGGAGAGAATGGTGAGAATGTGATAAGAAGATAAGAGTGAATGGTGAGAAGGTGATAAGAAGATAAGAGAGGAGAGAATGAGGAGAAGGTGATAAGAAGATAAGAGAGGCGAGAATGAGGAGTATATGATTTATCGCCTGCTACACTTATTTGACCTATTTATAGTCTTTTATAGTTTTGTCCAGCATGCACATTGTTAATCGTGAAGCCAGTGTTAGAATATGAATTATTTGCTATTTTTTGTAGCTTAAGAAAGTCGCGTGTATCTACTATCCGTCTATATGGCTTCTACCATTGTGTCACATAAGAAAGTCGCGTGTATCTACTATCCGTCTATATGGCTTCCACCATTGTGTCACATAAGGGTTCTTATCAACATATTCCAGAACTGGTTTATAACAATGATTTTTGCTTTAATTGCAGCTTGCTGGAAGTACGACCTGGCAAAAGGCTCATCCATATATCGGCGTCGTTGTCACCTTCTTCGTCATACTAAACGTTAGTATAGATGTAAATTTTAAGATTTCAAAATCGAGACCATCCGAAAATCGAATATGACAGGGACACTTTGAGCATTCATATACACTTGTTAGCAAGCACGAGACTATTCATAAACCTTAGGAACAGTAGTTTAATAATGCAATGTATGTTATAGTATCTGATCTATTATCAACCGGTTGGCAATATACACGGGTATTGATGAGGAAGTGAAGAAACACATGCGATCTTGTTATATTTGTTATATGTTCAGAAATTATTTTGTACAACAATCATTCAAATGTATACAAGGCAAAACCTGATTGGACAACATGGTTCATCATTCTAAACCTGATTGGACAACATGGTCCATCATTCTAAACCTGATTGGACAACATGGTCCATCATTCTAAACCTGATTGGACAACATGGTCCATCATTCTAAACCTGATTGGACAACATGGTTCATCATTCTAAACCTGATTGGACAACATGGTCCATCATTCTAAACCTGATTGGACAACATGGTCCATCATTCTAAACCTGATTGGACAACATGGTCCATCATTCTAAACCTGATTGGACAACATGGTTCATCATTCTAAACCTGATTGGACAACATGGTCCACCATTCTAAACGTTAGTATTTATCTTGCATTAATTAATTAAGTCTCGGTAGAAACATTCTTGGTGGCATGTGTTAGGAAGTCTTGTACAATCAGTGAACCATATATAGTGCTGTAATATAATACATGGATGTTGGCTATACATGTACTTAGACTATTGACTTAGAATATTGACATACATATCTATTGTATACATAATGAAAATGGATTTAATCGAAAGCTTAAACTTAGACTACTGACTTAGACTATTGACGTAGGCTATTGACTTAGACTATTGATTTAGACTATTGAACCCTAATAATCCATTAAACACACTAACTCAAAGATTAGGCACCACAATGCATTCTAGAGTTAAATGCTTTATCTATTCTGCTGTTGTAAATGAATGAGAATCCAACTGTACGAGCCGTGGTCGAGTGGTTACGGTCGCTGACTTGTTGTATGCCACTGTAACCTATCATCACTGATGGTCACGGGTTCGAGCCCAGCTCAGACCGTGTCACTTTATACGAAAAAGTTGGCAGTTTCATACGAAGGTTGGTGCACCCCAAGTACATGATTAACCGCTGGAGCCTGCCCACGAAAGGTGCTGTTAGGTAAACTACCCGTCGCTCAAATGGGCAAACGGCAGCGACGTTAAATAAATTTAAATAAACTTAAATAATAAAAAGAAAGAGAAGCAAACTATGAAAGTATGACCACGGGAAGTGACACTATTTCTATTTATCAATTACTCTGTAATTATAATGTTAATGCTTCTATATCTCCTTATTAAATTACAAATACATTAGTGAGAACTAAATTGTACAACAGACCGGTTGTGACATTCCCTATTTCATCAGTTTTACTACACGAATTCACGATTTCATTGTGTCACGATTTAAGCAACACGAATTCACGATTTCATCATCATGGTGTCACGATATAAGCGACACGAATTCACGGTGTCACGATTTAAGCGACACGCATTCACGATTTCATCACCATGGTGTCACGATATAAGCGACACGAATTCAAGATTTCATGGTGTCACGATTTAAGCGACACGAATTCACGATTTCATGGTGTCACGATTTAAGCGACACGAATTATACGATTTCATGGTGTCACGATTTAAGCGACACGAATTCACGATTTCGTTGTGTTACGATTTAAGCGACACAAATTCACGGTGTCACGATTTAAGCGACATGAATTCACAATTTCATGGTGTTACGATTTAAACGACACGAATTCACGATTTCATGGTGTCGTGTCACGATTTAAGCGACACGAATTCACGATTCTATGGTGTCACGATTTAAGCGACACGAATTCACAATTTAATTGTTTCACGATTTAAACGAATTCACGATTTCAACTTCACTAATGAAATAACGAATGTTAACATCGGTGTTTCGTAAAATTGTTAAATGATGCAGATTGTTGTTCATAGCACGTACACATGTAACATCGAGGATCTGTATCGGACAGATACGGGGATCACAGTGGATGTTTCAAGGATGCTATTATAATAAACATAGTTTAGACATAATTATTTAATTTAGCTCGATTGTGAAACAAGTGTTTACAACGTTATATTAATCGCTATCGAGACCTCATATCGTATGAAATGCATCACCACGAGGGAGAGACAAGAGGCAATGTGGAATTTAAGTGACTTGCCCAAGGGTACAATAGTAACGGTTACAGCCACGTGTACCGTCTCCGTGGCCTAGTGGTTAAAGCGTCTGCCTACGGAGCGGGAGGTCGAAGGTTCGAACCTTGTCAGGGGTTCGTTCTGATATGGCCTGTCTGTGAGCCGCCAGCTAGTTAAATAATGGTTACCGATTGCCTACTAGCAGTGCGACTGACATACAAGCATAATATTTGGGAGGTACTGATGTTCATAAAAAGAGGTGTCTCATAAGTCAGAAATGGCTGACCCTTTACATAGGGATGACACAATAATAAACAAACACTTTACACTAATTTTGTGCACCATATGTATAATATAGACTTGTCAAACTTATATACGAGCATTTTACATTACACTGCTTTGCTTTATTTATAGCCAATAATGGCGTTATTCCGACCACATCCGGATTCCAACCGGCGTTATATATTTACCTGGGCACATTGGTTTGTTGGAACAGTAGCACAGATTCTCTCTGGTAAGTAGAAATGTAAGCGTGTGCCTTTAATCGTATGAATTAATGCAAAATGTATGAACATGCATTCACATATTCAAAGGCAACCGTTCATAATAATATATACACACCAAACAGTCATATTATTCATATTATCTTCGCTAATTGCTATATATGTACAAATATTTAAAGAATTAGTGTGTTACATTGATAGCGCATACAAACCTACACATTTATAGGGACCATTAGGTGATATTTCTGCTGGTATACGCGCATATATTTCTTTCAGTGATGGCGTTGGTACTGGGTGTGACTCTGGCACGAGCCTCCGCTCCGTTTGACCTCGTGTGGATACTGATTGCCTGGGCGGTGTATCAGATGATCATGGAACTCGTGCTAGAAGTGATTGACTGCTGCACGGCTGATAACCGTTAGTGTTTTCCTTCATATGTTCAGTGCATTATGTACTATTTTCCATTGTTGGGCTTCACCCAAATAATATTACTGTAGATGTATATTTTATATGCCGGTGACATACTTTTGATAAGTTCCACGGGTACATATGAGGTTCATGGTATAGGTAAGTTCCACGGGTAGGTAGGGTGTTCCACGGGTAGGTAGGGTGTTCCAGGTGTAGGTAGGGTGTTCCAGGTGTAGGTAGGGTGTTCCATGTGTAGGTAGGATGTTCCATGTGTAGGTAGGGTGTTCCATGTGTAGGTATGATGTTCCATGTGTAGGTAGGATGTTCCAGGTGTAGGTAGGGTGTTCCATGTGTTGGTAGGATGTTCCATGTGTAGGTAGGATGTTCCAGGTGTAGGTAGGATGTTCCATGTGTTGGTAGGATGTTCCATGTGTTGGTAGGATGTTCCATGTGTAGGTAGGGTGTTCCACGGGTAGGTAGGGTGTTCCATGTGTAGGTAGGATGTTCCAGGTGTAGGTAGGATGTTCCAGATGTAGGTAGGGTGTTCCATGTGTAGGTAGGATGTTCCAGGTGTAGGTAGGGTGTTCCATGTGTAGATAGGATGTTCCATGTGTAGGTAGGATGTTCCATGTGTAGGTAGGATGTTCCATGTGTAGGTAGGGTGTTCCACGGGTATGTAGGATGTTCCATGTGTAGGTAGGGTGTTCCACGGGTAGGTAGGGTGTTCCATGTGTATGTAGGGTGTTCCAGGTGTAGGTAGGGTGTTCCAGGTGTAGGTAGGGTGTTCCAGGTGTAGGTAGGATGTTCCACGGGTAGGTAGGGTGTTCCATGTGTATGTAGGGTGTTCCAGGTGTAGGTAGGGTGTTCCATGTGTAGGTAGGGTGTTCCATGTGTATGTAGGTTCTATGGGTAGGTAGGAAGTTCCAGGTGTAGGTAGGTTCTATGGGTAGGCAGGAGGTTTGGCTGGAAGATTCCACATATAGGCAATGTTCCAAGGGTAGGTAGAAGGTTTCATTGGAAGGTTCCACATATAGGCAATGTTCCAAGGGTAGGCAGGAGGTTTCGCTGGAAGGTTCCACATATAGGCAATGTTCCAAGGGTGGGTAGGAGATTTCGCTGGAAGGTTCCACATATAGGCAATGTTCCAAGGGTAGGTAGGAGGTTTCACTGGAAGGTTCCACATATAGGCAATGTTCCAAGGGTAGGTATATTATTGTTTTCTTCCAACCTTGTAACAGAATGAGTCCATTTATGCAAGAGGAGATTGGAATGTGTGTTGGTGAACATAATTATATATGTCTCATCGTTACATATAGGCAATGCTATTGCCGCAGCACGTCGTAGTGTAGCCTGGGAACAGGCGTTGATATATTTTGCCCGGTCAGTCATTTTTTTAACACCGAGACCATTAATTGCTCCGCCGTATTGAGGTTTTGATAATGTCATTAAGTAAAAACGTGAAATATCGATAGACTGGAACCCAGGCTAGTCGTAGTGTTCGAGTTGCAATTGTGAAATTAAAACTTAATCACTCTCGTTGGCGCGGATGAAAGCGTATATGTGGTCATTCGTGTGGGAGGAAACCGGAGTACCCGGAGAAAACCCACCTGTCCGATCTGGCGACCACCGTACCATCTCACATCTTACAAAGGTTAAGTAGACAACATAGATACAGTATTCATAGATATGGAGTGTTTTCATAGAGTACCCCCCCCCCCAACTCGTGCTCACAAAACACAGACAAACCCTCCATAGGCATGCTAGCATCTTATACCGGAACCAGTACGTGTTGAGATTTCACATATTGATGGACACTCATCACTTTCAGGTCGCCGTTACTACAGAGATGGAACTATGAAAGAACCACGAGGTAGTCTTCTGAAGAAGATCTTACTCACCTTGCACGTGTTGATCATAACAGCGTTCACTGTCGTCTGCATCGTCATCCTCGTCATTAACTGATATCTATATATATCCTGCTGTGTTGTACCACATTGAAAAACTCAATATATCGTGCATAATAGTGCACGATTGTATATACTTCTATGAAATTATAAGATTTTGTTTTATGCATTCCATGGTTATATTCATTCCCCACCCACTATACTGCCGCAAGAATCAGACAGAATGTGTCTATCGGTTAGTTAGTATGGAGTTCTTACAGTTGTCAACAGAATAAAAGAGGAGGGGATATGATAATACACGGTCCTACCCACTGGACTACCTGCACTATGCACTATAATACACAGTCCTACCCACTGGACTACCTGCACTATAATACACAGTCCTACCTACCCACTGGACTACCTGCAATATGTACTATACTACACAGTCCTACCCACTGGACTACCGGCACTATGCACTATAATACACAGTCCTACCCGCTGGACTACCTGCACTATGCACTATAATACACAGTCCTACCCACTGGATTACCTGCACTATGCACTATAATACACAGTCCTACCCACTGGACTACCTGCACTATAATACACAGTCCTACCCACTGGACTACCTGCACTATGCACTATTATACACAGTCCTACCCACTGGACTACCTGCATTATGCACTATAATACACAGTCCTACCCACTGGACTACCTGCACTATGCACTATAATACATAGTCCTACCCACTGGACTACCTGCACTATGCACTACAATACACAGTCCTACCCACTGGACTACCTGCACTATGCTCTATAATACACAGTCCTACCCACTTGACTACCTGTGCTATGTACTATAATACACGGTCCTACCCACTGGACTACCTGCACTCTGCACTATAATACACAGTCCTACCCACTGGACTACCTGCACTATGCACTATAATACACAGTCCTACCCACTGGACTACCTGCACTATGCACTATAATACACAGTCCTACACACTGGACTACCTGCACTATGCACTATAATACACAGTCCTACCCACTGGACTACCTGTACTATGCACTATAATACACAGTCCTACCCACTGGATTACCTGCACTATGTATTATAATACACAGTCCTACCACTGGACTACCGGCACTATGCACTATAATACATAGTCCTACCCACTGGACTACCGGCACTCTGCACTATAATACACAGTCCTACCCACTGGACTACATGTACTATGTACAATAATACACAGTCCTACCCACTGGACTACCTGCACTATTCACTATAATGCACTATGTACTATAATACACAGTCCTACCAACTGGACTACCTGCACTATGCACTATAATGCACAGTCCTACCCACTGGACTACCTGCACTATGTACTATAATACACAGTCCTACCCACTGGAATACCAGCACTATGCACAATAATACACAGTCCTAACCACTGGACTACCTGCACTATGTACCATAATACACAGTCCTACCCACTGGACTACATGTACTATGCACTATAATACACAGTCCTAACCACTGGACTACCTGCACTATGCACTATAATACACAGTCATACCCACTGGACTACATGTACTGTGTACTATAATATACAGTCCTATCCACTGGAATACCTGCACTATGCACTATAATACACAGTCCTACCCACTGGACTACCTGCACTATGTATTATGATACACAGTCCTACCACTGGACTACCGGCACTATGCACTATAATACACAGTCCTACCCACTGGACTACCTGCACTATGTACTATAATACACAGTCCTACCCACTGGACTACCTGCACTATGCACTATAATGCACAGTCCTACCCACTGGACTACCTGCACTATGTACTATAATACACAGTCCTAACCACTGGACTACCTGCACTATGTACTATAATACACAGTCCTAACCACTGGACTACCTGCACTATGCACTATAATACACAGTCCTAACCACTGGACTACCTGCACTATGCACTATAATACACAGTCCTACCCACTGGACTACCTGTACTATGCACTATAATACACAGTCCTACCCACTGGACTACCTGCACTATGCTCTAAAATACACAGTCCTACCCACTTGACTACCTGTACTATGTACTATAATACACGGTCATACCCACTGGACTACCTGCACTATGCTCTAAAATACACAGTCCTACCCACTGGACTACCTGCACTATGCACAATAATACACAGTACTACCCTATGGACTACCGGCACTATGTACTATAATACATAGTCCTACCCACGGGACTACCGGCACTATGCACTATAATACACAGTCCTACCCACTGGACTACCTGCACTATGCACAATAATACACAGTACTACCCTATGGACTACCGGCACTATGTACTATAATACACAGTCCTACCCACTGGACTACCTGCACTATGCACAATAATACACAGTACTACCCTATGGACTACCTGCACTATGCACAATAATACACAGTACTACCCTATGGACTACATGCACTATGCACAATAATACACAGTACTACCCTATGGACTACCGGCACTATGTACTATAATACACAGTCCTACCCACTGGACTACCTGCACTATGCACAATAATACACAGTACTACCCACTGGACTACCTGCACTATGCACAATAATACACAGTCCTACCCACTGGACTACCTGCATTATGCACTATAATACACAATCCTACCCACTGGACTACCTGCACTATGAACAATAATACACAATCCTACCCACTGGACTACCGACACTATGTACTATAATACACAGTCCTACCCACTAGATTACCGGCACTATGCACTATAATACACAGTTCTACCCACTGGACTACCTGCACTATGCACTATAATACATATTCCTACCCACTGGACTACCTGCATTATGTACTATAATGCACAATCCTACCCACTGGACTACCTGCACTATGCACTATAATGCACAGTCCTACCCACTGGACTACCTGCACTATGCACTATAATACACGGTCCTACCCACTGGACTACCTGCACTGTGCACTATTATATAATACACAGTCCTACCCACTGGACTACCTGCACTATGCACTATAATACACGGTCATACCCACTGGACTACCTGCACACTGCACTATCATACACGGTCATACCCACTGGACTACCTGCACTATGCATTATAAAACACAGTCCTACCCACTGAACTACATGTACTATGCACTATAATACACAGTCCTACCCACTAGACTACCGGCACTGTGCACTATAATACACAGTCCTACCCACTGGACTACATGTACTATGCACTATAATACTCAGTCCTACCCACTGGACTACCTGCACTATGTACTATAATACACAGTCATACCCACTGGACTACCTGCACTATGCACTATAATACACGGTCCTACTCACTGGACTACATGTACTATGCACTATAATACACTGTCCTACCCACTGGACTTCCTGCACTATGTACTATAATACACTGTCCTACCCACTGGACTACCGGCACTATGCACTATAATACACAGTCCTACCTCTGGACTATCTGTCCTATGTACTATAATACACAGTCCTACCACTGGACTACCGGCACTATGTACTATAATACAGAGTCCTACCCACTGGACTACCTGCACTATGTACTATAATACACAGTCCTACCCACTGGACTACCTGTACTATGTACTATAATACACAGTCCTACCCACTGGAATACCTGCACTATGCACTATAATACACAGTCCTATCCACTGGACTACCTGCACTATGTATTATGATACACAGTCCTACCACTGGACTACCGGCACTATGCACTATAATACACAGTCCTACCCACTGGACTACCGGCACACTGCACTATAATACACAGTCATACCCACTGGACTACATGTACTATATACTATAATACACAGTCCTACCCACTGGACTACCTGCACTATGCACTATAATGCACAGTCCTACCCACTTGACTACCGGCACTATGCACTATAATACAGGGTCCTACCCACTGGACTACATGCATTATGCACTATAATACACAGTCCTACACACTGGACTACCGGCACTATGCACTATAATACACAGTCCTACCCACTGGACTACCTGCACTATGCACTATAACACACAGTCCTACCCACTGGACTACCTGTACTATGCACTATAATACACAGTCCTACCCACTGGATTACCTGCACTATGTATTATAATACACAGTCCTACCACTGGACTACCGGCACTATGCACTATAATACACAGTCCTACCCACTGGACTACCGGCACTCTGCACTATAATACACAGTCCTACCCACTGGACTACATGTACTATGTACAATAATACACAGTCCTACCCACTGGACTACCTGCACTATTCACTATAATGCACTATGTACTATAATACACAGTCCTACCAACTGGACTACCTGCACTATGCACTATAATGCACAGTCCTACCCACTGGACTACCTGCACTATGTACTATAATACACAGTCCTACCCACTGGAATACCTGCACTATGCACAATAATACACAGTCCTAACCACTGGACTACCTGCACTATGCACTATAATACACGGTCCTACCCACTGGACTACCTGCACTTTGCACTATTATATAATAAACAGTCATACCCACTGGACTACATGTACTGTGTACTATAATATACAGTCCTATCCACTGGACTACCTGTACTATGTACTATAATACACAGTCCTACCCACTGGACTACCTGCACTATGTACTATAATACACAGTCCTACCCACTGGACTACCTGCACTATGCACTATAATGCACAGTCCAACCCACTGGACTACCTGCACTATGTACTATAATACACATTCCTAACCACTGGACTACCTGCACTATGTACTATAATACACAGTCCTAACCACTGGACTACCTGCACTATGCACTATAATACACAGTCCTAACCACTGGACTACCTGCACTATGCACTATAATACACAGTCCTACCCACTGGACTACCTGTACTATGCACTATAATACACAGTCCTACCCACAGGACTACCTGCACTATGCTCTAAAATACACAGTCCTACCCACTTGACTACCTGTACTATGTACTATAATACACGGTCATACCCACTGGACTACATGTACTGTGTACTATAATACACAGTCCTACCCACTGGACTACCGGTACTATGTACTATAATACACAGTCCTACCCACTGGACTACCTGCACTATGTACTATAATACACATTCCTACCCACTGGACTACCTGCACTATGCACTATGATACACAGTCCTACCCACTGGACTACCTGCACTATGCACAATAATACACAGTACTACCCTATGGACTACCGGCACTATGTACTATAATACACAGTCCTACCCACGGGACTACCGGCACTATGCACTATAATACACAGTCCTACCCTCTGGACTACCTGCACTATGAACAATAATACACAATCCTACCCACTGGACTACCGACACTATGTACTATAATACACAGTCCTACCCACTAGATTACCGGCACTATGCACTATAATACACAGTTCTACCCACTGGACTACCTGCACTATGCACTATAATACACATTCCTACCCACTGGACTACCTGCACTATGCACTATAATGCACAGTCCTACCCACTGGACTACCTGCACTATGCACTATAATGCACAGTCCTACCCACTGGACTACCTGCACTATGCACTATAATACACGGTCCTACCCACTGGACTACCTGCACTGTGCACTATTATATAATACACAGTCCTACCCACTGGACTACCTGCACTATGCACTATAATACACGGTCATACCCACTGGACTACCTGCACACTGCACTATCATACACGGTCATACCCACTGGACTACCTGCACTATGCATTATAAAACACAGTCCTACCCACTGAACTACATGTACTATGCACTATAATACACAGTCCTACCCACTGGACTACCGGCACTGTGCACTATAATACACAGTCCTACCCACTGGACTACATGTACTATGCACTATAATACTCAGTCCTACCCACTGGACTACCTGCACTATGTACTATAATACACAGTCCTACCCACTGGACTACCTGCACTATGCACTATAATACACGGTCCTACTCACTGGACTACATGTACTATGCACTATAATACACTGTCCTACCCACTGGACTTCCTGCACTATGTACTATAATACACTGTCCTACCCACTGGACTACCGGCACTATGCACTATAATACACAGTCCTACCTCTGGACTATCTGTCCTATGTACTATAATACACAGTCCTACCACTGGACTACCGGCACTATGTACTATAATACAGAGTCCTACCCACTGGACTACCTGCACTATGTACTATAATACACAGTCCTACCCACTGGACTACCTGTACTATGTACTATAATACACAGTCCTACCCACTGGAATACCTGCACTATGCACTATAATACACAGTCCTACCCACTGGACTACCTGCACTATGTATTATGATACACAGTCCTACCACTGGACTACCGGCACTATGCACTATAATACACAGTCCTACCCACTGGACTACCGGCACACTGCACTATAATACACAGTCATACCCACTGGACTACATGTACTATATACTATAATACACAGTCCTACCCACTGGACTACCTGCACTATGCACTATAATGCACGTCCTACCCACTTGACTACCGGCACTATGCACTATAATACAGGGTCCTACCCACTGGACTACATGCATTATGCACTATAATACACAGTCCTACACACTGGACTACCGGCACTATGCACTATAATACACAGTCCTACCCACTGGACTACCTGCACTATGCACTATAATACACAGTCCTACACACTGGACTACCTGCACTATGCACTATAATACACAGTCCTACCCACTGGACTACCTGCACTATGTACTATAATACACAGTCCTACCACTGGACTACCGGCACTATGCACTATAATACACAGTCCTACCCACTGGACTACCGGCACTATGCACTATAATACACAGTCCTACCCACTGGACTACATGTACTATGTACTATAATACACAGTCCTACCCACTGGACTACCTGCACTATTCACTATAATGCACTATGTACTATAATACACAGTCCTACCCACTGGACTACCTGCACTATGCACTATAATACACAGTCCTACCCACTGGACTACCTGCACTATGCACTATAATACACAGTCCTACCCACTGGACTACCTGCACTATGCACTATAATACACAGTCCTACCCACTGGACTACCTGCACTATGCACTATAATACACAGTCCTACCCACTGGACTACCTGCACTTTGCACTATAATACACAGTCATACCCACTGGACTACCTGTACTATGTACTATAATACACAGTCCTACCCACTGGACTACCTGTACTATGTACTATAATACACAGTCCTACCCACTGGACTACCTGCACTATGTACTATGATACACAGTCCTACCCACTGGACTACCTGCACTATGCACTATAATACACAGTCCTACCCACTGGACTACCTGCACTATGCACTATAATACACAATCCTACCCACTGGACTACCTGCACTATGTACTATAATACACAGTCCTACCCACTGGACTACCGGCACTATGCACTATAATACACAGTCCTACCCACTGGACTACCTGTACTATGTACTATAATACACAGTCCTACCCCTGGACTACCTGCACTATGCACTATAATACACAGTCCTACCCACTGGACTACCTGCACTATGCACTATAATACACGGTCCTACCACTGGACTACCGGCACTATGCACTATAATACACAGTCCTACCCACTGGACTACCTGCACTATGCACTATAATACACAGTCCTACCCACTGGACTACCTGCACTATGCACTATAATACACAGTCCTACCCACTGGACTACCTGCACTATGCACTATAATACACAGTCCTACCCACTGGATTACCTGCACTATGCACTATAATACACATTCCTACCCACTGGATTACATGCACTGTGCACTATAATACACGGTCCTACCCACGGGATTACCTGTACTATGCACTATACTACACAGTCCTACCCACTGGACTACCTGCTCTATGCACTATGATACACGGTCCTACCCACTGGACTACCTGCACTATGCACTATAATACACGGTCCTACCCACTGGACTACCTGCACTTTGCACTATAATACACAGTCCTACCCACTGGACTACCGGCACTATGCACTATAATACACATTCCTACCCACTGGATTACATGCACTGTGCACTATAATACACGGTCCTACCCACGGGATTACCTGTACTATGCACTATACTACACAGTCCTACCCACTGGACTACCTGCTCTATGCACTATGATACACGGTCCTACCCACTGGACTACCTGCACTATGCACTATAATACACGGTCCTACCCACTGGACTACCTGCACTTTGCACTATAATACACAGTCCTACCCACTGGACTACCGGCACTATGCACTATAATACACGGTCCTACCCACGGGATTACCCGCACTATGCACTATAATACACGGTCCTACCCACTGGACTACCTGCACTATGCACTATAATACACAGTCCTAACCACTGGACTACCTGTACTATGTACTATAATACACAGTCCTACCCACTGGACTACATGTACTGTGTAATATAATACACAGTCCTACCCACTGGACTACCTGTACTATGTACTATAATACACAGTCCTACCCACTGGACTACATGTACTATGTACAATAATACACAGTCCTACCCACTGGACTACCTGCACTATTCACTATAATGCACTATGTACTATAATACACAGTCCTACCAACTGGACTACCTGCACTATGCACTATAATGCACAGTCCTACCCACTGGACTACCTGCACTATGTACCATAATACACAGTCCTACCCACTGGACTACCTGCACTATGTACCATAATACACAGTCCTACCCACTGGACTACCTGCACTATGTACCATAATACACAGTCCTACCCACTGGACTACCTGCACTATGTACTATAATACTCAGTCCTACCCACTGGACTACCTGCACTATGCACAATAATACACAGTCCTAACCACTGGACTACCTGCACTATGCACTATAATACACGGTCCTACCCACTGGACTACCTGCACTTTGCACTATTATATAATAAACAGTCATACCCACTGGACTACCTGTACTATGCACTATAATACACAGTCCTACCCACTGGACTACCTGCACTATGTACTATAATACTCAGTCCTACCCACTGGACTACCTGCACTATGCACAATAATACACAGTCCTAACCACTGGACTACCTGCACTATGCACTATAATACACAGTCCTACCCACTGGACTACCTGTACTATGCACTATAATACACAGTCCTACCCACTGGACTACCTGTACTATGCACTATAATACACAGTCCTACCCACTGGACTACCTGTACTATGCACTATAATACACAGTCCTACACACTGGACTACATGTACTATGCACTATAATACACAGTCCTACCCACTGGACTACCTGTACTATGCACTATAATACACAGTCCTACCCACTGGACTACCTGTACTATGCACTATAATACACAGTCCTACCCACTGGACTACCTGTACTATGCACTATAATACACAGTCCTACACACTGGACTACATGTACTATGCACTATAATACACAGTCCTACCCACTGGACTACCTGTACTATGCACTATAATACACAGTCCTACCCACTGGACTACCTGTACTATGCACTATAATACACAGTCCTACACACTGGACTACATGTACTATGCACTAGAATACACGGTCCTACCCACTGGACTACCTACACTACACTACACAGTCCTACCCACTGGACTACCTGCACAATGCACTGCAATACACAGAGTCTCCTCTGGTTCTTTTACGTCCACTGTATAAAGCACCGACATGAGACATGGGATCACTGGATTACCAGTCCAGCGTGTTACCATTGGTTCTCGCCCTAGCTTTAAGCATAATCATAGCCATTACGATTGTGCTATTAGGCAAGGCACTTAAATTCCACATTGCCGTTGCAAGATACAAGCCATATTACACAAGTCAAATGGTATGAATTATATGATGCAATTCGTATTATACAAGTAATATGATACACAGAATATGAAACAAGTCATCTGATACAAGCCACATGGAGCAAGCCACATGCTACAAGTCACATGAGGCAAGCAATAGGCATATCACATAAACTATATGATACAAGCCACATGATACAAGCCACATGAAGCAAGCCACATGATACAAGCCACATGATACAAGCCACATGATACAAGCCACATGATACAATCCACATGGAGCAAGCCACAGGATACAAGCCACATGATACAAGCCACATGATACAAGCCACATGATACAAGCCACATGATACAATCCACATGGAGCAAGCCACAGGATACAATCCACATGGAGCAAGCCACACGATACAATCCACATGGAGCAAGCACAGGATACAATCCACATGGAGCAAGCCACAGGATACAATCCACATGGAGCAAGCCACACGATACAAGCCACAGGATACAAGCCACATGATACAATCCACATGGAGCAAGCCACAGGTTACAATCCACATGGAGCAAGCCACACGATACAAGCCACATGATACAATCCACATGGAGCAAGCCACAGGATACAAGCCACATGATACAAGCCACATGATACAAGCCACATGATACAAGCCACACGATACAAGCCATATGATACAAGCCACATGATACAAGCCACACGATACAAGCCACATGATACAAGCCACATGATACAAGCCATATGATACAAGCCACATGATACAAGCCACATGATACAAGCCACATGATACAAGCCGCATGAAGCAAGCAATAGGCATATCACATAAACGTTATGATACAAGCCACATGATACAATCAATACAAGCCACACGAAGCAAGCAATAGGCATATCACATAAATTTTATGATACAAGCCACATGATACAAGCCACATGATACAAGCCACATGATACAAGCAATAGGCATATCACATACACTTTATGATACAAGCCACATGATACAAGCCACATGATACAAGCAATAGGCATATCACATACACTTTATGATACAAGCCACATGATACAAGCCACACGAAGCAAGCAATAGGCATATCGCATAAACTATATGATACAAGCCACACGAAGTAAGCCATAGGCATATCACATAAACTTTATGATACAAGCCACATGATACAAGCCACATGATACAAGCCACACGAAGCAAGCAATAGGCATATCGCATAAACGATATGATACAAGCCACACGAAGCAAGCCATAGGCATATCACATAAACTTTATGATACAAGCCACATGATACAAACAATTTGAAACAAGTCATACAACTGCACAACCAATTATGTTAGTTTGCTGTCAAAATTAAAAACTATAGACAAAACAAATTCGTTAGAATATATTAAAGTTTATAATTTATATGATAGTCCGAAAATAGCTAAAATACAAAAGTACACCCAACCGCGGAGGAATACGAAACTAAAGCAGTTTCAGAGAAAATGCCATCTTCCACAGTGAAATATAGCATTTTATTTCATTGAGAAAACTCAAGCATTCATTGGAAAGCATAACATATATATGATTACATTACTACACCATTGAGCTGATTAGCTAATGTCAAGTGGGACACAAATAATTGATTAACACTTCTAAATGAGATCGTACAACGTCTGCTGGGATTCTTGTATAGAAATTAGGATATTCATTTCTCGAGTCTTTGTTTTGCCAGCCCAAGTATTTTACGCCTCTCCATCTGGCAAATGCCTTGAAATGTCTTTGGAATCCCCAATAGTCAGGAAATGTTTCGAACACTGCCGCGTGTTTTGGTAATATCATCACGTGCGCCATCCCCGCCCCGTGCATGCCTATTAATAGGTCAGTGTTTGTAAGTAGTTTCACTTGATCGTTCATGCCCACGTGTTCAAGTATAACGGTTTGGATTAAATGACCATGCAACATGTCATTGATCACATCTAAAATCTCATTTTCATTTTGGAATTTTCTATGAATTAACCCTCCTGTGTCGTTTTGTCTTTCCGGGTGTGACATGTAATCGCGTCGCCATATTATTGTTACGTGTAGCATTTTACAATTCAATACTTTAGCCTCACTGATTCCAAGCGACCTGATAAAGAAATTATAGAAATCATCTACATATGGAAGTATTTTTAAATTATGAAAATTAACAGGACTTTCATAACCTATCACGTTCCATATAAGGTTTTTGAATATAGCGTTTGCTGGAAGTTTCGAATATCTAGTCATATGGCCAAACAATGTCATCCACGTGTCGTCCATTAAACCACGTGGTCGATCATCCATGAATAATATCCCCACATGTTTCGGATTTAACTTGAGCAATTTTGCAACAACAAATACGTTGTACCACTCACATAACGTATGGTATAAATTATGCGCCTCAAATCTCATTATTACAATAGTTGCAGTTTCCACTGTAGTATTTCCGAATTTAGAGACTTCTGAATGTGGGAATACTTCCATGGTTTTCATCCATTCACGTAGCACCGTTCCATCCTTGCCAAATTGAAACTTATACACCGGAAGTTCATCATCGCACGGTATGGAAAACAGTTTCGTCCTTTTGTCAACTCTTGCGTAACGCAACCAGGCGAACTCATGTCCATATCCGGTAAAATGGCCGCTGCATCCGGTGTACGGATTATCGAGCCACTTACGAACATTTATCACAGTCCTGTCCTTATGCTCTGGAGGAGAATGTTTATGCATTATGAATACCGTGAGCATGCCGAGCCCAACGCAGGAGAGAAGTAGCAGACATCTTCGTGACGGACTTCGAGGAAGTGAAATATTGAACAACATCGCCTAGATCGACCTTCATAAACGCCTGTTGATTTAGTACTCGCCTGCATTAATATACACTTCCATCAGAAATTGTATAATATAATGAAATATAATATCTTTTAAACAACAGAACGGGTTGAATAATCCGGGAACAAAAAACTAATTCCGGGTATATCTCTGTATGTGTCACGTGTGTTTAAAAACTAACATTTCTAGTTCAAAATATATTTAAAACGGCGTTAGGCGTCGGATTTATCTGTGTAAGTATTAATAATCAAAACGCGAGAACAATTTATTTGCTCCAGTAATATCGTCGTCCACTTGGATCATCTGGTTCGTTTGTATCGATGCTGTCATATATAAAGAGATGAACCAACACGAAGACGAGGCGAACACGTCTGAAATATTAATAAAACAAATCTGAAATCGTGTAAACAAACATTGACTTTTGTGGTGACCGGATTGTTTCATACATGTACTGATAACGAACTGTTCAAAGTTGTTTGTACATGTCATGTACATCTTGCATTATGTTGTTTACATTATGTGATGTTGAAATAAGATGTATGCAGGTCTATGAAGTACGGATATTCAAGCGGCACATGTTGACATTCTTTCAAGTGACACGTGGAAGGACATTGGTTCTACCCGGCTGGAGAGTCGCAGTATAGTTGTTTAAACCCCAAACACAAATATAATGACCAGGCGAACTCATGTCCCTTTCTTTCATTCTAATCTTGTTTCTGTATTTTGAATATGTGTGATGTATGCATCTATATTGGGACTATGTATTATATTGGGAAATAATATAAGTGTAAACTAAATATGATGTTAGCCGCTGACTAAACAGTGAACTGACAATAAGTTAATTAAATTAGAAAAATGCATTGTAATTAATACAATCACAGGCACGTAGCCACACTGAGGCAAATGAGGCACTCGTCTTGGTTAGTAACGACAGGTATATAGGAAAACTGATACAACTGCCTTCAGAATGCACAGACAAGCATACACACAAATAATTCCGGTGGGGTGGGGGTCGCCTCGGTTATTTTCAGATTCGGGTTACGACACTGATTCAGCATTATGTACACATAGATACTTGTTGGTTTGTTGAGATACTTAAATGTTTTTTGCTTTCAACGAAATTAGAATATAACATTTTGTTTGTTTGTTTTTTTGTGTTTGTTTTTTGAGCTAACATGGTGCTCTAACCCTAGCCCGTTTATTTTTTCATGATATAATTAACAATTACATATGCAAAGATATAATATAAATTACAGTTATTTTACAATAATATATAGATACTACATACTAATATAGTATATATACAAATGCATTTATTAATTTTTATAAAGAGAGAAGAAATTAGGTTTGAAAGTAAGATAGCAGGAGAGATGAAAATCCTTAACATCAACCCAAACCCAAAAAATGTTCAAAATGTTGAAATTCTAGAAATAAAGAGTCCATGACATTATAGTTGTTTACAGTATAATCATGTTAGAGTGAACATGCACGTGCGCCTTTTCTAAACGGTATAGTAGTCGGCTGATCACTCACCTGACATCGTTGTAATAACCCAAGCTGTACTTCCAGTATTTTAGTTTCCTTAAGCCGAACGGATAATCCTTGCAACACTGCTAAACCCTAATCCTTAGCACCAACCACTGCCTTCTAAATGTCCTTGTAACACTGCTAAACCCTAATCCTTAGCACCAACCACTGACTTCTATTTGTCCTTGTGACACTGCTAAACCCTAATCCTTAGCACCAACCACTGCCTTCTAAATGTCCTTGTAACACTGCTAAACCCTAATCCTTAGCACCAACCACTGACTTCTAAATGTCCTTGTAACACTGCTAAACCCTAATCCTTAACACCAACCACTGACTTCTAAATGTCCTTGTAACACTGCTAAACCCTAATACTTAGCACCAACCACTGACTTCTAAATGTCCTTGCAACACTGCTAAACCCTAATCCTTAACACCAACCACTGACTTCTAAATGTCCTTGTAACACTGCTAAACCCTAATCCTTAACACCAACCACTGACTTCTAAATGTCCTTGTAACACTGCTAAACCCTAATACTTAGCACCTACCACTGACTTCTAAATGTCCTTGCAACACTGCTAAACCCTAATCCTTAACACCAACCACTGACTTCTAAATGTCCTTGTAACACTGCTAAACCCTAATCCTTAACACCAACCACTGACTTCTAAATGTCCTTGTAACACTGCTAAACCCTAATCCTTAACACCAACCACTGACTTCTAAATGTCCTTGTGACACTGCTAAACCCTAATCCTTAACACCAACCACTGACTTCTAAATGTCCTTGTAACACTGCTAAACCCTAATCCTTAACACCAACCACTGACTTCTAAATGTCCTTGTAACACTGCTAAACCCTAATCCTTAGCACCAACCACTGACTTCTAAATGTCCTTGTAACACTGCTAAACCCTAATCCTTAGCACCAACCACTGACTTCTAAATGTCCTTGTAACACTGCTAAACCCTAATCCTTAGCACCAACCACTGTCTTCTAAATGTCCTTGTAACACTGCTAAACCCTATCCTTAGCACAAACCACTGACTTCTAAATGTCCTTGTAACACTGCTAAACCCTAATCATTTAACACCAACCACTGACTTCTAAACGTAAGCAATATTTCCGACGTTAAGCATTAAGTGTAACCGTTATCTCCTCTTATCAGTGGTCGCCACGGCAAAACCATACTGATATGGTAACTGGAGAAAAGCACTGTGGTGCAAGCTGTACCTATTGTGTACGGTGTTCCTAATGGCAGATGCTATAGTTTCAGTCTGCTAGCTCCAATTTAGGGCACCCACGAAGTGTTCTTGCACAAATTTACTATGCATGCTCGCTTATATGGTTTTGTTAGTCGATGGTTCTACCAGTCATGCGAAGTCAATGGGGAAAACAACTTAATTTAATCACCACTATGCCGCTGTGGATCTAATGAAAACAGCTACCACTTTTTCTCTGAATGTACATACTATTCTAATATTCGAATTGATTTCCTACACAATGTGCTAAGATTATGCCCTACTGCTAATATGCATACATGGCGAGGAGACCCTGACAGATGGCATTAACAAAATAATATTTGAATATGTCCATAACTTCATTCGTGATACAAAACGATTCTTTGAGTGAAACCCCATGCATATAAGACCCCATGTATATAAGACGTGCACTTGATGACTTTACCCCTGTCTGCCTGCGCTACATTCTCTAATATCTTCTCTTTCTTCTGCTTTCTTACCGGTATTATATTTCTGTCATTTCTAAGCAATATGCACATTTGGTATACATGTATTAGCTCCACACCGTCCAAAATAGTACTGTGTATTTTGAACTGCAAGGAGAGAAACTATGTAAGCTCTGCTTCCGTTTTGATTCTTTCCTATTCTTTGATTTTGTGTGCATGTATTGTTTTGTGAATGTATATAGTGGAATAAATATGTTTAAACCAATGGGGGAAATACATATCCCACAACATACGTTCGGGTATCTGATTGGACGATTAGCAGTGCAAGCACATATCTGGTCGACGAGAACGGTATCGCTACGGTTACCCCAACTCTCCTTCTGAAGACAACAGAACACAACACTCAGCGGAATGGGTATATGGCGAATACGGGTGACGTTACTTGGCTTTGACGTGACAGCAATGGCACATGCAGTTATATTTACGTGTTTCTTTGCGGGGCATCTCAACGTTCATCCACACTTTCAGAGATGTGAGTACAGTATTGCAACCGTCTGTGCCAGACATACAATGTAATTGTTTGATATTTACGCCCTTTTTATACTATACAAAAGAAATATAAATCAATCGTAATTAACGAGGCTGTGTGTCACTGTTCATGGAGACCTCCGAGTTCTATTTGGTAGCAATCTACAGCAATTAGGAGGCTGTGTGTCACTGTTCATGGAGACGTGTATCACTATTCATGGAGACCTGAGTTATATTTGGTAGCAATCGGAATATGAGCTAATAATTGTATTAATTATCTGTCTCGTTGGCAGTTGTACTTGACATCATAGTATTCGATCTGTAATGCATCTAATCTTGATTCGGGTTTTTGAAAGACCATGAGTTAGTGGTGTATTTGTTGGCGCCCGACTCTTTCTTGTCAATCTAAACACTACCGTTCTTCTTCGTCTCGGATAGAGTTGGCCGATTTTCACAAACAATATCTTTGTTTGTTTTGAGGGCTTTAAAGCAGCAACTATAGACGTATGGCGAATATCCATATATTATTTGTGGAGGAAGATCGCGGGTGCGAGCAGTATTTCAGGCATGTACGGGTACCCGAGTAGAACCACTTTCTCCCCCGAGGGACTCGAACCGTAAAGCTTGAATAGCCTATGTACCACAGAAACGATTTTGGTTCTAGCGTTTTCGATAGGAAACACTAAATGTCACCGAACTACCTTTTATTCTACTAATTATATTGTCAACATTATGTACTGTTTAACCCTTTCCCCTCATAGAAGCACCTCTTGACGCCATTATCAATACGACTTACATTGACAATGTAGTAGCCAAACCAATGTTCATAATAAAGGCCAGAATCTCATGTAGTCCCAGTACTATCTATGGAGGTGGGATAGATATGGCGACTACTTATCCACTGCATGATAGCTAAATGGCTGTCGTTTGTATGTAGATATCATAGTATATAAACCTAAATCTCTATGAAGTCCCAGTAATATCTATGGAGGTAGGATATATATGGTGACTACTTATCCACTGCATGATAGCTAAATGGCTGTCGTTTGTATGGAGATATAATAGTATATTAAGCTAAATCTCTATGAAGTCCCAGTAATATATATGGAGGTGGGATAGATATGGCGACTACTTACCCACTGCGTCATAGCTAAATGGCTGTCGTTTGTATGGAGATATAATAGTATATTAAGCTAAATTTCTATGAAGTCCCAGTAATATCTATGGAGGTGGGATAGATATGGCGACTACTTATCAACTGCATGATAGCTAAATGGCTGTCGTTTGTATGGAGATATAATAGTATATAAACCTAAATCACTATGAATTCCCAGTAATATCTATTGAGGTGGGATAGATATGGCGACTACTTATCCACTGCATGGTAGCTAAATGGCTGTCGTTTGTATGGAGATATAATAGTATATTAACCTAAATCTGTATGTAGTCCCAGTAATATCTATGGAGGTGGGATAGATATGGCGACTACTTATCCACTGCATGATAGCTAAATGGCTGTCGTTTGTATGGAGATATAATAGTATATTAACCTAAATCTCTATGTAGTCCCAGTAATATCTATGGAGGTGGGATAGATATGGCGACTACTTATCCACTGCATGATAGCTAAATGGCTGTCGTTTGTATGGAGATATAATAGTATATTAACCTAAATCTCTATGTAGTCCCAGTAATATATATGGAGGTGGGATAGATATGGTGACTACTTATCCACTGCATGATAGCTAAATGGCTGTCGTTTGTATATATGCTATATGAAGGCAAACACGTTGATTCATTCCATGAACTGCTTACATAATTATACGATCGCACTTGTTTATTTAATACCATAATGATTGTATGAAAAGAGTTTTCTATTACCAAAAGGCGAGCTTAATTTCAAAATCAAAATTCCGAAACGAGTTTCATAAAATATGCCATGATATTACCAGGCGTGTAAGACCGTTTTATTCCATTAACAGAGTAGCAACAACAATACATTTGATCTGTTTGTCAGTAATACTATTGAGCCTTATTACATCTCAAGGGAATCAGTAAGGTGCGCCTATACACCGTAGTAAATAGTCCCTGATAAATAAACAAACAACTCCCCGTAAATATTCAACACAATACTTTTAATCAATATATTGTATGCAACAAGTGCATATTTCACGTTTTTATTGAATATCAACATAAATAAATCATGAAGACAGATGTGCTAACTACATGTGAAATATGTCAAATGTAAGCTGTCATGTCGCGACCATTCATACTCACTCCAGGTTCTACTACACGTGTGTACATATAAGGAAATATGTGATGGTTGTATTTCACTGAATACCAGGAAAGTCATGTGATAAATAATAATATGCTCTGCAAAGATGCCACAAAGACACTGTCTGGTCATGTTTATCTGGTAATTACTTCTCGGAATATGTATATGATAGTTATTTGAAACTGTAATACTGTGTTCATAAGCTTTAAATTGGGAAATAATATTTGTCTTGTGTTCTCCATAGCCGAATAAACCAATGTTCGCAGTCCTGCTGCATAGCAATTAACCTCGCATGCAGTAGGCCTAAGTTGTCAACTCGTATGCATCAGAACGACAAACAGTTGTTTATTTGCCGATAAACAACTGCAAGACACATATTATTTCCATTCTAGCATGACCCAGTATAATGCTATAATCAAATAAATGTGTGTTTTATTTTGTCTCCTTGTCTCTTATTTGGCTGATGGCTTTCCAAAATACTTCCCTGTAAAATACCTTCTGTATTCCAGTTTCACTGAAAACCATCCTCTAGTTATCAACACTATATTTCCTATATGGCTTGTTATTAACACTACTAATCCTTTTCCCAATCGATGTACAGTCTACATCCGTCAGGTCAAAGTCGATTATGTCGAATTATCCGGTTATCTCGAAGTCAGATCAAAGTCCCGTTTCAGACACTATCATATCTATAACTGGATCTGTTTATATCGAATTTTGTTAAGTCGAAGTATTTTGATCGGTCTGACGGAATTCGACATAATGGATGTATACTGTATTCAATTCCAATGTAAACGTGTTAAGAGCTGTGCCTATTTAAGTCCATACATAAATTGTTTACAGGGGGAGCAAATGTAACAGCCGTAGCCGTGGTTTATTGCAGATTTAACAAGTCGATTTTTTCTTTGTTTATATCAAGTCATGTTAGAATGTTTTGTTTTTGTTTTTTTGTTGGTTTTTAAAACAAGTTTTTTAAATGTTGATTATGTATCTGTGTATCTTTTTATATTAATGGATTGGCCAATAGTTGAGTGATTCGACGCTCCCTATTTCAGCTGCCCCTGATGGGAACAGCTTATACCAGGCCATTGTATGCTGACACAAGTCCAGACTATCCAGCTTTACAACAGCTTCTCCTAGGCATTGCTTCTTGTCAAATGTCTTTTGTTTGTCCCAAACGTTCACCTGTTAATAAAATGAATATGATTTAGTTATATGTCGAGTAACATGGTAATGTGTATACATACTGTCTCGGAAAAATAATATTTAAGAAATAATAAGTATCAACCGTGGTATATCGCAGAATAGCCTTCGGCTTTCGTGATATATTTCTACGCATAAGAACGACAAACGAGGGTTATTCTGCGATATACCACGGTTGATACTTATTATTTCGATTATAACACGACTTACTTCTAATAATTTTAGACGAGAATCAAGGAGTATTTTCTTCAAACGCCGTGCATTTGGCTTTCGAAATTTCCTCCCGCGTAAGGGGTGATGACGTTATTTTTTATGGAAAATATCAATCTAGTGCATAAATGAACAAAAGTTGTAACTGATCAATAATTTTATTTATTTTGTCAAATAAAACTGAATAGTAACTGAAACGTTACTTAGCAGAAAAAGAAGACGGACAAGAGATTATCTGATTCTAAAAATAGCTCACTTCCGCGAATTCCCACGGTATTATTTACAAACATCACGTGACTTTCATTCATAAAACTGTACACGCATTGTATAAATGGAATAGCCAAACCACGGCGCGCGCGCAGCATAGTTCAAGGTAGGTATATCGCAGAATAACCCGAGGTAGATTTTACTCTACAAGTATGTATGTTATTAGCTGGGTCGTGTTAGAATAGACAATAATAGTCGGTTCAAAAGCTCACGCAGAGCTTGTGTTGTATTGTTGCTATCTTGCCGACTCAAAATAAAATTTATTTGATCTTACCTTAATAGCACGATTGTGGCTTATGTACTACTATACTATGTAACCATATTATTTTCAATGGTACGGATTCCGAGCACATCACACTGCATTAATGATTCGACAGTAGCAAACACAAAATAAGATTCTATTATCATATCGTCAGATTACACTCTCGTCTACCTCATTAACTTAGCGTCTATGAAATAGATTGCAGAATGGAATGAGAAACATATTTCATGTAGTCTACATCCGTTATGGTAAAGTCGGTTATGTCGAACTATCCGGTTATCTAGATGTCGGATCAAAGTCATGTTTCAAACACTATTCTTTTACATATAACGGGACCTGTTTATATCGAAATTCGTTATGTCAAACTTCGGTTATGTCGAAGTATTTTGTTCGTTCCGACGGAATTCGGAAATTACGGATGTAGACTGTATATAAATTAATCAAAGTTAGTTACGCAGCCCACCTGTTGAATATTTCGGACGATACGCCGATATTTTAATTTTATATATAACAATTATAACAATTAGAGACATCGGTTCATTTTTACAAATAAATGTGAATACAAAAAAATTCTACCAACATTAGTTCCGGCCATTAAACTACCTATATTCTAGTTATGGCCATTGAACTACCTATGTTCTAGTTATGGCCGTTAAACTACCTATATTCTAGTTATGGCCATTAAACTACCTATGTTCTAGTTCCGGCCATTAAACTACCTATGCTCTAGTTATGGCCGTTAAACTACCTATGTTCTAGTTCCAGCAATTAAGCTACCTATGTTCTAGTTATGGCCGTTAAACTACATATGTTCTAGTTATGGCCATTACACTACCTATGTTCTAGTTCAAGCCATTACACTACCTATGTTCTAGTTCCGGCCATTAAACTACATATGTTCTAGTTCTGGCCATTAAACTACCTATGTTCTAGTTCCAGCCATTACACTACCTATGTTCTAGTTCCAGCCATTACACTACCCATGTTCTAGTTCCGGCCATTAAACTACATATGTTCTAGTTCGGCCATTAAACTACCTATGTTCTAGTTCCGGCAATTAAGCTACATATGTTCTAATTCCGGCCATTAAATTAACTATGTTCTAGTTCTGGCCATTAAACTACCTATGTTCTAGTTCCGGCCATTAAACTACCTATGTTCTAGTTCCGGCCGTTATACTACCTATGTTCTAGTTCCGGCCATTAAACTACCTATGTTCTAGTTCCGGCCGTTATACTACCTATGTTCTAGTTCCGGCCATTAAACTAACTATGTTCTAGTTCCGGCCATTAAACTACCTATGTTCTAGTTCCGGCCATTAAACTATCTATGTTCTAGTTCCGGCCATTAAGCTACCTATGTTCTAGTTCCGGCCATTAAACTACCTAAGTTCTACCAAGGTAATGTTCATACCCGTATAAATCGACCGTGTATGTTGCATGCTGAATATCGTATAGTTTTTCTGAACACCGGGTCGTAGCTCATGCGGATTGTTTGCGTTTTTTTCTTCTGTACAGTCTTTGAGCCTTCAACTAAATACGTCTTCACATATGTGTCTGTAAGACATACAACATCAGTAGATTTAATAATATTTCATTGCATGCTTTTCTACATACATTACATTACAATTGTATATATGTGGAAAACAATTAGAAATTAAATTAGGATTAACTATTATTGCTGAAAACATATTCGCTTCAGGTGCGAAAGGTCCGGAGTTGGAGCCCCGCTGGAGCAGTTACGATTGTGCCCTTAGGCAAGGCATTTAATTTCCACGTTGCCTCTTCTCTCTCCCTCGTGGCGATGGATTCCATCAGGAATGAGGTCTCGAGAGTGATTAATATAAGTT
Source organism: Archivesica marissinica (assembly GCA_014843695.1). Lineage (NCBI taxonomy): Eukaryota > Metazoa > Mollusca > Bivalvia > Venerida > Vesicomyidae > Archivesica > Archivesica marissinica. The sequence goes on along the minus strand of CM026397.1, from coordinate 40,539,642 downwards.
ATAAGAAGTTGTTTCACAATCGATATAAAATAAATTTGTATATAAATTGCTGAAAACGATTTAATCTGAAATGAAAAGCAAATGTGTTTGACTACATTATACATACAATGAAATACGTGGAAAACAATTAGAAATTAAATTAGGATTAACTATTATTGCTGAAAACCATTTAATCTGGAATGAAAAGCAAATGTGTTTGACTACGATTTATGACATTATTTACAGCCCTCCCAAACATCAACAAGCATATACATAATATAAAACGTCATCAATATTATCCGAATAAGTTGCTAGACGCAAACTGCTACAGTTGTTAATATTATTCATTAATATAACTTACTATATAGAATGTTAATAATTCAATGACTACTATTACTACTATATTTAGAGTGTCCTTTGACTTCTTCTTATCAACTATTAATGCTTGCTATCCTTCTGTCTCTATTCGTACTGTCGTCACAATTAAAACACTGTCGTGACGTCATACCTTTGTACTTGCAGTCCATTATTATTAATATTGGACTGCTGTCAAAATGCCAGAATATTATATTAAATCATACGCGTAAATGTACGAAATTAACAATTTTAATTAGTTGGATCGTGTTATATAAGTGTGTGTGTCTCAATCCGTAAATGTATTTGTTGTACAATGATGTACTTTTATGTTTAAATTGAAATATACAATTTTATTCTTCTTCTTTAATTCTGGTACCCAATATACTCCTGGTTCCCCTCTCACATTATATAGCACTTGAGTATTGCATGTACAAATGTATTTCTTTAAAATGAAGAGGTAACGTGGAATTCAAGTCCCGTTACGATTGTGCCGTTAGGCAAGCCACGTGAATGTCATGTTTCCTCTTGTCTCACAACCAGGAATGAGGTATCGAGAGTGATTAATATAAGTTGTAAGACATTGTTTCGCAATCGAGCTAAAATAAATTTGTATACAGTAAGCTAATACTGTATCATTTTAAAATTCATAATGTTACTTTTCACATTGGTCGTCATGCAATAACAATTTGACATTGCTATTGTAAGAAGCTAACATTACTGCGGCATTTCCCGTGTTTTGCACGAGTACATCATCTATGACAGTTTATTTATGCTTTACCTGGAGGATTGTTGAGCCCCAACTTTTTCAGGCCCCTGACTACCACTACATCGATCTCTAGCTGCCCTTTAGATACCATAAACCCTATCTTTATATCACCGCATACAGCAGTCTCTGAAAAATAGCACACTATTATTACTTATTTATTTGCAAAAGTTTCCGGGACTGATACTTAAGGCAGTTTTCCGATACATATACTTTATCCAACGTTTCGGAATGGAAATGTTAAGCAATCATCCAGTATAGACATTTTAGAAAACCTATTGCAGAGACATTAAACGACCTTCAGGTACACATAACTAAACGACCTTCATGTACACATAACTAAACGACCTTCAGGTACACATAACTAAACGACCTTCAGGTACACATAACTAAACGACCTTCAGGTACACATAACTAAACGACCTTCAGGTACACATAACTAAACGACCTTCAGGTACACATAACTAAACGACCTTCAGGTACACATAACTAAACGACCTTCAGGTACACATAACTAAACGACCTTCATGTACACATAACTAAACGACCTTCAGGTACACGTAACTAAACGACCTGCAGGTACACATAACTAAACGACCTGCAGGTACACATAACTAAACGACCTGCAGGTACACATAACTAAACGACCGTCAGGTACACATAACTAAACGACCTTCAGGAACACATAACTAAACGACCTGCAGGTACACATAACTAAACGACCGTCAGGTACACATAACTAAACGACCTTCAGGTACACATAACTAAATCGACCTTCAGGTACACATAACTAAATGACCTTCAGGTTCACATAACTAAACGACCTCCAGGAACACATAACTAAACGACCGTCAGGTACACATAACTAAACGACCTTCAGGTACACACAACTAAACGACCTTCAGGTACACATAACTAAACGACCTTCAGGTACACATAACTAAACGACCTTCAGGTACACATAACTAAACGACCTTCAGGTACACATAACTAAACGACCTTCAGGTACACATAACTAAACGACCTTCATGTACACATAACTAAACGACCTTCAGGTACACATAACTAAACGACCTTCAGGTACACATAACTAAACGACCTTCAGGTACACATAACTGAACGACCTTCAGGTACACATAACTAAACGACCTTCAGGTACACATAACTAAATCGACCTTCAGGTACACATAACTAAAACGACCTTCAGGTACACATAACTAAAACGACCTTCATGTACACATAACTAAAACGACCTTCATGTACACATAACTAAAACGACCTTCAGGTACACATAACTAAACGACCTTCAGGTACACATAACTAAACGACCTTCAGGTACAGATGCTTTAGGCACAGCCTTTTTGAATAGAAATGATAGTCATATCTTCCTCGGTAGAGAAATAGTATACGTCAATCCTATATATGTGTGTGTTTTACGTTTATTTATCGTCGCTACCGGTTGCCCATATGAGCGACGCCTCCTGAAGAGATTAGTCATTTTAGATATTTGGAGGATAGTGCAATGATACAGACAGATACCCATTCCTGAGTCTCCTCTGGTTCTTTTACGTGCACGGTGTAAAGCACCTACACGATACCTCGGTTTAAAGTCCCATCTGAAAGACTGTTAATTGTTATTAGGGTCAGACGGTGGATCGAACCTGCGATCCCTGGGTTACCAGTCCAGCATGTTAACACGGGACTACACATCCTATATATAAATAGTATGCAGTATATATGTTGTATATACGTAAATAGGCAGAAGTGCATCCGCTAATGTAGTTCCAATAACTAATATAGTTCATTTTTCTTTTTGGTAAAAATGCATTTTCATGACAGGCAGTGTATAATATTTATGTTTTTTGAGAAATTATGTCACTTGAGAAGACTTCAGACTAGTTGATGTGTAGAAAGGATGTGGTATAAGAATTCAGGCCATTGCAAACTGAAGGTTGGTATACTGTATTATTTGGCGGAGGAATACAGTGTGTAAACACAGTGACATTATTCACAGGAGTGCACTGGATATGGAAAACATTATAATTGGAAGAGGTTTGCTCTTTTACAGTTACATTTGAATACCTCTTCACAGTGGATGTGGTATCAGAAGAAATGAACGATTGGAAATATAAATGAACAGACTGTATGTTTTTACATTTTACTATGCATTTAATAGGCAAGTTATTTTGTTGTATTACAACCTATAGACATAAATTTGGCAACCCATCATGATAGATATCTGAAACGTACATATCACTATACCTTCCGGCATATAAACGTTGGACGACCTGCCGATACACTATTCAAATCAGAAGTCACATTGTCCTCCTTGTATTTCGTTTCGACAAGGGTACTGCATTTGATGATAAGTGCATGTGACTTAATTATCTAACTCAATACGAATTCTCCTGAATATTATTTATCCACGTGTGCATTATAATGTACACATCTTGGATTACATGTAGAGTGACTCGGTGGAAGATGTTTATCGCTTATATATGAGGGATTGGTGATCTACTGTCATGTCTGACCGATTGAGATCTTACACCGACTTGCCACAATTCTATTTGTAATCTTCTATGTAATTTTACATTCTGTTTGTATTGATTTCTATGTAAATTATATATGAAAACTTCTTGTTCTGCTCTCCAGTATTGGAGGTAATAAAGGTATATATGTTCCGCCTTAAAGTTGTTGGGGGTATAGAAGTGATTTCCTGCGTTTTCTGATTTAACGAGTTTAGACGTATAATGTACTGACCTTTCAACTCTAACAGACAACATTTTATACAGCAAAGGGATATTTTTTTGCATTTTATTTATTTAATTTTTAATTTTTTTTAATTTTTTGGCTATATACATTTTAACCAAGGCAGCTGCCTCGGTGTGCCTCAGTGTGGCTACGGGCCTGAAATTATATTTGATATGATGTATTATAAGTGTGAAATTAGTGCTTAAAACACATAATTGTGTCGCCGTGGCTCCAAGGGAACACTGTGTTCTGACATGTTGCAATGTCATAAAACATATATTTATTGTCCAAAATATGTCATTTCGTACAATATGTTAGCATAATTGTGCATTAAGTGATCAGGACGAGCTATTACAGATGTACAGTGTGCTTTCCACTCTCCTCCAGCCAAAACCAAAATCATGTCTGTTTAATGTAACATTCGTTTGAGCCTGTCAAACGTGTTGGTAGAATCCAGGATGTTCAGTTTGTGTGAGGTGATTGCAGATAGATCACTGCTCGTTTCTAGTGGGTGAGGGGGTCTGAGGTGGCATGTTACAGATGATAGATACAGACGGATCTGTAGTCCAATGGTTAACACGTTGGACTGCTAATCCATGGATCGCATGATCGATCTCCAGTCTGACCCTAATACAATTAACAGTCTTTCAGTTGGGACTTTAAACCAAGGTCTCGTGTCGGTGCTTTACACCGTGCACGTAAAAGAACCAGAGGAGACTCTGGAATGGGTCTCTGTCTGTATCATTGCACTAACCTGCAACAATCTAAGATGACTAATCTCTTCAGGAGGCGTCGCTCATATGGGTAACCGGTAGCGACGATAAATAAACGTAACACACACAAAGATGGTACATAGTGGTTGCATGGTACAGAGAATAGCCTGGGAACAGGCGTCGATATATTTTGCCTGGTCAGTCAAATAAATATATGTTGACACCGATACTATTAATTGGGCCGTATTGAGTTTCTGAACATGTCATTTGGCTAGAAGTTAAAACGTGAAAAGTCGACAGACTGGAACCCAGGCTATACAGAGGATAGATGGCAAGTGGAACGTGGCTGCTCAACTGAATCCTGATCTAATTTATATGTGACTTTAAGCAACAAAACTTTCATAATTGAAATTTAATAGGATGTATCGTTAACCTGGCGAATATATTGGACGGAATGTGCAAACAAAAAAGTGCCGCGTCTGATCAGGATCTATGTTGTTTGCTATTCAGCCAAGTGTTTTAGCTCCACTATTCAAATAGCAAACAATATAGAGCCTGATCTGAAGGCACGCTCTGTGTCGTCTGATCTGGCTTTATGCTGTTTGTAAAAGCGATTTTTGTTGTGATTGGCAGGTTAAGGGTTAAGATTAAACTTGACCCGCCACTCACTGTTAGAGGATATGAACCAGATATAATACGGATTGACCAAATTTAAGCACAACAAGCAATGGTCATGGTTCAAATGCTTTCGATAATTTCATGGAATCAATCATGGAATAATAGTTTCATAGAAAGCTTAGTTTAATGCATATTATTGATAATAATAATAATAATAATAATAACAATAATAATAATAATAATAATAACAATAATAATAATAATAACAATAATAATAATAATAACAATAATAATAATAATAATAATAATAATAATAATAATAACAATAATAATAACAATAATAATAATAATAATAATAATAACAATAACAATAACAATAATAATAATAATAACAATAACAATAATAATAACAATAAAGACATTATTTAACGAGAGAACTCACTTAACAAAAGTTAATCTACCGTGAGGAAATTATGAGTTGACATGAGTTATGGACTAACATTCCGACAATTCACTTCCAAGTTATATAAATCTAAAACAATTTATAAATAATCCTAGATTCTTCATGTAGATATTGATATGACATAAATGTGCTTATATGAATAAAACTTGAGGTTTCACATGTAGATATTAGTAATAATTTGCAACACAGTTGGTACAAGTCTACTCTGTCACTTCAGAGAAAATGCCAGTCAAGCAATATTGGCGGACGGATGGACGGACGGACGCTTGACGAAGAGTGATATCGAGTTAGGGTTTATCTGATAACAAAACACAAACTAATATCTGGAGCGCAGTTCATACCGTATATAGGTCTTGGTGGCATTTGTCCAGGACCAAGTAAAGATGTAATGTCGTCTCCTTCAGGTGCTGGCCGATCAGGGTTTGGACATTTTAATCTACAAATCAAGGAACCAGTTTTATTATATTCAAAACAATTCTAGTGACGATAAATTACAATTCCAACTCAATCATTATGGTATCAGGCTTCTTTATACAATAAATCAATGTTTATTTATCGTCGCTACCGGTTGCCTATATGAGCGACGCCTCCTGAAGAGATTAGTCATTTTCGATTTTTGGAGGATAGTGCAATGATACAGATAGAGACCCATTCCAGAGTCTCCTCTGGTTCGTGTACGTGCACGGTGTAAAGTACCGACACGAGACCTCGGTTTAAAGTCCCATCTGAAAGACTGTTATTTTTTTAGGGTCAGATGGATCTGTGATCCAGTGGTTAACACGCTGGACTGGTAATCCAGGTATCGCAGGTTCGATCCGCCGTCTGATCCTACCTAATAAAGTTAACAGTTAACATTATCTATGTCTGTATCATTGCACTATCCTCCACAAATCTAAATTAACTAATCTCTTAAGGAGGCGTCGCTCATATGGGCAACCGGTAGCGACGATAAATAAACGTAAAACACACAATATATCAGTAACCGGCAAGGCAACGCTTATATCACATGCAATATTAATGCTTCACAATGTCCAATCCATTTCAGATATGCTGTTTTTTTGGGGGGTTTTCCGCCCCTATGAAGGTCTGCCCGCCCGGAGGCACTGTAAGTGAGCGTACACAGTATGCTCACCTGTTGAGGCTTGACCCCGACGTGTATCCCTCACGTCTTAAAGATATATTTTGTAATACCAAAGGGATAAATTTTCATAAAAACAGCTGATTTTGGCGCTGTGTATTTAATGCCTAAAGTTTGTATAATTTAATCTCAAAGTATGACGGTTGCACTGATGGTTAATGAAACCAGTGTAATGTGCTTCCGTTGGTCCTACTCTTGTTTCTTTATGTTTATAGCCGTGTATCCTGGGTTTCGACAGCATTATTGTGTTCTGTAGTCCGGGATCGATTCACTTGTGTTAATTTTCGAATTTCGAATCTTTGAAGTTCTAATAATCTAAAATTTACTTTTTTGTTACGTCTGAAAGTTTTATGTGCATTCGTACTGCCTGTTTTACTAAGTAATGGCCTTTAATGTATGAGCTAGATTATATGCCACAGAAAGAACTACAAGCCCATGCATTTCGGGTTCTTGGCGCGTGTTTTGTGTCTTCCGATCAATATATGTTGAATATGCTTTCTTATCACATGTGTATTTGCATATGTGCAAACATGTCCTTCTTTATGTCAGGTGCTGTTAACAGTGGTACTTGCCATGTATAAGTTAGTGTTTATACCATGCGACTCGTTTTAAAATGGCTTCCTATGTGTGATCGTCCAGATCCCAGTTTAGATTGAACAGGTGTTACATCTGTGTTGTGATATCTAGTACTGTGTATATTTTTATTGTATTATTTTATATATAATACTAGTATTTATGGTATTTTTGTTCTGTTTTTTGTTTGTTTTTCGTAGTGTATATTGGTAGTATGTACATATATATATATTGTAAGAACACTTACCCACTCACATTGATGCGTATACACCTGTCTGTACATATATATATATATTGTAAGAACACTTACCCACTCACATTGATGCGTATGCACCTGTCTGTACATATATATATATATACATACTCCTATATATGTTCTTACATTTATATAATCATTTTTGGTGTTTTGTTTTTGTTTGTTTATTTATTCACCCGGTATATTGGTAGTATGTACATATATATACAAACATAATTCTTACACCCCCCCCACACACGCACGCACGCACATGTCTGTATTTATACATATGCATACATATGTGTGCATACATAACTACATACACATATAAATACACAAATATAGAATCACCCACATACACATAGCTATTGTCTATATATGACTACACCCATTCATCTATTCATACTGATATACACACGTGCATTGTAGTCGTGAGTGACTGGGGATTTATTAATGGCTACCGATTTGTTCTACGGTTATGTAATTTTCTCCGTACCCCTAGTCAGTTGCAAGAATCGGTCCATTTTTCTCCTGTGCGTTTGCCTTTGTTTTAACTATATCGCTCACGGGCTTTATAGCCTATTTAAAAGGACTTTCCTCTTTGATCTGATTGTACTGCCGCCTAAGTCGGTCAGGTATCCCAGCATAGTAACCGATACATTATTTAGATATACCTATACGGGTTTATTGCCGTATACGCCAATGAATTAGGTTCATACATGTATGGTTCGTATGGTATAAAGCCAGTGGTTATTGGACCTGCTGCCTAAGCCAGTCAGGTACATGGTATCCACGGTTTATCCTGTTTATGTGCGCTTGTACGCCTAAGACGCGTTCTCAGGGCGGATATACATACGACAAACCATACACATACGATTAACTGTTTTTTGTTTGTTTGTTTTGTATTTTTATTTTAACACTTACTTATGAGGTGGATTTCCAGATATTTTTATGAGTGTTTATAAGTTGTTTACGAGTCCTGTTTCTTTGATGTAGGTAAATAGGGTGTTCCTTATCTTATCTTCGAAAGGTGAGGGCGGATTAAGCAGTGTTTCTTTGATGTAGGTAAATAGGGTGTTCCTTATCTTATCTTCGAAAGGTGAGGGCGGATTAAGCAGTGTTTCTTTGATGTAGGTAAATAGGGTGTTCCTTATCTTATCTTCGAAAGGTGAGGGCGGATTAAGTAGTGTTTCTTTGATGTAGGTAAATAGGGTGTTCCTTATCTTATCTTCGAAAGGTGAGGGCGGATTAAGTAGTGTTTCTTTGATGTAGGTAAATAGGGTGTTCCTTATCTTATCTTCGAAAGGTGAGGGCGGATTAAGTAGTGTTTCTTTGATGCAGGTAAATAGGTGTTCCTTATCTTATCTTCGAAAGGTGAGGGCGGATTAAGTAGTGTTTCTTTGATGTAGGTAAATAGGGTGTTCCTTATCTTATCTTCGAAAGGTGAGGGCGGATTAAGTAGTTTTCTTGATGTAGGTAAATAGGGTGTTCCTTATCTTATCTTCGAAAGGTGAGGGCGATTAAGTAGTGTTCTTTGATGTAGGTAAATAGGGTGTTCCTTATCTTATCTTCGAAAGGTGAGTGCGGATTAAGTAGTGTTTCTTTGATGTAGGTAAATAGGGTGCTCCTTATCTTATCTTCGAAAGGTGAGGGCGGATTAAGCAGTGTTTCTTTGATGTAGGTAAATAGGGTGTTCCTTATCTTATCTTCGAAAGGTGAGGGCGGATTAAGCAGTGTTTCTTTGATGTAGGTAAATAGGGTGTTCCTTATCTTATCTTCGAAAGGTGAGGGCGGATTAAGCAGTGTTTCTTTGATGCAGGTAAATAGGGTGTTCCTTATCTTATCTTCGAAAGGTGAGGGCGGATTAAGCAGTGTTTCTTTGATGTAGGTAAATAGGGTGTTCCTTATCTTATCTTCGAAAGGTGAGGGCGGATTAAGTAGTGTTTCTTTGATGTAGGTAAATAGGGTGTTCCTTATCTTATCTTCGAAAGGTGAGGGCGGATTAAGCAGTGTTTCTTTGATGTAGGTAAATAGGGTGTTCCTTATCTTATCTTCGAAAGGTGAGGGCGGATTAAGCAGTTTTTCTTTGATGTAGGTAAATAGGGTGTTCCTTATCTTATCTTCGAAAGGTGAGGGCGGATTAAGCAGTGTTTCTTTGATGTAGGTAAATAGGGTGTTCCTTATCTTATCTTCGAAAGGTGAGGGCGGATTAAGCAGTGTTTCTTTGTTAATTACTATTATACCTATGTTATAAAACTCAGCTTCAAGGTTTTGTCTTTGTGTCTTGTGCTTACTACAAGTAAAGAATACATGTTCAAATGTTTCTAACTCGTTGCAATATGTGCACTTTTTGGTATCTATATATCTTTCAGCTTTTAATAGAGAATTGCCAAGTTTTAATCTCGTGTATATTTGGTCCAAATTCACATTTGTGCTATATACTTTTAAACTTGGAGGTATTATAGGGTATATGTGTTTGTTGTGAAAATTTGAGCTGTTGTACTCGGTCCATTGTTTTTGAAATTTGTTTTTAATTGTTGTGGTAATGAGACTGTATGCTTCTGTTACACTAAGATTTAGTGGAATGTGATCTCCATTGATACTTGCTTCTCGTGCGCAGTAATCTGCATGCTCATTGCCACGGATGCCCACGTGACTGGGTATCCATACAAATGTTACTGTTCCGCCGTTGTTTAGTATATTATTTGTTAGTAACAGTGTTTGATTTAGTGTTTCGGGTCGATTTTTTGATGTGCCTGTGTCTATGGATTGAAGTGAGCTTAGGCTATCACTGAATATTGCTACTCTTTTGAAATTTTGTTTGAGTGCCTCCTCGAGTGCTATATTGATTGCAATTAATTCGCATGTGTAGATTGATATGTGGTCATTTAGCTTAACTTTTTTTGTAAAGTAATGTTTGTTGTTTTCGTCATACCCTACTACAGCCGCACCTGTAATTATTTGTTCTATATTTTTGCTTCCGTCAGTATAGAATTTTGTGTAATTACTATAGTTATCTTCGATGTGTGTTTGTGCTTTAAATAATTTGTTGGGAATGGGATCTGATCTTGAGATGTATTCCGTCAATTCAGTGTCAGGTTTTGACAGTTGAATATTTATTAGTTGTTCATAGTTTGGTGGCTGTATGTTGATTTGTTTTAATTCATATGCTTCTAATAATTTAAGAATAGTTTGCGAATATGGTAATTTGTGCGTTTTTTCGAATGTTTTATTGTAACTACTTTGATATATTGGTTCTAATTCTAACTTTTCGTTAATTGGCAGTTCTTTGCCTAGTCTATTGCTTCGTGCCCAGTATTTAAGCATGTTCATTTCTCTACGTAAATCAATTGGTATTTCCGCTGTTTCCACTAGCAATGGCATCGAGTTTGTGTAACTAAAACACCCAGTTATTAGTTTTAGGGCTTTGTTTTGAATAGTGTGTAGCCTTTTCAATGACGTATCATTTGATGATGCATATATTATGCTGCCATAATCTATTTTGCTATTAATAAGTGTTTTGTAAATTGTGAGTAGGCATTTTTTGTTTGTGCCCCAACTTTTTCCTTTGATGGTCCTCATGACATTAAGATCTTTTTCACATCTTTTTACTAGATAATCTATG
>CM026397.1:40518843-40525875 GCA_014843695.1 Archivesica marissinica | reverse complement strand
AAGTTCGAGCCCCGCTGGAGCCGTTACGATTGTGTCCTTAGACAAGGCATTTAAATTCCACGTTGCCTGTTTTCTCCCTCGTGGCGATGGATTCCATCAGGAATGAGGTCTCGAGAGTGATTTATATAAGTTGAAAGAACTTGTTTCGCAATCGAGCTAAAATAAATGTGTATAAACTAAGAGAGTTAACTCCGTTCAAAAGTAAACGCATCTGTTATAAGAGTTACACCCCTTATACTACTCTTAGAAACAAGGCTTCGGGTCCGGGGCAAATCATCGGGTGCCAAGTGTCAGCGTAAATTGTCATGACGTCACTACATTTTCATGACGTCACGACGCAATACATCATTATATTTGTGTTTTAAACAACTTTATAATTGCCTCGAGACTTCTTTTAACTCATATTTGTCTTATCATTAACGTTATATACCAATTCACCTAGAAATATGCATACATTACAGTTTAATTTACAAATTATAAGGATTATTCTCTCAACCAATCAGAATACCCTAGGTGTTATTATACGCGTGTACATATAATACATTATGAGATGACTGTAGTGCCCTGATTACAAGCAAGGACATGTGATAAAAGAAAATGTGTGTGAGTGTATTACGTTTATTTATCGTCGCTACCGGTTGTCCATATGAGGGACGCCACCTGAAGAGATTAGTCGTTTTAGATTTTTGGAGGATAGTGCAATGATACAGACAGAGACCCATTCCAGAGTCTCCTCTGGTTCTTTTACGTAGACGTCGGTTTAAATTCCCATCTGAAAGACTGTTAATTTTATTAGGGTCAGATGGGGGATCGAACCTCCGATCCCTGGATTACCAGTCCAACGTGTTACCACTGGACTACAGATCCGTCTGTGAAAATTAGTGTTATCTTGCCTTCTTATGTACCATCGATACCATTGCTTCTGTGTTCAGAATTGTAGAATTTCACATGATTTGGCTGCGAGTTATACTGTCACTTCGATCAATTCCCAGATTGCTATGATTCGTAGGAATATTTTTACAATACCTGGTGTCTATAATTGTGCCTGTCAAATATCTTACAGAAACCGCTTTGTTACCACACGTTTTCCATACACCCGGGAGGTTTCGGATGAAAAATTAGATTAGCTGATAAGAAGTAATATAAGATATCACGATACCGTATCATACCGTATTATATTTTATCATATATATGTGCTGTAGTGTTCTAAGGAATGAACCGGGAGTTATTAGTTTCTATTCGGATTCGAACTACATATTTATGTTAAAAGTTAGCCTTAAACACACCCTATAGGCCTCCTTGCTCGCTAATTTTAAACACCCCAATGAAAACAAGCGATTCATTATTTATATTTACATTAATTGTTCTTTTAAATGACATAAAGTGAAGAAAATATCACGCTTTGCGTCTAAAATGCCTATATGCCAGATTTGCGATGTCTTTCCGCGTGCCGGACTGTAAGCTAGATCACACTCGGAACTCCGTGAACTGTAAGACCCGACATTAACATCAAAAGAAATGCTGTCCAACATTGCGAATACGCATGCGCGTGACTTCGTGTGCGCATGTCAGCTGCATATCATTTGGGATTCACTAGACCATATGTTCATCGAAGGGAAATGCAATAGCGATGTAAATATTAGTGTATGGACTTTGAGGACAGCAACACTTAGGTGCTTTGATAGTATTTGAGTTTATACCCAACCCATTCTCAAGCTAGAGCTAGGAGGTACACTTGTATAGTCGTGAACGTCGTGATAGCGCAGAGGATGCACGTTCGCTTCATGTGCGAAAGGTCCGGAGTTCGAGCCCCGACTGTGCCCTTAGGGAAGGCATTTAAATTCCACGTTGCCTCTTCTATCTCCCTTGTGGCGATGGATTCCATCAGGAATGAGGTCTCGAGAGTGATTTATATAAGTGTCACAGGTTGTGTTTTTATATGTTCGTGTTTATATGACGGATGCGGCGTTCCATAGTTAACGCAGTATCAATAGCGCATGCATCGTATATACGGATGACTTCATGTCTTGTCGTTGTCTGTTCACTCGAGTGTGAATCGGTGACGAACGGCAATGTCCGTCTGTGACGGAAATTGTCGACGTTCGCCAAATCAACCCCAGGTGAGCAGTTGTCACTGTATATCCAATCATTTTGTCTGTTGTATGTATATGAATGAGAGATGTATGAAAGGTTTGAATGCATTGGCTCCTTGCTAATCTAATCCCTTTTCTGGTTATTCTGAACTGTTTCTCAGTTCAGATATATAGATGAACTCTTACGAGATAGTCGACACTAGTTTAAAGACTTTCCAATTTATATTGGAAAGATGCTTATTTAACGCTGTGGCCCTATCCTTATACGTGTACACACGAATAAATAATCGAACCTACGCCAGGCGTTGTTGTACAAGTGAGCCCTGTGACATAAGTTGAAACAACTTGTTTCGCAATCGAGCTAACATAAATGTGTATAAACTAATAGACGTGTATGCAAGTACCCTTTAACTATTACTAGATAGCAAGATGGTGAGAGTGTGTGTGAGTGTACAAGTTACAGTTTTGAACATATTAATATGTCGCCTAAGGTCCGATTGATTATGAGTTCGAGTATAATGTGTTTGTTTTTTGGATTTAACGTCGCACCAACAGCTTAGATCATAGGGTAACTTTCCGGCTATTGTTGGTGGATGAATACCATATGTCCCTTCCGTAACAATATGTATCAACTTGTTTATCCAGCGGGCGCGTCTTACATCGTGTTTCCTTCTACGTCTGGAAATACCAATTGAGGTTATATCACGCCCTTAAATAACAATTGAACACTGATTGGATGGGGACTTGGAATAGGTAGTCCTTCCTATCCAAGAGTCTCTGTTTTGTACACGCAGGTTACCTTGAGTGTCTGGGAAGATATACTGAGTCAAAAAAGAAACGATACCAAACTAAAAATGACGTAAAACGGATAAAACCATAGAAAGGTTTAATATATTATTACGTATCAGTACCGGGTATCTTATTGCAACGTCAGCCAACCATAAACACAGGTAAATAAACACCCGATAATCCTGGAACGCCGAATTTCCGATTTGCACTCGCTCCTCAACAAAGACAACTTCCTACACATGTACACATCGGAAAACCGGTTTATTGTACTGGTATTGCATTATCATCGAGGAAAAACACCTTACCTCTAAATTGTTACCTCTAACAAAATGCCTAGGCTAAACCGCAATCAGAGAATGCGTGCCATTGGCATGATTGACGGCGGTTTACGTCAGCGTGACGTCGCAAATCGACTCGGCGTTACGCGGATCACGATAACACGTCTACTTCGACGTTATCGAACACATGGATCGGTGGACGACCGTACAAGATCTGGTCGACCACGTGTGACGACGCGTGAACAGGACCGTCACATTCGGACGTCACATTTACGTGACCGGTTCCTACCTGCAACGCACACAGCTGCCGTTACTCCTGGGATGACCAACAATCGCATCAGCCCACAAACAGTCAGGAACCGGCTCGGTGAACGTGGCATTCGTGCTTACGGCCATACGTTGGACCCATCCTGACACGACGTCACCGTAACGTACGGCGGGAATGGACGACGGAACGTGCTCGCTGGACTCGGTTACAGTGGAATTCGGTGATGTTTAGCGATGAATCGCGGTTCTGTTTGCGTCGAGCGGATGGCAGAGAGCGGGTATATCGCAGACGCGGTGAACGTTATGCCGATGCATGTGTACGTCAGGTCGATCTGTTCGGGAGCGGAAGCGTTATGGCGTGGGGCGGTATCACCTTCGGCAGTCGCACTGAATTGTTAGTGGTGGACGGGAACCTAAACGCCCAGCGGTACTGTGATGAGATCCTTGCGCCAGTTATTGTGCCGTTCTTTAACGCCAACAGAAACGTCACACTGTTCCAACAGGACAACGCCAGGTGTCATACTGCTCGGATTTCCACCACATTATTGGAGCAGAACAATATTGAAACCCTGCTGTGGCCTGCTTTATCACCAGACTTGTCACCCATAGAACATTTGTGGGATACGTTAGACCGCCGCGTCAGACGAGGTCAGCCGGTAACGTTAAACCAACTGAGGGATGTTTTGCGTCAGGAGTGGACAAATATTGACCAGCAAGAGATTCAGACACTCTTCCGTTCGATGCGACGGCGGTTCATTGCAGTGAGAGACGCAAATGGTGCCCATACTCGGTATTGACGTCTGTGTGAAAACTCCATTAGACCCCTGTCCGACGAATTACGTCATCACGCAGCAGACAGTTTCGGAGGCTCATTATGCTTTATGTGCTCCTCTTTCAAACATGTTGGACTATCATCTTGTGAATTTTCAAAGAATTTTCTTAATAAATGTTGAAATTATAGACACAAAACACCAGGTATCGTTTCTTTTTTGACTCAGTATATATCATAATTATAGCTTAATCTCTCAGATAACATAGGGCACTAGAGACTATGGACTAGAACAGTCAGAGAGTTACGAACCTGGGAAAGTATGACATGCTTGAACTGATTAAAGCTGCTGGGTTTGTCACTATTCCCAATACGTCGCTCAGTGTCCGAAACGGACATGGTACATTGTTACACTTCGGAATATATTTAATGCACGGGTGAGTACAATGTCCCGTGTACGGTAAGCCCCAGTTAGTGAGACTAGGTAATCATCTGAGACAAGTTCACGGAGTAGGAGGATGGCCTCTACATCAGACACTAACTCCACTACAGTTACCGTCGATGCCTCTGCCACAGTTGCGTCAAACAAATGGAATTACATCGGTGTCCCCAAGTAGTAGCGACTTACAACACGTCAACGATATGTCTACACAAAGTTTATTACTGTTTGAACCATGTTCCAGCGTAATGCTATGTGAATGAGATAACAATATAACAACGCATAGCTACATAGCGTTAAGGTCATGCTAGCTCAGTGGTAGCTCGTTCGCTTCATGTGCGAATGACCCGGAGTTCGAGCCCCACTGGAGCCGTTACGCTTGTGCCCTTAGTTTAAATTCCACATGCCTCTTCTCTCTCCCTCGTGGCGATGGATTCCATCAGGAATGAGGTATCGAGAGTGATTAATATATTTAAGTTATCAGAACTTGAACAGAAATCGAGCTAAAATAAATTTGTATAAACTAAACTAAGGTCATTCAGATTTACTTCTGGTTGAATATGATACGCGTGTGTTGAGATAGAACCGTGTTCCTATGTAGCTTCTGGTGGAATATGATACGCGTGTGTTGAGATAGAACCGTGTTCCTATATAGCTTCTGGTGGAATATGATACGCGTGTGTTGAGATAGAACCGTGTTCCTATATAACTTCTGGTGGAATATGATACGCGTGTGTTGAGATAGAACCGTGTTCCTATATAACTTCTGGTGGAATATGATACGCGTGTGTTGAAATAGAACCGTGTTCCTATATAACTTCTGGTGGAATATGATACGCGTGTGTTGAGATAGAACCGTGTTCCTATATAACTTCTGGTGGAATATGATACGCGTGTGTTGAGATAGAACCGTGTTCATATATAACTTCTGGTGGAATATGATACGTGTGTGTTGAGATGGAACCATGTTCTTATATCACTTTTAATGGAATGTAAGATGCTAGACGAATCTGTCCTAACAGCAGTAATCACCATCCAACATGGTACCTTACAATTAATAACTACTGAAGGCAACCATTAACAGTGTCAAATATATCTGCAGCAGACGACTATAATTGGCAATCTCGTTTCCGAGTCTAAAACAATAACATAATTTATTTTAAATGTTAATTGAGACACAGACATTGGTATTTGTACGTAAAGCCCATTCGTTTGCAGAGAGACATTGCGAATAGCTATGAACTAGTCGGCTGCTCAAAATGTAATTATTTTTGAGGCAGTCGTTAGCCCGCAATTTTAGTTTAGTATTATAGAGCACGAGAAACAAAAAACGATCTTCAAAACTCCAATACAGCCAGTGTCATTTAAAAGAAAAACAGATGGACATTGTCTCCTAGAGAAGCCTTCTCCCAAATAAATTATAAAATAATAGGGGTCATGAATTTTCAACGATCTGTTTTTGTGTTTACTTGTGATACTGTTTAACATCACAACAACATGACAACATATGGCATGCAGGAATACAATCTCTGTACATCAATGCCATTCTTCTGTTAATGATCCCAAATGTCACTAATAATGAATTTTAAACATAAAACAGAGCCACATGGAAATCACAACGTGCTATATTAGGCAAAAGAAGGACGGATTATTTTTTCCCCGCCATCGTTTCATTTTGGTGCATGGATATTTTACTTGCATACTTCCTTTGGATTTCCTTATGTTTTGAAATAATCTTTTTGTTTTGGAAAAGTACTATCTATTCACAACTTATAGCATTCAGGAGGCGAACGCCCGTAACAGAACCACACAGAACATGTACTAGAGTGTGTTTGTTTAGATTTGGGGTTAAAGTCGCACCAACAACTTAGGTAAACTGTGGAAGTGTGGCGTCCGTCGCTCAGTGGTTCAGCGTCGGATTTGGGATCGATCGGTCCCTGCTTCGATACTTGGTCAGGCCACGTATGTAGTATAATTGAACAAGGTATCTCACACACATCGCTTAGTACTGGTGAACCACTTAGGTCGTCTAGGCTTGCCCATGAAAACATGTATACTTCTCCGCAAGGGGTTTGACATTAATGGAATATACATACATACATACATACATACACACACACACACACACACACAAGAATGTGACAGTATGTAAATAAGGGGAACTAATCTAGTTTTTTAAAAGGCATTTCATATAGTTTGTTATCTCCCTTATTTCATTATTTCATAAGAGTATGAATACATATTTGGGAATTGAAGTATGACTGGGGTAATTGGGTTTACCGCCAGATTTGATCTTCACTCAGTTGTCAGGTTCTTTGGAGATCAGTCATACATTTATTTACTTGCTGTGTATAGAAAGTTTTAACAATGATCTACAGTTTTATTCAGTAACAAGAC
>CM026397.1:40501343-40513843 GCA_014843695.1 Archivesica marissinica | reverse complement strand
AGCGTGGGGATCAAAATACAGACCAGAAAGGGTTATTTCAGGTGCGGATCTAGGGGGTAAGGGGAAATTATAACAGCTTGCAATAAGTATAGTGTTATATTCTATACATTTTAGGATATTTATCCCAAGAAGCACTCACAGGATAGTTTGACTGAGCACATATAATCCCAAAACAAAATGTCAGAATTGGACAACATTGCCCATATATATGTCACAGCATAAGGGCCTCAACTGTGGTAATAATACAGTTATGTAACCGTATTTAATTGTTTGAAGTCAATATCATATTAATGTTTATAGAAAGGCATACACAGTATGTGGATATTAGATAAATGATCATAAAAACTAGGTTATGTATGCATGACACATGTGGTATAATAAATCAGATTTCTCACTTTATATGGAGAAAATCTCAAAGGGCATTTTCTTGGAAATTTTACCAACCTCACTCTAGTTTGTTTACTTATGTATATAATATTTTATTATGCATACATGGGGATTTTTATCCCTTTATACGTTTCAATCTTGTGTAATTGACCAAAAACTTAACAAAAACACTTACTTTTGACATTACACATATGTCATAGCATTAGGGCCTCAACTGTGGTAATAATACAGTTAGGTATCCTTATTTGATTATTTGAAGTCAATATCATATTGATGTTTATAGAAAAGCATAAATATGCTGTGGATATTAGATAAATGATCATAAAAACTAGGTTATGTATGCATATAATCCAAAAAAGTCAGAATTGGACAACATTGCCCATATGTCATAGCATAAGGGCCTCAACTGTGGTAATAATACAGTTAGGTATCCTTATTTGATTATTTGAAGTCCATATCATATTGATGTTTATAGAAAGGCATAAACATGCTGGTGATATTAGTCAGATATCTCACCACTTCATATGATGCCTGTGGGTCACTTTAGAAAGGTCCCTGACTGGAACTTTCAATTCTCACAGCTTCAGCATTTTTCTCCAAGCCGTGAGAATTGAAAGTCACCTCAGAAAATGCATAATACCGAGCTAATATTAGTAAATTTAGACTTGACATATTGTTTTCATGCTGGTCAATTGAGACAGATATCTCACCACTTCATATGATGCCTGTGCATCACTTTAGATAGGTCCCTGGCCGGAACTTTCAATTCTCACAGCTTCAACATTTTCCCCCAAGTCGCGAGAATTGAAAGTCACCTCAGAAAATGCATAATACTGAGCTAATATTGGTAAATTTAGACTTCACATATATGATTTCATGCTGGTATGTTGATATACAGTCAAACCTGTCTTAAGCAGCCAGTCAAAGGAGTCAGAGAAAGTGGCTGCTTAACACAGGTGGCTGCTTAACCCATTCAACACCAAGTAACTGACATGGACTGGTGCATGATATTTTCAGACCAATAAATTAATAAGGAAATTACATTTGGACCAGTTCATTTATCAAAATAGGTAATTTTTGTCTAAAAATAGTAATATTACTAGCAAAAAGTGCAGATCCTGATGACGAGCCTATCGAGAGGTATGTAGTGTTGAAAGGGTTAATAGAGGTAAACTATATAATAAAACAACCGATTGGGAATCTGGAAACTTGCTGCTTAATACAGGTTTGGCTGCTTAGTGGAGATGACCACTAACACAGGTTTGACTGTAGATATCTCACCACTTCATATGTTGCCTGTGGGTCACTTTGATAGGTCTCTCATTGGAACTTTCAATTATCACAGAATTAACATTTTCAGAAAATATGTATCGGAATATATATTTGTGTGTGTATCATAATGTATATATGAATGTATCGGAATGTATATATATATATATATATTGGAATGTGTGTTTTATTAGTGTGGCTACATATGGGTGTCCTCCATGTGGTGTCCTCCATGTTGCTTAGACTGGAAATGTCGCTTTTACAAATATGTAATGTAAATGTGACGGCCCACTGTATATATGAATGTAATACAACATTGATATTAGTATGTATTGCCTACAGCACAAAATTTTCAACAGGACAGCGATCCTAAGCAAGCGTCCAATGCATTCATAGAAGAACACAGGATAAACTGGGTACCATGACCAACTGGTAAGTTAGATAATCAATCAAAAGGATCCTGGTTAGATATTGTAGGCTTGATCCACGTCTGACCTTTTTGACGAGGTCTGGTGTCGGTGCCTAAGCTGGACACTAAAAGAACCAGCGAAGACTTGGTTTAAACATATTTATTCATTCATAATGTACAGTACATATATATATAACGGTCAGCATTTCAATAAAATTCATTAGTTACATAATTATAATTTTATTTCATTCCTATAATTTCAATCATTTAGTTTCTTTGTATAATGGTGACTTTTACATTATATTTTATATAAAGGACATCACTAATGCATTTTCTTAAGCAGATGATATCTGATATTATTATCCATAACATGTCTTAGAAGAGTTGTCATATTTGACATTATTTAGAATTTATGGTTTTCTTTGATATAAATACCTTTAGTAGCTTAAAGCAGTTCATTCCTTCAAATGTACAAATCTATGCGAAGTTGTGTGCGCAACCGCAATTTTATTTCTGGAGGCAAAAGTTCACCATTACTTTATCTGTTATTCATAAATGGTTTAATTCGCAAACTTGAGAACAGTGATTTAGGTATTTGTGTTCATAATATGAATATAAACAGCCCTACAGTAGCAGACGACATGTTGTTAGTGTCATTTTCTAAAAAAGGACTGGAAAATATGCTGTCAATATGTTATGACTACTCGAGGAAATGGCGTTATCTGTATAATCCATCGAAATGTGCCATTATTGTATTTAATGAATCCAAATCCGATTACCTTAAACACTCAAGGACTTTTCACTTTGGTCCACAGATTATTGAGGAAGTAGAACAATATGTACACCTAGGGGTGATCTGCGATAAGTATATGACTGTGTGCGACTCTATGCGCGATGCAAATACAAAACTAAGAGGAAGTCTTCTTAGTATAATGAACAATGGAATCGCCCAGAATGCTATAAGTCCCGTCTCTTGGGCAACTATATACAAATCGGTAGTGGTAACAAAGGCACTTTTTGGCAGCGAATTGTGGAATTATATGTCCAGATCCAGTTTATTGCAACTAGAAAGAAGTCATCGATTTTGTATTAAACTGGTCCAAAACTTACCGCCATTTGCTAATACAGACATAGCTCTTAGTTGTCTGGGAATCTCTCCAATAGAGACGATGATTGATTATAGGAAACTTATATTCCTGGGTCAGCTATGCCGATTACCTTGTCATTATCTGTCCAAACGGATGTTTATAATGCGCCTGTTTCACTATTGGCAATGATGAAAGGCAGCTACATGGTTTTATTCCAGACATCTACAGACTTCTTCTTAAATATAATCTGAAACCGTATTTGTCAAATTATGTCAGTGATGCACTGTTTCCAACAACATTTCAATGGAGGTCAATTCTTCGGAAGCAACTTTTCGAAGCTGAACATAATGAAAGGATGTCTAGGGTAACTATACGTTTTCCAGAAATAAATGCTGAAAACACATTCAACGTTAATAAACCATGTGAGCTGTGGTTACTAGGCAGACAATTCCCAAAATTAAAATCTAAATGTTATACTGCTGTTTCAACTATAAACAAATTATTTTGTTTTAGCAAGAGTGAAACTTGTCCTAAATGTGACATGTTTGTTAATAATAGCAAACTACACATAATATACTCATGTCCGAAAACTGAGCATCTCAGAACTGCCCTATGGACAACTGTTTTTGATCAAGCAGGAATAAACATGTATTTACGGTTCATCTCAAAGGATCCTATTACCCAAATCTGTGATTTGCTGTTAGGTATGTCTACTTATGAACTTGATGAAGCAAGCCGTGACAATATCCAAATTACAGCAGTGAATATATTACATACAATGTTCTATCGTGTGTATAACCATAGTGTGCTGTGGTACATGAATTAACATGAATAGAGCAGAACTGTCCAATAATGTAGATAAATTGGCGAATTAAAATATGCTTGCCTTTTTTGCAAAGCGCAAATGCCAAAACACAAACATTATTCGAAGGTAATAAATATCTGCGTGTAATAAATTGTTTATTTACAAATAAAATTAGCTTGTAACTGTATAATGTACATGTCATTGTGATGGGAATTAGCATGGGTTCATCTCATATACTCTACATTATTCTATTCTAGTGTAGGGCTGTGTTTTGAAACAGTTCGTCAACTTACGATTTTTAATATTTGAGTTCCTGTTTACACCTTATGTTTCTTTCGGTAAGGTGTACGATCGGGATCCGATATTATAGTTAATTCAATGTTCGATTTTGTTATGCGACGCTGGAAATTCTTGTCACAATGTTACATATCTGTTATATTGTTTGTCGTGTTCTTTGTTTTTGTAATTACATGTATATAGTTTAATTACATGATATCACAATGTTTGTTCGTATTGGTAATAGTTGTAATATTGTAAATGTATCTGTATTATACATGTATGTGATAGCTCTCCTATAATGGAGGATAAAACAATAAAGAATCTATCTATCTATCTATCTATCTATCTATCTATCTATCTATCTATCTATCTATCTATCTATCTATCTATCTATCTATCTATCTATCTATCTATCTATCTATCTATCTATCTATCATCTATCTATCTATCTATCTATCTATCTATCTATCTATCTATCTATCTATCTATCTATCTATCTATCTATCTATCTATCTATCTATCTATCTATCTATCTATCTATCTATCTATCTATCTATCTATCTATCTATCTATCTATCTATCTATCTATCTATCTATCTATCTATCTATCTATCTATCTATCTATCTATCTATCTATCTATCTATCTATCTATCTATCTATCTATCTATCTATCTATCTATCTATCTATCTATCTATCTATCTATCTATCTATCTATCTATCTATCTATCTATCTATCTATCTATCTATCTATCTATCTATCTATCTATCTATCTATCTATCTATCTTCTATCTATCTATCTATCTATCTATCTATCTATCTATCTATCTATCTATCTATCTATCTATCTATCTCTCTATCTATCTATCTATCTATCTATCTATCTATCTATCTATCTATCTATCTATCTATCTATCTATCTATCTATCTATCTATCTATCTATCTATCTATCTCTATCTATCTATCTATCTATCTCTATCTATCTATCTATCTATCTATCTATCTATCTATCTATCTATCTATCTATCTATCTCTATCTATCTATCTATCTATCTCTATCTATCTCTCTATCTATCTATCTATCTATCTATCTATCTATCTATCTATCTATCTACTATCTATCTATCTATCTATCTATCTATCTATCTATCTTCTATCTATCTACTATCTATCTATCTATCTATCTATCTATCTATCTATCTATCTATCTATCTATCTATCTATCTATCTATCTATCTATCTATCTATCTTCTATCTATCTATCTATCTATCTATCTATCTATCTATCTATCTATCTATCTATCTATCTATCTATCTATCTATCTATCTATCTATCTATCTATCTATCTATCTATCTATCTATCTATCTATCTATCTTCTATCTATCTATCTATCTATCTATCTATCTATCTATCTATCTATCTATCTATCTATCTATCTATCTATCTATCTATCTATCTATCTATCTATCTATCTATCTATCTATCTATCTATCTATCTATCTATCTATCTATCTATCCATCCATCTATCTATCTATCTATCTATCTATCAATCTATCAATCTATCAATCTATCAATCTATCTATCTATCTATCTATCTATCTGTTAATACAATGTATCATTTAGTGGCATAATGCTAGCCACATTAAATCTGCTACAGGACTTATGTTAATTTGTAACTAATAGTCTATGAACTATATATGGACACCATTAAAACCCATGCTGGACTGGTAATCCAGGTATCGCAGGTTCTATCCCCCATCTGACCCTAATAAAATTAATAGTCTAGTTTGGGACTTTAAACTAAGGTATCGTGTCGGTGTTGTACACCGTGCACGTAAAAGAACCACAGGAGACTGGAATGGGTCTCTGTCTGTATCATTGCACTATCCTCCAAACGTCTAAGAGGACTAATTTCTTCAGGAGGCGTCGCTCATATGGGCAACCGGTAGCCATGATAAATATACATAAAACACACACACACACACACACATTAACGTGAACTTCAATCTGTGTTAATTATCGTTATTGCTGGATAATTATATATATATTAAATACTACTTAGTAGTTGTGGCCTAACTAATACAGTTTCGGTAATGACAACGGCGGTCATATTGTATGATAAAATCTAGATTATTAATCCATAATCGATTTCATGGTTGCATTTAAATTAGCTGGCTAATCTTACAATCAACTTAAAACTGCAGTATTGGGATATACAAGCTTACTTGAGGATGTGTGAAATATCGATAGCTGATTGGATTATCCATTATAGTTTGATTGACAGGTGTCGTGATTGATACCAATAAGCTGTTCCATCAATTGACCGCGTATTCTGTAAGTCATGGTTATACACAAACACGAGCGTTTTTAAACCTCATACACTGGAAATTGGAGTCTCATTAGTAGCCTTTATCTACTATCATTTATCTCTGTAAATAATTGAGAAATAAAATCTTTAAACTAAAGTGGAGGAAAGATATTGTTATTGACTTTCAATTCTCACAACTTATGTTTCTTATACCCGTAGCGTGAGCCCCGTAAGCCGCAACTAGCGAACTTACAATCCTCACGGACTTACGGGGCTCACGCTACACCGGTCCTAAGGCATGTGACAGAAAGTGCATTTTGACAGAAAATTATACAGGGGGTGAGCAAATTGCACAGCTAAAGTTGTTAGAAAATGTGTCGGTGCTTAATGTAGTGTTGCCAGCTAAGGTCACATTACGACTCTCCAACTGCTATTCGTGGGGGAACACCTCGGCTTCCCAACTGAGCAGTATTCCAGACACGACCGGGCAGCCGGGTTAATCCTCCGAGATTCGCAAGCCAGTTGGATAGTTGCACCATATCAAGGTATTAGACACACCGTGATACTCGCAAAGGTTAACGACACTCACCGCTAAGACACAACTTGGTGATTCAAATTTATATTAGCTTAATTTGTTCAACAAACTCTTACAACTTTTGCCTAACCACTCTGAAGACATTATTACTGACCCCACCGTTATGGGAAGATGAACGAGGCAGTTGCTTTACGCGACATACCTAAGGACACAACCATTGTGTTTCTTGTAAAACTCGAACTCTGGGCCTCCATGGCCGAGTGGTTAACGGCATTGATTTCAAATCACTTGCCACTCAACGATGCATGTTCGAATCGCACTGGGGTATTGAATTATTTAATGTGAAGAAGCTATCCAGCTGTTCTGTGGAAGGTCGGTGGTTCTACCCGAGTACTCACCCGTGCATTAAATATATTCCGAAGTGTAACAATGTACCATGTCCGTTTCGGACACTGAGCGACGTCTTGGGAATAGTGACAAACCCAGCAGCTTTAATCAGTTCAAGCATGTCATACTTTCCCAGGTTCGTAACTCTCTGACTGTTCTAGTCTATAGTCTCTAGTGCTCTATGTTCTCTGAGAGATTAAGCTATATGATATATCTTCCCAGACACTCAAGGTAACCTGCGTGTACAAAACAGAGACTCTTGGATAGGAAGGACTACCTATTCCAAGTCCCCATCCAATCAGTGTTCAATTGTTATTTAAGGGCGTGATATAACCTCAATTGGTATTTCCAGACGTAGAAGGAAACACGATGTAAGACGCGCCCGCTGGATAAACAATTTGATACATATTGTTACGGAAGGGACATATGGTATTCATCCACCAACAATAGCCGGAAAGTTACCCTATGATCTAAGCTGTTGGTGCGACGTTAAATCCAAAAACAAACACATTATACTCGAACTCATATTCAATCGGGCCTTAGGCGGCATATTAATATGTTCAAAACTGTAACTTGTACACTCACACACACTCTCACCCATCACCATCTTGCTATCTAGTAATAGTTAAAGGGTACTTGCATACAAGTCTATTAGTTTATACACATTTATGTTAGCTCGATTGCGAAACAAGTTGTTTCAACTTATATAAATCACTCTCGAGACCTCATTCCTGATGGAATAATATATAATAATATAATATATATCCTTGAATACCGTGTTCCGACAGCATCTAAGCGAAGAATCAACAATGACATAACATAAAACGAATGAACTCATGTAAATAGTGTATTATCTGTATAAATAGATCCTTTTCTACATATTCAACGCGAGAAATTATGCTTATTATGCTTATTTAGTGTCAAAATATCACATGGACTCATGCCGCTATTGGGAATTCCTCTGAGCCGAGAAACGTCTATTACGACACATTTCATTGGTTGACTAATGTCGTTCTAAATATAGTTAATTCACGCTCTGCGCATTACATATATTATACGTCATCTCAAACTAGCCTGAAAATTAATTCTGCATCACTAAATTACATTAAAACTGAGTGTACAACATGCCTTTATTTAATTATGCTAATAAACAGGAAAAGTGTCCCTGTTTTGCCGTATATAAACTATAAATGAACAATTTGTAAATAATAACATTTAACTAGAAATTATGCCTTGCTGTTGTCCTTATAGCACTCCCAGTAGTCCGTACATGCATAAAAACAGTGGTCATAGAAGTTGCTGCATACTGTTTATTCTTGCGTTTGTGAGCCTGCACAGATATTGATTAGTTCGAGATCTATTTTACTATCACAGAAGGATCACAGCAATAACGTATATAACGCATACACCTTTCCTAACAGTGAATCAATTGTCACGTGACCTACCGATACGCAGGGCTTAGCTGAGCAGACAGACCACAAATTGTTATGTTTGCAGTAGCATATTGCAAAATATTAGCTATTTAATGTAATGCACAAAGTTGCATTTGGAATTTGCTGTTAAAACAGACTGATTGCAATAACATTGATATAAAAATTATCTTGTGATCTCTCACTTTTCCACATTTAGTCTGGGGAATCCCGTATCATGTTTACAACCACTGCAGATGAAAATAACGTCACCGGATATTGTAAATATTGAAAACGAGGTCAAAACATAATACGCGTCGGATTACGTGAGCGTCGTTATAAGTTGTCGGACGATAGTCTGAGAATAATCCTTATTATTTGTAAATTAAACTGTAATGTATGCATATTTCTAGGTGAATTGGTATATAACGTTAACGATAAGACAAATACGATTTAAAAGAAGTCTCGAGGCAATTATAAAGTTGTTTAAAATACAAATATAATGATGTATTGCGTCGTGACGTCATGAAAATGTAGTGACGTCATGACAATTTATGCTGACACTTGGCACCCGATGATTTGCCCCGGACCCGAAGCCTTGTTTCTAAAAGTAGTATAAGGGAAGTAACTCTTATAAAAGATGCGTTTAGTTTTGAACGGAGTTAACTCTCTTAATTTATACAAATTTATTTTAGCTCGATTGCGAAACAAGTTCTTTCAACTTATATAAATCACTCTCGAGACCTCATTCCTGATGGAATCCATCGCCACGAGGGAGAAAACAGGCAACGTGGAATTTAAATGCTTTGTCTAAGGACACAATCGTAACGGATCCAGCGGGGCTCGAACTTCGAGTACGAATTAATGGAAATTTATAATGGTCACAGAAGTTTAATTCTAAATAATTATTTACTATGCACAACAATAGTAACACGCTTGCGCAGATGGAATGCGAACATTAATTGCAAGAGTATGAATCTTCGTATAAAACGTTAACAAAACATTTAATCGGTCTTCATTGTAAAATGCGGTGTTACCGCTATGTTTAAATCAAGTGCGCCTTCCTTTAAATTGGTTCTCTGCGTGGTATACGCGAAGGAAGTAGTGTATTGATTGAGAGCCTGAATCAAGCTTATAATGTTTTGTTCAATCGAGCTGGTTTCTGGTCTTGTTTTACAAGAAAGCCAACGAGTTTTATATTAATGTTACTCGCCTAATTATAAACATTTTGGTGTGAGCGGATTTTGCAAAAGTATACAATACTGATGCAAATTCAATATCTTGTTAGAAAGCTGGAACACATTGCCTCTTCCCCTCGTCCATAATATGTGGCGCCCGTGGTCCAATGGTAGAGCGTCGGGTTTGGAATAGAACGGTCTGGGTTCGATACTCAGTCAGACCACGTATGTAGTGTCATTGAGCAAGGCGTCTCACACGCATTGTTTAGTACTGATTAGCCGCTATTAATGGTGCGTACATACATGATGATGGAGTCAATTAGGAACAAAAATGTATCATTTTGACATTAATATGTCATTAATTCAGTCCATGACCCTAAAGAGACGTATATACTTGAAAGTTCGTTTAGTTTATACAAATTTATTTTAGCTCGATTGCGAAACAAGTTATTTCAACTTATATAAATCACTCTCGTGACCTCATTCCTGATGGAATCCATCGCCACGAGGGAGAGAGAACGTGGAATTTTAAATGCCTTGCCTAAGGGCACAATCGTTTACGGCTCCAGTGTGGCTCGAACTCCGGACCTTTCGCACCTGAAGCGAACGCGCATCCACTGCGCAATCACGACTAAATTTCGTTTGATGTCTGATATATACCTATTTTATAATTATTTAAGTACCCAAAATGGCCGTCGCGCATGCGCAGTCCATGACCCCCAAAGAGACATTAAATTGCTTTCTTTTGATGAACACTTATTATGTTAATGACCTGTCACCTGTCAGCCGATGATGATGAATGATGTCGTTCCAAAATGGCCGCCGCGCATGCGCAGTCCATGACCCCAAAGAGACGCCTATATTTGAAAGTTCGTTTAGTTTATACAAATTTATTTTAGCTCGATTGCGAAACAAGTTATTTCAACTTATATAAATCACTCTCGTGACCTCATTCCTGATGGAATCCATCGCCACGAGGGAGAGAGAACGTGGAATTTTAAATGCCTTGCCTAAGGGCACAATCGTTTACGGCTCCAGTGTGGCTCGAACTCCGGACCTTTCGCACCTGAAGCGAACGCGCATCCACTGCGCAATCACGACTAAATTTCGTTTGATGTCTGATATATACCTATTTTATAATTATTTAAGAACCCAAAATGGCCGTCGCGCATGCGCAGTCCATGACCCCCAAAGAGACATTAAATTGCTTTCTTTTGATGAACAATTATTATGTTAATGACCTGTCACCTGTCAGCCGATGATGATGAATGATGTCGTTCCAAAATGGCCGCCGCGCATGCGCAGTCCATGACCCCAAAGAGACGCCTATATTTGAAAGTTCGTTTAGTTTATACAAATTTATTTTAGCTCGATTGCGAAACAAGTTATTTCAACTTATATAAATCACTCTCGTGACCTCATTCCTGATGGAATCCATCGCCACGAGGGAGAGAGAACGTGGAATTTTAAATGCCTTGCCTAAGGGCACAATCGTTTACGGCTCCAGTGTGGCTCGAACTCCGGACCTTTCGCACCTGAAGCGAACGCGCATCCACTGCGCAATCACGACTAAATTTCGTTTGATGTCTGATATATACCTATTTTATAATTATTTAAGAACCCAAAATGGCCGTCGCGCATGCGCAGTCCATGACCCCCAAAGAGACATTAAATTGCTTTCTTTTGATGAACAATTATTATGTTAATGACCTGTCACCTGTCAGCCGATGATGATGAATGATGTCGTTCCAAAATGGCCGCCGCGCATGCGCAGTCCATGACCCCAAAGAGACGCCTATATTTGAAAGTTCGCTTGATGTCTGATACATACCTATTATATAATTATTTAAGGACCCAAAATGGCCGCCGCGCATGCGCAGTCCATGGCCCCAAAGAGACATTAAATTGCTTTCGTTTGATGAACACTTATTATGTTAATGACCTGTCAACTGTCATCCGATGATGATGAATGATCTCGTTCCAAAATGGCCGCCACGCATGCGCAGTCCATGATGCCAAAGAGACATACATACTACTGAAGACATATAGGCGACATGCTGGAATTGTTTAAAATAGGTAGAGAAGGAATCAAAGCAGATTATATGTTCATAAAGAACGAGGGGAATTACATTAATCTAAGAGGACACGTGCAAAAGTTAAATGTCATGCACAGTAGGCTGGATTGCAGGAAATACTTCTGTTCGCAAAGAATGGTTCAATCTTGGAACGAGCTTCTAGAAGACATAGTATCAGCGTCTAGCATCAACAGTTTAAAGAACTGATTTGACAAATTCCTAAAGAGTACACACGGGTGGTTATAGATACCAAATCGTTCATCCATAACCCGATGGAACACGTGGGCCACATAGCTGCGGGATACAGGTAAGTACAGGTAAATACACTAATGTATTGACCTACTTTCTGAAACAAGCTTATGTTTTA
>CM026397.1:40430797-40500343 GCA_014843695.1 Archivesica marissinica | reverse complement strand
ACATCTAGTATTACAAATACATCAACAAATACATCACAAACTGTGTTCTCATCTCTTGTTAGTTTTGTACAAACATTTAGTATTACAAATACATCAACAAATACATCACAAACTGTGTTCTCATCTCTTGTTAGTTTTGTACCAACATCTAGTATTACAAATACATCAACAAATACATCACAAACTGTGTTCTCATCTCTTGTTAGTTTTGTACAAACATCTAGTATTACAAATACATCAACAAATACATCACAAACTGTGTTCTCATCTCTTGTTAGTTTTGTACAAACATCTAGTATTACAAATACATCAACAAATACATCACAAACTGTGTTCTCATCTCTTGTTAGTTTTGTACAAACATCTAGTATTACAAATACATCAACAAATACATCACAAACTGTGTTCTCATCTCTTGTTAGTTTTGTACAAACATCTAGTATTACAAATACATCAACAAATACATCACAAACTGTGTTCTCATCTCTTGTTAGTTTTGTACAAACATCTAGTATTACAAATACATCAACAAATACATCACAAACTGTGTTCTCATCTCTTGTTAGTTTTGTACAAACATCTAGTATTACAAATACATCAACAAATACATCACAAACTGTGTTCTCATCTCTTATTAGTTTTGTACAAACATCTAGTATTACAAATACATCAACAAATACATCACAAACTGTGTTCTCATCTCTTGTTAGTTTTGTACAAACATCTAGTATTACAAATACATCAACAAATACATCACAAACTGTGTTCTCATCTCTTGTTAGTTTTGTACAAACATCTAGTATTACAAATACATCAACAAATACATCACAAACTGTGTTCTCATCTCTTGTTAGTTTTGTACAAACATCTAGTATTACAAATACATCAACAAATACATCACAAACTGTGTTCTCATCTCTTGTTAGTTTTGTACAAACATTTAGTATTACAAATACATCAACAAATACATCACAAACTGTGTTCTCATCTCTTGTTAGTTTTGTACAAACATCTAGTATTACAAATACATCAACAAATACATCACAAACTGTGTTCTCATCTCTTGTTAGTTTTGTACAAACATTTAGTATTACAAATACATCAACAAATACATCACAAACTGTGTTCTCATCTCTTGTTAGTTTTGTACAAACATCTAGTATTACAAATACATCAACAAATACATCACAAACTGTGTTCTCATCTCTTGTTAGTTTTGTACAAACATCTAGTATTACAAATACATCAACAAATACATCACAAACTGTGTTCTCATCTCTTATTAGTTTTGTACAAACATCTAGTATTACAAATACATCAACAAATACATCACAAACTGTGTTCTCATCTCTTGTTAGTTTTGTACAAACATCTAGTATTACAAATACATCAACAAATACATCACAAACTGTGTTCTCATCTCTTGTTAGTTTTGTACAAACATCTAGTATTACAAATACATCAACAAATACATCACAAACTGTGTTCTCATCTCTTGTTAGTTTTGTACAAACATCTAGTATTACAAATACATCAACAAATACATCACAAACTGTGTTCTCATCTCTTGTTAGTTTTGTACAAACATTTAGTATTACAAATACATCAACAAATACATCACAAACTGTGTTCTCATCTCTTGTTAGTTTTGTACAAACATTTAGTATTACAAATACATCAACAAATACATCACAAACTGTGTTCTCATCTCTTGTTAGTTTTGTACAAACATTTAGTATTACAAATACATCAACAAATACATCACAAACTGTATTCTCATCTCTTGTTAGTTTTGTACAAACATTTAGTATTACAAATACATCAACAAATACATCACAAACTGTGTTCTCATCTCTTGTTAGTTTTGTACAAACATCTAGTATTACAAATACATCAACAAATACATCACAAACTGTGTTCTCATCTCTTGTTAGTTTTGTACAAACATCTAGTATTACAAATACATCAACAAATACATCAATATCTATTATGTTTTCATCTCTTGTTAGTTTTGTACAAACATCTAGTATTACAAATACATCAACAAATACATCAATATCTATGTTTTCATCTCTTGTTAGTTTTGTACAAACATCTAGTATTACAAATACATCAACAAATACATCAATATCTATGTTTTCATCTCTTGTTAGTTTTGTACAAACATCTAGTATTTCAAACAATTCATCTGTTCTCGTCTGTGGTTATATTAGTTTTATACAGATATCTAGTAATTCTCATGTCATGTTGATTGTGCAGACATCTGGTACTAGGGCCATATTCTAACATGACCAAAATATCTAAAAAGCACAAAATGAGTTGGTGTTATTTTTTTTAGAGTATGTAAATGATGTCACAAAACTACAAAAATGAGGTCACAAAACTACAAAAATGAAGTCACAAAACTACAAAAATGACGTCACAAAACTATAAAAATGATGTCACAAAACTACAAAAATGATGTCACAAAACTATAAAAATGATGTCACAAAACTATAAAAATGATGTCACAAAACTACAAAAATGATGTCCCAAAACTACAAAAATGATGTCACAAAACTATAAAAATGATGTCCCAAAACTACAAAAATGATGTCCCAAAACTACAAAAATGATGTCACAAAACTACAAAAATAACATCACAAAACTATAAAAAAATAACGCCACAAAACTACAAAAATAACGTCACATTTGACATCATACCCTAAACTATGTATTATTGCAGATACGGTAAACAATGGTAAATTCCTTCTTTGCGTATACGGACAAAATGCCGAGCCATGTTAGAATAAGATATCTGGCATAAAACTCACATTTCACCATTGCAACAGGAATATTACTTTAAGAATAGCAACCATAACTAACAAACCTTCATTTTTCCGCAGTATTTTGGATCAGACAAAGTCTTAAACGAGGCCTCCATAGTCTGTACTACAAACTCCGGGTGTTCTTTCAGGGCGGCCTCACAGATAACCCTGGCCATCTTTGCCTGTTTCTCACTCGTTTTCCGTGTAGGAATCAGCAAGGCCACGTGGTTTGATGTCTTCAGTAGCAAATGCATGAACGTAAACATCAGAGACTTCACAGACGCACCACCGGCAGATTTCTAGAATTACATTATTTCCTATACCAACAAGGCTGGAAATCCAGCATGAAATTAATATTATCGAGACGTTAAAGCTGTTGTCTAGGGAAGCTATGACATCAGATTCAGCAAATTTAACTCTGTTCCAATCTAAGGAGCATTTTGTGCACACCCCATTACTATCAGTTAATGTGGGTTTGGTAACCCCAAACCTCCCTGTCAGACAGTCACTGAGGTCATCTCAGTATATCTTAATAATGTGGATTACAAACTGACCTGATTACTCTGTGGTTCCCCGGTACCGTAACTACAGGGATCGTCTGTCAGCCGGTCACGTCAAAAATATTTAGAATTACAAACTGACCCGTTTACAACATACACACTGCAGTTTCCATTTACCACAGCTACGGGATCGTTTGATAGCCGGCCACATATAAAATATTTAGTATTACAAACTGACCCGTTTACAACATTTACTCTGTGGTTCCCCGCTATCACAGTTACAGGGATCGTCTGCGTGTATCACAAGGTCCATACCGGGCTGGTCTAGAATAGTCTGGTATATGCTCACTTGTAGCTGACTCAGCTTACAGAACACCACACTGTCATCTGTGCAGAATACAACATGCTCGTTTAACCCTTTCAAAGATGATCTTCTGTATGCTTTTACCATTACAACATATACTGACACATTTAGTTTATACAAATTAATTTTAGCGCGATTGCGATACAAGTTCTTACAACTTATATTAATCACTCTCGAGACCTCATTCCTGATGTCACCATCGACACAAGCGAGAGAGAAGAGGCAATGTAGAATTTAAATGCCTTGCCTAAGGGCACAATTGTAACGGCTCCAACAGTGCTCAAACACTGGGCATTTTGCACCAGAAGCGAACGTGTTACCACTGCGCTATGACGACTTCCACATTTGTAGTCAATCAAACAGATTCATAGTGGATACAACCCTCATACAATTCCAGTAATCTCTATGGAGGTTGGATAGACATGATGACCGTTTATCCAGTAACCTCTATGGAGGTTGGATATACATGATGACCGTTTATCCAGTAATCTCTATGGAGGTTGGATAGACATGATGACCGTTTATCCAGTAATCTCTATGGAGGTTGGATAGACATTATGACCGTTTATCCAGTAATCTCTATGGAGGTTGGATAGACATTATGACCGTTTATCCAGTAATCTCTATGGAGGTTGGATAGACATGATGACCGTTTATCCAGTAATCTCTATGGAGGTTGGATAGACATTATGACCGTTTATCCAGTAATCTCTATGGAGGTTGGATAGACATTATGACCGTTTATCCAGTAATCTCTATGGAGGTTGGATAGACATGATGACCGTTTATCCAGTAATCTCTATGGAGGTTGGATAGACATTATGACCGTTTATCCAGTAATCTCTATGGAGGTTGGATAGACATTATGACCGTTTATCCAGTAATCTCTATGGAGGTTGGATAGACATGATGACCGTTTATCCAGTAATCTCTATGGAGGTTGGATAGACATTATGACCGTTTATCCAGTAATCTCTATGGAGGTTGGATAGACAATATGACCGTTTATCCAGTAATCTCTATGGAGGTTGGATAGACATTATGACTGTTTATCCAGTAATCTCTATGGAGGTTGGATAGACATGATGACCGTTTATCCAATAATCTCTATGGAGGTTGGATAGACATGATGACCGTTTATCCAGTAATCTCTATGGAGGTTGGATAGACATGATGACCGTTTATCCAGTAATCTCTATGGAGGTTGGATAGACATGATGACCATTTATCCAGTAACCTCTATGGAGGTTGGATAGACATGATGACCGTTTATCCAGTAATCTCTATGGAGGTTGGATAGACATGATGACCGTTTATCCAGTAATCTCTATGGAGGTTGGATAGACATGATGACCGTTTATCCAGTAATCTATAGTGGAAGTGGAAGTCGTGATAGCGCAGTGGATGCACGTTCGTTTCAGGTGTGAAAGGTCCGGAGTTCGAGCCCTGCTGGAGCCGTTACAATTGTTAAATTCCACATTGCCTCTTCTCTCTCCTTCATGGCGATGGTTTCCATCAGGAATGAGGTCTCGAGAGTGATTAATATAAGTTGAAAGAACTTGTTTCGCAATTGAGCTAAAATAAATTTGTATAAACTAATATACTTCTGCAAAATAGGGTTAAAATACACAGTATGACCATTAAGTACAACATTTTAATAGAAGGAGTGCTTTATAATTGGCTAGTGTATCTTACTGGCCAAAATTTTGTATGAAAATGGTAAATAAAAATTATTTATTTTTTCCCCTATGTCAGGGTCCCTAGGCAACTGTTTCGCTCACGTCGCCTCTGGAATGAACCCATGTGTATATAAGCCTACCTCTCTTCTGAAAGTGTTAAGACCAGTTAAACACCAGACGAGAAACAAATTTAAATAAATCTGCATGACGTCATATATCGACCTTCAGTCAACTCTGACATACAACATAAACAAAGATGGAGGAAAAACACATTTTTTACCTATAAGCAAAAAAAG
Source organism: Archivesica marissinica (assembly GCA_014843695.1). NCBI lineage: Eukaryota > Metazoa > Mollusca > Bivalvia > Venerida > Vesicomyidae > Archivesica > Archivesica marissinica. Next base: position 40,494,697 of record CM026397.1, on the reverse strand, counting down.
AGTTTAAACTCATATATTCCTGTTACAAATTCCATAAATGTTGCTATCAGACAATTGTATTTGTTACAAGTTTGGCAGTAATAAAATCAAACCTGACCTGTGTGACATTTTTAATGTACTGGAAAAAGTTTGTAGCTCCGTTTCTTCAAAACAAAATGTATGTGCGTATGTGTGTGTCACATAACGGCATATCTTACTAAAAGTTCTGACATAAAAAATTGGTCACTCGCTTACACATATGATTCTACAGCAGCTTCGGACACATAGGTCGCAATCTCTGTACTAAAAATCAATTTGTATCAGCCATCAATATACAGTGTAACATGGAGCTGGACCATATTAACATAATCATGTAACAACATCAATGGAGGTGTCCAACAATGGAGGTGTCCCACAATGGAGGTGTCCCACAGTGGAGGTGTCCCACAATGGAGGTGTGCCGCAGTGGAGGTGTCCCACAGTGGAGGTGTCCCACAATGGAGGTGTCCAACAATGGAGGTGTCCCACAGTGGAGGTGTCCCACAGTGGAGGTGTCCCACAGTGGAGGTGTGCCACAGTGGAGGTGTCCCACAGTGGAGGTGTGCCGCAGTGGAGGTGTCCCACAGTGGAGGTGCCCCACAGTGGAGGTGTCCCACAGTGGAAGTGTCCCACAGTGGAGGGTGTCCTGAGGCAAGACATTTAAATCATCTACATTACCTCTTCTCCCACCCTCATGGCAATAGAATCATCAGGTATGAGGCCTCGAGAGCAATTAATTTAATATTGTAAACACTTGTTTTGCAATAAAACTATAATTCATTTGTATAAACCAACAAGCACAAAATGTACCATTTGCCAACTACAGTCTACATCCGTTATGTCAAAGTCAGTTATGTCGAATTCTCCGGTTATCTCGAAGTCGGATCAGAGTCCTGTTTCAGACACAATCATTTTACATATAACTGGCACCGTTTATATCGAATTTCGTTAAGTCAAACTTCGGTTATGTCGAAGTATTTTGCTCGGTCCGACGGAATTCGACATAACGGATGTAGACTGTATACTCTAGTCATAACAAATCACAGTTTATCGATGCTTGGCATGAAACTACTTTCCTAATCTATTGTTGTTTGTCGTACAGATAGCCTAGCTAAACTGGGCAACTTTCTAGCTTCCCTTGGTGGAGGAAGTTTCCAGATGACACTACAGATAGCCTAGCTAAACTGGGCGACTTTCTAGCTTCCCTTGGTGGAGGAAGTTTCCAGATGACACTACAGATAGCCTAGCTAAACTGGGCAACTTTCTAGCTTCCCTTGGTGGAGGAAGTTTCCAGATGACACTACAGATAGCCTAGCTAAACTGGGCAACTTTCTAGCTTCCCTTGGTGGAGGAAGTTTCCAGATGACACTACAGATAGCCTAGCTAAACTGGGCGACTTTCTAGCTTCCCTTGGTGGAGGAAGATTCCAGATGACCGTACAGATAGCCTAGCTAAACTGGGCGACTTTCTAGCTTCCCTTGGTGGAGGAAGATTCCAGATGACCGTACAGATAGCCTAGCTAAACTGGGCGACTTTCTAGCTTCCCTTGGTGGAGGAAGATTCCAGATGACCGTACAGATAGCCTAGCTAAACTGGGCGACTTTCTAGCTTCCCTTGGTGGAGGAAGATTCCAGATGACCGTACAGATAGCCTAGCTAAACTGGGCGACTTTCTAGCTTCCCTTGGTGGAGGAAGATTCCAGATGACCGTACAGATAGCCTAGCTAAACTGGGCGACTTTCTAGCTTCCCTTGGTGGAGGAAGATTCCAGATGACCGTACAGATAGCCTAGCTAAACTGGGCGACTTTCTAGCTTCCCTTGGTGGAGGAAGATTCCAGATGACCGTACAGATAGCCTAGCTAAACTGGGCGACTTTCTAGCTTCCCTTGGTGGAGGAAGATTCCAGATGACCCTACCAGTATTTCAGACACTCTGGGTAGAATTAACAATCATCTGGATAGCTTCCTCCTCACATCAAAGAATTTAAAACAGATCCACACAAAACATCTATTCATTAATTAAAGGAGTCACTTGACACTGAATCATGCGAAAGCAATATTTAATCAAATCAAATGTTAGGCACAATTATACCCTGCCAACTGATAAAGCAAGCTTACAATTAGAGTATTGCTTTCCAACTTGTGAACATTTTATCTTGTGAATTCCTGCTAATTGTCTTGCAGGATCGTGACAGACTAGGATTAAAGTGACACTCACCTTTCTTAGGAAGCTGATCGGCTATAAGGCTCTTGAGTCTCCGGATCATCATAGACTTCCTGATCACAGCAAGCTTACTCTTCTCTAGAAACAAAACACATCAGCCAATCAGTCATCATCCCCTAGACACATCCATGTAGAGTGAACTGGCAAACATGAGCTACCATACATTATATACAATCACGTAGAGTGAACTGGCAAACATGAGCTAACATACATTATATACAATCATGTAGAGTGAACTGGCAAACATCAGCCACCATACATTATATACAATCACATAGAGTGAACTGGCAAACATGAGCTAACATACATTATATACAATCATGTAGAGTGAACTGGCAAACATCAGCCACCATACATTATATACAATCATGTAGAGTGAACTGGCAAACATGAGCTACCATACATTATATACAATCATGTAGAGTGAACTGGCAAACATGAGCTACCATACATTATATACAATCACGTAGAGTGAACTGGCAAACATGAGTTACCATACATTATATACAATCACGTAGAGTGAACTGGCAAACATGAGCCACCATACATTATATACAATCATGTAGAGTGAGCTAGCAAACATGAGCCACCATACATTATATACAATCACGTAGAGTGAACTGGCAAACATGAGCCATTTTGTATGTAGATTGCAAACAAAAACAAACTTTAATTTAGAGAGAAGTGGAGCCTCCACGGGGGCGAAGTCAATGTCCCCAGAACGTTTTCTTGTAGTGGCCAGTTAAATATACATAAACAGTTACGTTTTCTTGTAGTGGCCAGTTAAATAAACATGAACAGTTACGTTTTCTTGTAGTGGCCAGTTAAATATACATGAACAGTTACGTTTTCTTACAGTGGACAGTAAATATACATGAACAGTTATGTTTTCTTGTAGTGGACAGTAAATATACATGAACAGTTACGTTTTCTTGTAGTGGACAGCTAAATATACATGAACAGTTACGTTTTCTTGTAGTGGACAGTTAAATATACATGAACAGTTACGTTTTCTTGTAGTGGACAGTTAAATATACATGAACAGTTACGTTTTCTTGCAGTGGCCAGTTAAATATACATGAACAGTTACGTTTTCTTACAGTGGACAGTAAATATACATAAACAGTTACGTCTTCTTGCTGTGGACAGTAAATATACATGAACAGTTACGTTTTCTTGCAGTGGACAGTAAATATACATGAACAGTTACGTTTTCTTACAGTGGACAGTAAATATACATGAACAGTTACGTTTTCTTGCAGTGGACAGTTAAATATACATAAACAGTTACGTTGTCTTACAGTGGACAGTTAAATATACATAAACAGTTACGTTGTCTTACAGTGGACAGTAAATATACATAAACAGTTACGTTTTCTTGCAGTGGCCAGTAAATATACATGAACAGTTACATTTTCTTGCAGTGGACAGTTAAATATACATGAACAGTTACGTTTTCTTGCAGTGGACAGTAAATATACATGAACAGTTACGTTTTCTTGCAGTGGACAGTTAAATATACATGAACAGTTACGTTTTCTTACAGTGGACAGTAAATATACATGAACAGTTACGTTTTCTTGCAGTGGACAGTTAAATATACATGAACAGTTACGTTTTCTTACAGTGGACAGTAAATATACATGAACAGTTACGTTTTCTTGCAGTGGACAGTTAAATATACATGAACAGTTACGTTTTCTTACAGTGGACAGTAAATATACATGAACAGTTACGTTTTCTTGCAGTGGACAGTTAAATATACATGAACAGTTACGTTTTCTTACAGTGGACAGTAAATATACATGAACAGTTACGTTTTCTTGCAGTGGACAGTTAAATATACATGAACAGTTACGTTTTCTTACAGTGGACAGTAAATATACATGAACAGTTACGTTTTCTTGCAGTGGACAGTTAAATATACATGAACAGTTACGTTTTCTTACAGTGGACAGTAAATATACATGAACAGTTACGTTTTCTTGCAGTGGACAGTTAAATATACATAAACAGTTACGTTGTCTTACAGTGGACAGTAAATATACATGAACAGTTACGTTTTCTTGCAGTGGACAGTTAAATATACATGAACAGTTATGTTTTCTTACAGTGGACAGTAAATATACATGAACAGTTACGTTTTCTTACAGTGGACAGTAAATATACATGAACAGTTACGTTTTCTTACAGTGGACAGTAAATATACATAAACAGTTACGTTTTCTTGCAGTGGACAGTAAATATACATGAACAGTTACGTTTTCTTACAGTGGACAGTAAATATACATGAACAGTTACGTTTTCTTACAGTGGACAGTAAATATACATGAACAGTTACGTTTTCTTGCAGTGGACAGTAAATATACATGAACAGTTACGTTTTCTTACAGTGGACAGTAAATATACATGAACAGTTACGTTTTCTTGCAGTGGACAGTAAATATACATGAACAGTTACGTTTTCTTGCAGTGGACAGTAAATATACATGAACAGTTACGTTTTCTTGCAGTGGACAGTAAATATACATGAACAGTTACGTTTTCTTGCAGTGGACAGTAAATATACATGAACAGTTACGTTTTCTTGCAGTGGACAGTAAATATACATGAACAGTTACGTTTTCTTGCAGTGGACAGTAAATATACATGAACAGTTACGTTTTCTTGCAGTGGACAGTAAATATACATAAACAGTTACGTTGTCTTGCAGTGGACAGTAAATATACATGAACAGTTACGTTTTCTTGCAGTGGACAGTAAATATACATGAACAGTTACGTTTTCTTGCAGTGGACAGTAAATATACATGAACAGTTACGTTTTCTTGCAGTGGACAGTAAATATACATGAACAGTTACGTTTTCTTACAGTGGACAGTAAATATACATGAACAGTTACGTTTTCTTGCAGTGGACAGTAAATATACATGAACAGTTACGTTTTCTTGCAGTGGACAGTAAATATACATGAACAGTTACGTTTTCTTGCAGTGGACAGTAAATATACATGAACAGTTACGTTTTCTTGCAGTGGACAGTAAATATACATGAACAGTTACGTTTTCTTGCAGTGGCCAGTAAATATACATGAACAGTTACGTTTTCTTGCAGTGGACAGTAAATATACATGAACAGTTACGTTGTCTTACAGTGGCCAGTAAATATACATGAACAGTTACGTTTTCTTGCAGTGGACAGTAAATATACATGAACAGTTACGTTGTCTTACAGTGGACAGTAAATATACATGAACAGTTACGTTTTCTTGCAGTGGCCAGTTCTCGTTTGTTAGCATCATGTCTCTGCCCGGTTTCTATGGGATGTACAAACTCGTGCACATAATCTCCTTGGCAACCCAAACACCCGGGCTGGGCCCTGCCAAACAAAATCATAGGAAATTTTTATTTACAAAGTATTTTGAAAAACTATCATAGAAATTAACTCCTAAAAAATCAACATACCAGTCTAGAATCTTTCAGGACTAAAATATATTACTTTGTTTTTGGGGTTACAAGTCGACAAGCTTAGGTGATATAGCACCTATCCAGCTATTATTGGTGGAGGAATACAGTTGTTGACTCTCCAAGCACTATTTCAGACAGGGACTGGCACATGGTAAAACCACAGACCTTCTGCAAGCCAGTTGGATAGACAGATTATTTTAACATGGTAATCTTATTTGACATCAAGGGTAATGTGCGCCAATCTCCTCGACCAATCAGGACATTGCAGATTTTTAGGGCTCAGACTGATAAACTGGTTCAAACTATTGTTAAACTAAACATACCTACAAGGATAAGGCAACAATACATTGGCCATGATGTAGACTATTGAACTTGTGGTCTGTCTGATATATCACAAGCCATCTTGGCTACATGCATCATAGGCTCACCACAAATTATTCTGTAATACAATACAGTGATAATATTCCACAAACCCGTCTAGAATACTCCAGAACTCCAATAGATTATTGTGTAACGCAGTACCAGTCAAACCCTATGGTCTGCTAGTGATGTTTCTACATACCAATCTAGAATACTCCAGAACTCTTATAGATTATTCTGTAACGCAGTACCAGTCAAACCCTATGGTCTGCTAGTGATATTTGTACATACCAGTCTAGAATACTCCAGAACTCCAATAGATTATTGTGTAACGCAGTACCAGTCAAGCCCTATGGTCTGCTAGTGATATTTCTACATACCAGTCTAGAATACTCCAGAACTCCAATAGATTATTCTGTAATGCAGTACCAGTCAAACCATATCGTCTGCTAGTGATGATGTTTCTCAGTGCCTTGGTGGTTCTAGCCTTCATATCCTGGGTAAATGTATTATTTGATTGTCAAATACAAGTATTAGTATCATGAAACATGAAAACGAACCCGACAACACTAGGGTATACACAACACAAATCTGAGTGTTGATGAACAAGAAATGCAGGACAACATATCTAATTCTGAGCCACACACGAGGCAGGACCACATATCTAATTCTGACCCACACACGAGGCAGGACAACATATCTAATTCTGAGCCACACACGAGGCAGGACCACATATCTAATTCTGAGCTAGGAACACACGAGGCAGGACCACATATCTAATTCTGAGCTAGCCACACACGAGACAGGACAACATATCTAATTCTGAGCTAGGAACACACGAGGCAGGACAACATATCTAATTCTGAGCTAGCCATACACGAGGCAGGACCACATATCTAATTCTGAGCTAGGAACACACGAGGCAGGACAACATATCTAATTCTTAGCTAGGAACACACTAGGCAGGACAACATATCTAATTCTGAGCTAGGAACAAACTAGGCAGGACCACATATCTAATTCTGAGCTAGGAACACACGAGGCAGGACAACATATCTAATTCTGAGCTAGCCACACACGAGGCAGGACCACATATCTAATTCTGAGCTAGGAACACACGAGGCAGGACAACATATCTAATTCTGAGCTAGACACACACGAGGCAGGACAACATATCTAATTCTGAGCTAGACACACACGAGGCAGGACCACATATCTAATTCTGAGCTAGCCACACACGAGGCAGGACAACATATCTAATTCTGAGCTAGACACACACGAGGCAGGACAACATATCTAATTCTGAGCTAGCCACACACGAGACAGGACAACATATCTAATTCTGAGCTAGCCACACACGAGGCAGGACCACATATCTAATTCTGAGCTAGCCACACACGAGGCAGGACAACATATCTAATTCTGAGCTAGGAACACACGAGGCAGGACAACATATCTAATTCTGAGCTAGACACACACGAGGCAGGACAACATATCTAATTCTGAGCTAGGAACACACGAGGCAGGACAACATATCTAATTCTGAGCTAGGAACACACGAGGCAGGACAACATATCTAATTCTGAGCTAGGAACACACGAGGCAGGACAACATATCTAATTCTGAGCTAGGAACACACGAGGCAGGACAACATATCTAATTCTGAGCTAGGAACACACGAGGCAGGACAACATATCTAATTCTGAGCTAGGAACACACGAGGCAGGACAATATATCTAATTCTGAGCTAGGAACACACGAGGCAGGACAACATATCTAATTTTGAGCTAGCCACACACGAGGCAGGACCACATATCTAATTCTGAGCTAGGAACACACGAGGCAGCACCACATATCTAATTCTGAGCTAGCCACACACAGGGCAGGACCACATATCTAATTCTGAGCTAGGAACACACGAGGCAGGACCACATATCTAATTCTGAGCTAGCCACACACAGGGCAGGACAACATATCTAATTCTGAGCTAGGAACACACGAGGCAGGACCACATATCTAATTCTGAGCTAGTAACACACGAGGCAGGACAACATATCTAATTCTGAGCTAGCCACACACGAGGCAGGACAACATATCTAATTCTGAGCTAGACACACACGAGGCAGGACAACATATCTAATTCTGAGCTAGCCACACACGAGGCAGGACCACATATCTAATTCTGAGCTAGGAACACACGAGGCAGGACCACATATCTAATTCTGAGCTAGGAACACACGAGGCAGATAACATATCTAATTCTGAGCTAGGAACACACGAGGCAGGACAACATATCTAATTCTGAGCTAGGAACACACGAGGCAGGACCACATATCTAATTCTGAGCTAGGAACACACGAGGCAGGTCAACATATCTAATTCTGAGCTAGACACACACGAGGCAGGACAACATATCTAATTCTGAGCTAGGAACACACGAGGCAAGACAACATATCTAATTCTGAGTTAGGAACACACGAGGCAGGACCACATATCTAATTCTGAGCTAGCCACACACAGGGCAGGACAACATATCTAATTCTGAGCTAGCCACACACAGGGCAGGACACATATCTAATTCTGAGCTAGGAACACACGAGGCAGGACAACATATCTAATTCTGAGCTAGGAACACACGAGGCAGGACAATATATCTAATTCTGAGCTAGGAACACACGAGGCAGGACAACATATCTAATTCTGAGCTAGGAACACACGAGGCAGGACAACATATCTAATTCTGAGCTAGCCACACACAAGGCAGGACCACATATCTAATTCTGAGCTAGCCACACACAGGGCAGGACCACATATCTAATTCTGAGCTAGCCACACACAGGGCAGGACCACATATCTAATTCTGAGCTAGCCACACACAGGGCAGGACCACATATCTAATTCTGAGCTAGCCTCACACAGGGCAGGACAACATATCTAATTCTGAGCTAGCCACACACAGGGCAGGACCACATATCTAATTCTGAGCTAGCCACACACAGGGCAGGACCACATATCTAATTCTGAGCTAGCCACACACGAGGCAGGACAACATATCTAATTCTGAGCCACACACGAGGCAAGTGTTGGAGGGTATAAAACTTTTATTAATCCTCAAACTCGCTCTCAAGCTTTATTATTGGTTGAGGTGAGTGCAAATATCAGTCTCATCCAATCAAATCAGTTGAGCTCGAGATTATTGACATCCAGCCAAGGACAATGTTGACAATTGATTTAATAACCTTACAAAGAATACTGATAACATCTCCTGACAACATGCACTTCAAGGCATCTTAGACAGACATGGGACCTAACTTCAAGGCATCTCAGACAGACATGGGACATAACTTCAAGGCATCTCAGAGTGACATGGGACATAACTTCATGGCATCTCAGAGTGACATGGGACATAACTTCAAGGCATCTCAGAGTGACATGGGACATAACTTCAAGGCATCACAGAGTGACATGGAGGCATAACTTCAAGACATCTCAGAGTGACATGGGACATAACTTCAAGGCATCTCAGAGTGACATGGGACATAACTTCAAGGCATCTCAGAGTGACATAACTTCAAGACATCTCAGAGTGACATGGAGGCATAACTTCAAGGCATCTCAGAGTGACATGGGACATAACTTCAAGGCATCTCAGACAGACATGGGACATAACTTCAAGACATCTTAGACAGACATGGGACATTACTTCAAGACATCTCAGAGTGACATGGGACATAACTTCAAGGCATCTCAGAGTGACATGGGACATAACTTCAAGGCATCTCAGAGTGACATAACTTCAAGACATCTCAGAGTGACATGGGGCATAACTTCAAGGCATCTCAGAGTGACATGAGACATAACTTCAAGGCATCTCAGAGTGACATGGAGACATAACTTCAAGGCATCTCAGAGTGACATGGAGACATAACTTCAAGGCATCTCAGAGTGACATGGGACATAACTTCAAGGCATCTCAGAGTGACATGGAGGCATAACTTCAAGGCATCTCAGAGTGACATGGGACATAACTTCAAGGCATCTCAGAGTGACATGGAGGCATAACTTCAAGGCATCTCAGAGTGACATGGGACATAACTTCAAGGCATCTCAGAGTGACATGGGACATAACTTCAAGGCATCTCAGAGTGACATGGGACATAACTTCAAGGCATCTCAGAGTGACATGGAGGCATAACTTCAAGGTATCTCAGAGTGACATGGAGGCATAACTTCAAGACATCTCAGAGTGACATGGGACATAACTTCATGGCATCTCAGAGTGACATGGAGGCATAACTTCAAGGCATCTCAGAGTGACATGGGACATAACTTCAAGGCATCTCAGAGTGACATGGAGGCATAACTTCATGACATCTCAGAGTGACATGGAGGCATAACTTCAAGGCATCTTAGAGTGACATGGGACATAACTTCAAGGCATCTCAGAGTGACATGGGACATAACTTCATGATATCTCAGAGTGACATGGGACATAACTTCAAGGCATCTCAGAGTGACATGGAGGCATAACTTCAAGGCATCTCAGACAGACATGGGACATAACGTCATGGCATCTCAGAGTGACATGGAGGCATAACTTCATGGCATCTCAGAGTGACATGGAACATAACATCAAGGCATCTCAGAGTGACATGGGACATAACTTCAAGGCATCTCAGACAGACATGGGACATAACTTCAAGACATCTTAGACAGACATGGGACATTACTTCAAGACATCTCAGAGTGACATGGGACATAACTTCAAGACATCTCAGAGTGACATGGGACATAACTTCAAGACATCTCAGACAGACATGGGACATAACTTCATGGCATCTCAGACAGACATGGGACATAACTTCAAGACATCTCAGAGTGACATGGGACATAACTTCAAGACATCTCAGAGTGACATGGGACATAACTTCAAGACATCTCAGACAGACATGGGACATAACTTTAAGGCATCTCAGAGTGACATGGGACATAACTTCATGGCATCTCAGACAGACATGGGACATAACTTCATGGCATCTCAGAGTGACATGGAGGCATAACTTCATGGCATCTCAGACAGACATGGGACATAACTTCATGGCATCTCAGACAGACATGGGACATAACTTCATGACATCTCAGAGTGACATGGAGGCATAACTTCATGGCATCTCAGACAGACATGGGACATAACTTTAAGGCATCTCAGAGTGACATGGGACATAACTTCATGGCATCTCAGAGTGACATGGGACATAACTTCAAGGCATCTCAGAGTGACATGGGACATAACTTCAAGACATCTTAGACAGACATGGGACATAACTTCAAGACATCTCAGAGTGACATGGGACATAACTTCAAGGCATCTCAGAGTGACATGGGACATAACTTCAAGGCATCTCAGAGTGACATGGGACATAACTTCAAGGCATCTCAGAGTGACATGGGACATAACTTCAAGGCATCTCAGAGTGACATGGGACATAACTTCAAGACATCTCAGAGTGACATGGGACATAACTTCAAGACATCTCAGAGTGACATGGGACATAACTTCAAGGCATCTCAGAGTGACATGGGACATAACTTCAAGGCATCTCAGAGTGACATGGGACATAACTTCAAGGCATCTCAGACAGACATGGGACATAACTTCAAGACATCTCAGAGTGACATGGGACATAACTTCAAGGCATCTCAGAGTGACATGGGACATAACTTCAAGGCATCTCAGAGTGACATGGGACATAACTTCAAGGCATCTCAGAGTGACATGGAGACATAACTTCATGACATCTCAGAGTGACATGGGACATAACTTCAAGACATCTCAGAGTGACATGGGACATAACTTCAAGGCATCTCAGAGTGACATGGGACATAACTTCAAGGCATCACAGAGTGACATGGAGGCATAACTTCAAGACATCTCAGAGTGACATGGGACATAACTTCAAGGCATCTCAGAGTGACATGGGACATAACTTCAAGGCATCTCAGAGTGACATAACTTCAAGACATCTCAGAGTGACATGGAGGCATAACTTCAAGGCATCTCAGAGTGACATGGAGGCATAACTTCAAGGCATCTCAGAGTGACATGGAGGCATAACTTCAAGGCATCTCAGAGTGACATGGAGACATAACTTCAAGGCATCTCAGAGTGACATGGGACATAACTTCAAGGCATCTCAGAGTGACATGGGACATAACTTCAACGCATCTCAGAGTGACATGGGACATAACTTCAAGGCATCTCAGAGTGACATGGAGGCATAACTTCAAGGCATCTCAGAGTGACATGGGACATAACTTCAAGGCATCTCAGAGTGACATGGGACATAACTTCAAGGCATCTCAGAGTGACATGGGACATAACATCAAGGTATCTCAGAGTGACATGGGACATAACTTCAAGGCATCTCAGACAGACATGGGACATAACTTCAAGGTATCTCAGAGTGACATGGGACATAACTTCAAGGCATCTCAGACAGACATGGGACATAACTTCAAGGTATCTCAGAGTGACATGGAGGCATAACTTCAAGACATCTCAGAGTGACATAACTTCAAGACATCTCAGAGTGACATGGGACATAACTTCAAGACATCTCAGAGTGACATGGGACATAACTTCAAGACATCTCAGAGTGACATGGAGGCATAACTTCAAGGCATCTCAGAGTGACATGGGACATAACTTCATGGCATTTCAGAGTGACATGGAGGCATAACTTCATGACATCTCAGAGTGACATGGGACATAACGTCAAGGCATCTCAGAGTGACATGGAGGCATAACTTCAAGGCATCTCAGAGTGACATGGGACATAACATCAAGGTATCTCAGAGTGACATGGGACATAACTTCAAAGCATCTCAGACAGACATGGGACATAACTTCAAGGTATCTCAGAGTGACATGGAGGCATAACTTCAAGGTATCTCAGAGTGACATGGAGGCATAACTTCAAGGTATCTCAGAGTGGCATGGGACATAACTTCAAGGCATCTTAGACAGACATGGGACATAACTTCAAGGCATCTCAGAGTGACATGGAGACATAACTTCAAGGCATCTCAGAGTGACATGGGACATAACTTCAAGGCATCGCAGAGTGACATGGGACATAACTTCAACGCATCTCAGAGTGACATGGGACATAACTTCAAGGCATCTCAGAGTGACATGGAGGCATAACTTCAAGGCATCTCAGAGTGACATGGGACATAACTTCAAGGCATCTCAGAGTGACATAACTTCAAGGCATCTCAGAGTGACATGGGACATAACATCAAGGTATCTCAGAGTGACATGGGACATAACTTCAAGGCATCTCAGACAGACATGGGACATAACTTCAAGGTATCTCAGAGTGACATGGGACATAACTTCAAGGCATCTCAGACAGACATGGGACATAACTTCAAGGTATCTCAGAGTGACATGGAGGCATAACTTCAAGACATCTCAGAGTGACATGGGACATAACTTCAAGACATCTCAGAGTGACATGGGACATAACTTCAAGACATCTCAGAGTGACATGGGACATAACTTCAAGACATCTCAGAGTGACATGGAGGCATAACTTCAAGGCATCTCAGAGTGACATGGGACATAACTTCATGGCATCTCAGAGTGACATGGAGGCATAACTTCATGACATCTCAGAGTGACATGGGACATAACGTCAAGGCATCTCAGAGTGACATGGAGGCATAACTTCAAGGCATCTCAGAGTGACATGGGACATAACATCAAGGTATCTCAGAGTGACATGGGACATAACTTCAAGGCATCTCAGACAGACATGGGACATAACTTCAAGGTATCTCAGAGTGACATGGAGGCATAACTTCAAGGTATCTCAGAGTGACATGGAGGCATAACTTCAAGGCATCTCAGTAACAGTAACAATTATTAAACCGATTGTTTCAATGAATCATGTTATAAAATGTTTGGCAGCTTCAAAAGAATTTCGTCAGACATTCTCATACGGGCCGAGCTCCAACAACCATTAAAATTTCAACATTGACGTACAGGTCACATAAATCGCATATTGGTTATGCTAGCTCCATATTGGTTATGCTAGCTCCATATTGGTTATGCTAGCTCCATATTGGTTATGCTAGCTCCATATTGGTTATGCTAGCTCCATATTGGTTATGCTAGCTCCATATTGGTTATGCTAGCTCCATATTGGTTATGCTAGCTCCATATAGGTGGAACTAAGCATAGATATCTACAGGCTCATGCTCGTAATGGACTAGCAAGTGACGTCAGTGTGCAGACAATAATCTATATATAACGGAAAAACCGAAGCCTATAGCTTATTGACTCGGGCTAATGTCCTCTATATGAGAAAACTCCTTAAAAAGGCAGCCATTTTGCTTGAACTGCTTGCTTTTAATTATGACTATTCTTAGTGTCCGTGACCTAGTGGCTAGGGTGTCTGCCTACGGAGTGGGAGGGCGAATGTTCAAACCTTGTCTGGGGTTCATTCTGAAATGGCCAGTTGGTGAACCACTAATTAGTTAAATAATGGTTACCGATTGCCTGGCACTAGATTTGCAAGGGTAGGATTTGAGAAGTACTGATGTTCGTGAGAGGTGTCTCATAAATAGGGGCGACAATAAACAAACATTTATAGTGTTAACCAAGTGAGTTTTTAATGATCCAGGATTTACCAGCAGTATTCATTCTGTCAATGCCGAATAAATGCAAAGCAATGTGCAAACAGCATAGACCTAGATCAGCCACGGCGTAACGCTGCATCTGATCAGGATCTATGTTGTTTGCTATTCCGCTCCACTGTCTAAAGAGCAATCAGCATATAGCCTGATCTGATGGCACGTTCTGTTCTGTCTGATCGGGTTCTCGAATTTTTGCAAAGGAGCTTGGCAAGAGTTAATAGTTTACCTTTATCTTATGAACTTCATCAACAATTACTGCTGCCCAGTCTATGGAATTCATGTCGCCCTGTAAGAATACATCTGTAAACATTACACCATTGTACCATATAGCACCCTAGGCGAGAAACATAGTAACTCAATAGTTTATAACTATATAGGCAACAGATGCACCAAGTATATGCCTAAGCAACCACTCACAAGTACAGGCCTGGCATGGAGGTTGTAAAACTTTTCTCCAATCTCAAACTCAGTCTCAAGCTTCTGATTGGTTCAGATGACAGTAAAACTCAGACTCAACCAATCAAAACACTTAAGTTCGAATTTGAGATTTGAGAAGAAAAGTTTCATAACCTCCAACCCTGGCCTCGAGTTTATAAAGCTTTTCTCCTATCTCAAACTCATTCTCAAGCTTCTGATTGGTTCAGCTGGCAGTAAAACTCAGAATTAACCAATTAAATCATTTGAGTTTGAGATCTGAGAAAAAAGTGTTATAACCTCGGGCACAGGTTTCTTTTCCACTTTCCCGTGGATCTATATTTGTCCGGAGGCCACTGAAGCAAAAGAAGTCTCGACGCAATTATAACGCTGTTTAACACATAATTATAATGCTGTTTAACACATAATTATAATGCTGTTTAACACATAATTATAACGCTGTTTAACACATAATTATAACGCTGTTTAACACATAATTATAACGCTGTTTAACACATAATTATAACGCTGTTTAACACATAATTATAACGCTGTTTAACACATAATTATAACGCTGTTTAACACATAAATATAATGCTGTTTAACACATAATTATAACGCTGTTTAACACATAATTATAACGCTGTTTAACACATAATTATAACGCTGTTTAACACATAATTATAACGCTGTTTAACACATAATTATAACGCTGTTTAACACATAATTATAACGCTGTTTAACACATAATTATAACACTGTTTAACACATAATTATAACGCTGTTTAACACATAAATATAACGCTGTTTAACACATAATTATAATGCTGTTTAAAACATAACGCTGCTTTGTGTATTTAGTAACGTCATGACAATTTGTGCTGACAGTGATAAATCTTACACGCATGGTGATGTCATAGTGGAAGTCATGATAGCGCAGTGGATGCGCGTTCGCTTCAGGTGCGAAAGGTCCGGAGTTCGAGCCCCACTGGAGTCGTTATGATTGTACCCTAAGGCAAGGCATCTAAATTCCACGTTGCCTCTTCTCTCTCCCTCGTGGCGATGGAGTCTCGAGAGTGATTAATATAAGTTGTAATAACTTGTTTCGCAATCGAGCTAAAATAAATTTGTATAAACTATGTCATACCATATTTCATGAAATTATGTAAAATCCTATATTTGTCGCGCCCAGTAAAGGTGTTGTTAGGTAAACTGTCCGCCGGCGATATAGCCCAAAATGGTGCTGATGCAGGCGTAAAATCCGAAATATAAATAAATATAAATATATATTTGTCGTGCTATATTCATTACTATATGCAATTGACACTCACCAAGTGTTCTCTGAATGTCTCAAACGTTGTCACAACAATCTCCACTTTCCCTTTCCTGATGTCTTTCAAACATTCAATCTTATCTATTCCGTGATATTTCCTGTAATAGGGTTAAACATTGTGTGTACATGCTCATTTCATACCACAATCTTACTGGTTCCAAGAAATCTTCTGCTAACAGAGTTATGCAAGGTGAACATAACCAAATCTGTGCATATTTTGCAAGTGAATATCTCTCCCAATAGTATAACCGTGTCAAAACAAAGGTGGTGTGTTCTTAAGCAAGTCACTTATATCCACAGTGACTCTTCCCTTTCAACATGGCGATGGATTCCATCCAGATCTCGATTAAGCTGATGGATTCCTACCAGATCTCGATTAAACTGATGGATTCCATCCATTTCTCAATTAAGCTAATCTTATAAGAACTTGCTTCGCAATCGAGTTAAAATAAATTTGTATGAATTGAACTAAATTAAACTAGTTGTTTGTCAGTTTGGTATACAGGTCAGCGACCGTAACCACTCGACCAGGGGACACGAGTTTGAACAAGTAGCTACTATAAGGCACTGAAGGCCAGGGCCTGCAGATTTCCAAGAAAATGAAAAATCTAAAATAAAACGAAAATACAATAAAAACTGTAAGGGGGTATGATGGGGGTACAGCTCTGAAAATATCTAAAAAACCTCTAAGACGTACATTAAAGTCCAAATGCACCATTGATGTTTTTTGACAAAAATGTTTCCTGGGGAAAACCGCTCTAACAACAGCACATCTTCAATGCTCAATTTAATAGTTGGGCCTGCTGATTGTTAAACCAGGTTTTCCATCCCTGATCAGAATCCTTATGAAAAAATGGAACAAAATAATTCCTGTGTTTACCTGACAGTAAAATAGCCCCAGGTATCCAACTCCTCCAGCCAGTTGTACAGTACACAGCCTGGTCCAATAATCAGGAATGGACCTTTACTGGGAGCATCGTTCCTTATGCTAGCGGAATCGGACAGCTGTGGAAACATTCAAACATTGAATTACAAGCCAATATATGTAATAATAAGACAGGTCTAATAACTTCAAGCGGCTGTCGTGATATCGCATTCGATTCAGGTGTCACAGTGTGCATAATGAATGTGCTACATATGTTTTATATCACAGTTCCTGGATCCTTAGGATCTGCAGCATACATGTTTTATATCACAGGTCAGACCCGCACAATCACTCCTGGATCCTTAGAATCTGGAGCATACATGTTTTATATCACAGGTCAGACCCGCACAATCATTCCTGGATCCTTAGAATCTGCAGCATACATGTTTTATATCACAGGTCAGACTCGCACAATCACTCCTGGATCCTTAGGATCTGCAGCATACATGTTTTATATCACAGGTCAGACTCGCACAATCACTCCTAGATCCTTAGGATCTGCAGCATACATGTTTTATATCACAGGTCAGACCCACACAATCACTCCTGGATCCTTAGGATCTGCAGCATACATGTTTTATATCACAGGTCAGACCCGCACAATCACTCCTGGATCCTTAGAATCTGCAGCATACATGTTTTATATCACAGGTCAGACTTGTACAATCATTCCTGGATCCTTAGAATCTGCAGCATACATGTTTTATATCACAGGTCAAACCCACACAATCACTCCTGGATCCTTAGAATCTGCAGCATACATGTTTTATATCACAGGTCAGGCTTGCACAATCACTCCTGGATCCTTAGAATCTGCAGCATACATGTTTTATATCACAGGTCAGACCCGCACAATCACTCCTGGATCCTTAGGATCTGCAGCATACATGTTTTATATCACAGATCAGACCCGCACAATCACTCCTGGATCCTTAGAGTCTGCAGCATACATGTTTTATATCACAGGTCAGGCTTGCACAATCACTCCTGGATCCTTAGAATCTGCAGCATACATGTTTTATATCACAGGTCAGACCCGCACAATCACTCCTGGATCCTTAGAATCTGCAGCATACATGTTTTATATCACAGGTCAGACTCGCACAATCACTCCTGGATCCTTAGAATCTGCAGCATACATGTTTTATATCACAGGTCAGACTTGTACAATCATTCCTGGATCCTTAGAATCTGCAGCATACATGTTTTATATCACAGGTCAGACTCGCACAATCACTCCTGGATCCTTAGGATCTGCAGCATACATGTTTTATATCACAGGTCAAACTCGCACAATCACTCCTGGATCCTTAGGATCTGCAGCATACATGTTTTATATCACAGGTCAGACCCACACAATCACTCCTGGATCCTTAGGATCTGCAGCATACATGTTTTATATCACAGGTCAGACCCGCACAATCACTCCTGGATCCTTAGAATCTGCAGCATACATGTTTTATATCACAGGTCAGACTTGTACAATCATTCCTGGATCCTTAGAATCTGCAGCATACATGTTTTATATCACAGGTCAGACTCGAACAATCACTCCTGGATCCTTAGAATCTGCAGCATACATGTTTTATATCACAGGTCAGGCTTGCACAATCATTCCTGGATCCTTAGAATCTGCAGCATACATGTTTTATATCACAGTTCCTGGAACCTTAGAATCTGCAGCATACATGTTTTATATCACAGTTCCTGGAACCTTAGAATCTGCAGCATACATGTTTTATATCACAGTTCCTGGAACCTTAGAATCTGCAGCATACATGTTTTATATCACAGGTCAGACCCGCACAATCATTCCTGGATCCTTAGGATCAACACATGTACAGTCAATTTTGCCTACAATGTGTGTTTTATGTTTATTTATCGTCGCTACCGGTTGCCCATATGAGCGACGTCTCCTGAAGAGTCATTTTAGATTTTGGAGGATAGTGCATGATACAGACAGAGACCCATTCCAGAGTCTCCTCTGGTTCTTTTACGTGCACGGTGTAAAGCACCGACACGAGACCTCGGTTTAACGTCCCATCTGAAAGACTGTTACGGTTCGATCCCTGGATTATCAGTCGAGCGTGTTACCACTGGACTACAGTATCATGTAAGATTCAGTCGGTCATTGCACAAGTCTGTATCCATTAGACATCTGTCCAATAGTAAATAATCATGTATATGCTTAAACTAAATTCTAACACGACCCAGCTAATAACATACATACTTATAGAGTAAAATCTACCTCGGGTTATTCTGCGATATACCTACCTTGAACTATGCTGCGCGCGCACCGTGTTTTGGCTATTCCATTTATACAATGTGTGTAAAGTTTTATGAATGAAATTCACGTGATGTTTGTAAATACTACCGTGGAAATTCGCGGAAGTGAGCCATTTTTAGAATCAGATAATCTCTTGTTCGTCTTGTTTTTCTGTTAAGTAACGTTTCAGTTACTATTCTGTAGTTTTATTTGACACCCCTTACGCGGGAGGAAATATCGAAAGCCAAATGCAGCGGAGTACCACGGCGTTTGAAGAAAATACTCCTTTGATTCTCGTCTAAAATTATTAGAAGTAAGTCGTGTTAGAATCGAAATAATAAGTATCAACCATGGTATATCGCAGAATAACCCTCGTTTGAAGTTCATATGCCTTTGGCCTTCGTGATATATTTCTACGAGGGTTATTCTGCGATATACCACGGTTGATACTTATTATTTCTTAATTAACACAACATGTCTCTTAATACAAAAATTAAGCTCTCACATCATTTTAATATCAATGTATTTTAACTTGTAAACAAACACAATTCTTTGCCGTTCCAACGGATGGTTTCTATATATGGGTCAAACTGTATTTGTATACAGTCAAACCTGTCTTAAGCAGCCAAACTGTATTTGTATACAGTCAAACCTGTCTTAAGCAGCCAGCCATGGGAATCACAGAAATGACTGCTTAACACAGGTGGTTGCTCAATAGAGGTCAAATGTATAATAAATCAACATATTGGGAATCTGGAAACTGGCTGCTTAATGCAGGTAAGCTGCTTAATAGAGGTGACCACTAACACAGGTTTGATTTTGTTATACCTTTCTAATAAACTTGGGTTTCTGTCTCATTACGTCCACTCTGTTTCCCTGCTTCCCGAGGAGTGCCGACAGAAATCCTATCACCTGCAAGCAAGAAGCCAGAAACCAGGTGATGTTACACACACTTATAAATGTAGTTCTTCAGCTATTTACAGCACAGTGACACCTCCTAAATGGAACGGCCACCAGACAAGAGGTAAAGTTTGATTTGGAGGGGTTTTCAGTTTAGAGGGGTATTTATTTTGTCGTGGAGAGGAAGGAGGCTGAGATATGTTAATAGTTTGGTAATTAATTTTAACTGTACAAATTCATTATTCTGAAAACAGTAGCTGAAAGTTGTTTAAGAGAATAGTCCATTTCATATTTGATCCATACAAGCTGCTGTTTCGGACAGGTTGGTTTTCTCCGGGTACTCCGGTTTCCTCCGACACAAATGACCACATTTTACGCTTTCATCCAAGCCAACGAGAGTGATCATTGCACTATCCTCCAAATATCTAAAATGACGAATCTTTTCAGGAGGTGTCGCTTGTATGCGGTAGCGACGATAATATTTATGTTATATTTCGGGTTTTATGCCTGCATCAGCACCATTTTGGGCTATATCGCCGGAAGGCAGTTTATCTAATAACACCTTTCCTGGGCAGACTCCAGCGGTTAACCAGTACTTGGGTGCACCAACCTCCGTAAGAAACTGCCAACTTTTTCATGGTAGCGACGATAAACAAACGTAAAACACACAAATGAACTGACTATGGAAAAAAAGATATTTTGACATAACTCCACCAGTTTAATAGATATGGGAGACTTATAAAGTGGATGGGAATATATAATTTTCTCACCTATAGACAGGCTTTTCGCGCCATTTTGGGGGGGGTGAGATAAATCTGTCTAACCGAGTATAAATCTGTCTAACCGAGTAGACAAGGGGACTATGGTACTTTATGCTAATTAGATATCACAAACAATTCCGCTAGTTTCCTTTTATTTCTGCGTCAAAATTTGTATCATTTTATTGGATAACGTTAATATCCGAACACTGCCGTGAAGTTACGTCATAATAATAACCGCGATATTTCATCGATGTCGCAATCAATGACGTATTGCTACCATTCATGTGTTGTTCACGTGCCTACTATCACCATTTGACCCACAATGCACTTGCATTGTTTGTAAACATCCTGCCTGTAATCCTAGTGCGACTGATCTCCCTTTAAATCTTGTTGTTCCTTTTAGTATGATGGTTAAAGTCATGGATTATTTGAATCTTTACCCGTGTTGGATGTAAAGGTTTAACATTAAAGATATTAAACCGTTAAACTTAGCATGTACCTGGTGTTTACTTTTAACTGACAATCAGTAAATTGTCACATTCCAATGACCTCATCACCGTATAGTAAATTCATGCGCCATTCATGCGTGTATATAGGCTGGCATAATTCGTAAAGTGCATCAAAAGCATAAAAAAGGCGAGATAATAAATCGGCAGAGCCTCGTTCTTTGCACGCATCTTCAGCCCTCGGGTGGGATTTCCTTATCTGCAACTCTTGGAGGTGCTAGTTTCACTTGATAAATGTGATGGACAACACTGTCAGATGATTGATCATGTACACAACAATCCATTCTACAGTGTTTGACTCTACTCTCTGTAACACCCTTTACTGTTTCTATTTTCCCATTAACAATTACCTGTACAGTTTTTCCAAGTCCCATATCGTCCCCTAAAATAGCCCCTCTGTTCTTTATGTAATGACTGTACAGAAATTTGATACCATCGCGTTGGTAGTCTCGCAGATACTGATTCAGGGTGCCCGGTACCTGCACAGGTGTCGATTCCCCAGCCCCCGACAGCACAAGAGGAACTTTAGCACCCTCTGGCTTGAACGTAAACTTGGGTTTCTCCAAATCTTCCTCAGTAAAACCTATAAAAATCATAAGAAAGTAAAACCTGCCTGTCTGATTAGCGCAGTGGTTAGCACGCTCGCTTCTCACCAATGCAACTCGGGTTCGATCCTCGGACTGGGAAGTATGTGAGATGGTACGGTGGTCGCCAGATCGGACAGGTGGGTTTCCTCCGGGTACTCCGGTTTCCTCCCACACGAATGACCACATTTACACTTTCATCCACGCCAACGAGAATGATTAATATAAGTTGTTAAAACTTGCTTTACAATCGTTGTAAAATAAATTAAACTATTTAAACTTTAGTAACACCTATAAAACAAACTAATCACATGCAAATCATTAATTCACTAATCTCAGCATGGAATTAAATAACACTTTCTGATTGACAATCCAGATAGTTTGAGTATAACGGTCACTAATCTCAGCATGGAATTAAATAACACTTTCTGATTGACAATCCAGATAGTTTGAGTATAACGGTCACTAATCTCAGCATGGAATTAAATAACACTTTCTGATTGACAATCCAGATAGTTTGAGTATAACGGTCACTAATCTCAGCATGGAATTAAATAACACTTTCTGATTGACAATCCAGATAGTTTGAGTATAACGGTCACTAATCTCAGCATGGAATTAAATAACACTTTCTGATTGACAATCCAGATAGTTTGAGTATAACGGTCACTAATCTCAGCATGGAATTAAATAACACTTTCTGATTGACAATCCAGATAGTTTGAGTATAACGGTCACTAATCTCAGCATGGAATTAAATAACACTTTCTGATTGACAATCCAAATAGTTTGAGTATAACGGTCACTAATCTCAGCATGGAATTAAATAACACTTTCTGATTGACAATCCAGATAGTTTGAGTATAACGGTCACTAATCTCAGCATGGAATTAAATAACACTTTCTGATTGACAATCCAGATAGTTTGAGTATAACGGTCACTAATCTCAGCATGGAATTAAATAACACTTTCTGATTGACAATCCAGATAGTTTGAGTATAACGGTCACTAATCTCAGCATGGAATTAAATAACACTTTCTGATTGACAATCCAGATAGTTTGAGTATAACGGTCACTAATCTCAGCATGGAATTAAATAACACTTTCTGATTGACAATCCAGATAGTTTGAGTATAACGGTCACTAATCTCAGCATGGAATTAAATAACACTTTCTGATTGACAATCCAGATAGTTTGAGTATAACGGTCACTAATCTCAGCATGGAATTAAATAACACTTTCTGATTGACAATCCAGATAGTTTGAGTATAACGGTCACTAATCTCAGCATGGAATTAAATAACACTTTCTGATTGACAATCCAGATAGTTTGAGTATAACGGTCACTAATCTCAGCATGGAATTAAATAACACTTTCTGATTGACAATCCAGATAGTTTGAGTATAACGGTCACTAATCTCAGCATGGAATTAAATAACACTTTCTGATTGACAATCCAGATAGTTTGAGTATAACGGTCACTAATCTCAGCATGGAATTAAATAACACTTTCTGATTGACAATCCAGATAGTTTGAGTAGAACGGTCACTAATCTCAGCATGGAATTAAATAACACTTTCTGATTGACAATCCAGATAGTTTGAGTAGAACGGTCACTAATCTCAGCATGGAATTAAATAACACTTTCTGATTGACAATCCAGATAGTTTGAGTAGAACGGTCACTAATCTCAGCATGGAATTAAATAACACTTTCTGATTGACAATCCAGATAGTTTGAGTATAACGGTCACTAATCTCAGCATGGAATTAAATAACACTGTCTGATTGACAATCCAGATAGTTTGAGTATAACGGTCACTAATCTCAGCATGGAATTAAATAACACTTTCTGATTGACAATCCAGATAGTTTGAGTATAACGGTCACTAATCTCAGCATGGAATTAAATAACACTTTCTGATTGACAATCCAGATAGTTTGAGTATAACGGTCACTAATCTCAGCATGGAATTAAATAACACTTTCTGATTGACAATCCAGATAGTTTGAGTATAACGGTCACTAATCTCAGCATGGAATTAAATAACACTTTCTGATTGACAATCCAGATAGTTTGAGTATAACGGTCACTAATCTCAGCATGGAATTAAATAACACTGTCTGATTGACAATCCAGATAGTTTGAGTATAACGGTCACTAATCTCAGCATGGAATTAAATAACACTTTCTGATTGACAATCCAGATAGTTTGAGTATAACGGTCACTAATCTCAGCATGGAATTAAATAACACTTTCTGATTGACAATCCAGATAGTTTGAGTATAACGGTCACTAATCTCAGCATGGAATTAAATAACACTTTCTGATTGACAATCCAGATAGTTTGAGTATAACGGTCACTAATCTCAGCATGGAATTAAATAACACTTTCTGATTGACAATCCAGATAGTTTGAGTATAACGGTCACTAATCTCAGCATGGAATTAAATAACACTTTCTGATTGACAATCCAGATAGTTTGAGTATAACGGTCACTAATCTCAGCATGGAATTAAATAACACTTTCTGATTGACAATCCAGATAGTTTGAGTATAACGGTCACTAATCTCAGCATGGAATTAAATAACACTTTCTGATTGACAATCCAGATAGTTTGAGTATAACGGTCACTAATCTCAGCATGGAATTAAATAACACTTTCTGATTGACAATCCAGATAGTTTGAGTATAACGGTCACTAATCTCAGCATGGAATTAAATAACACTTTCTGATTGACAATCCAGATAGTTTGAGTATAACGGTCACTAATCTCGACAAGGAATTAAATACACACTTTCCAATTGACAATCCAGATAGTTTGAGTATAACGGTCACTAAGCTCGACAAGGAATTAAATACACACATTCCAATTGACAATCCAGATAGTTTGAGTATAACGGTCACTAAGCTCGACAAGGAATTAAATACACACATTCCAATTGACAATCCAGATAGTTCGGTCACTAATATGTGGTAGATTTTTAGTATGTTATTAAGCACACCTGATATTATAGAAAAACGTTAATAAAGCGTTTGTAGCAATTTGTTTATGGTAGGATGGCCAATTTTTCATATATGTAGCCTCCTAATACTCAATAATCCATACCTGTGGGAATAGCGGTAATATACAGCAAGCGGTAATATACAGCAAGCAGTAATATACAGCAAGCGATATAGGTGCTTAGTTTATACAAATTTATTTGAGCTCATTCCTGATGGAATCCATTGCCAGGAGGCAGAGACAAGAGGCATGTCGAAATTATATGCCACGACTTCAGGACAGAGGTTTGGACAGAACCCCCAGAGTGAGACCCTTATTACAGGTTATATGCCATGACTTCAGGACAGAGGTTTGGACAGAACCCCCAGAGTGAGACCCTTATTACGGGTATCATTCTAGGTCAGAATTTTTGGGAGAAGTGAGAAATCGCGCAATCGTGTCCTTAGATGTGCTTGTGTGGAGAAATGGGTCAAAGCAATCAAGCTTGTTTACAAATAACTAAAAATGTAGGACTTCATAACTATATCTAGGAATGCACCAGTGTTTATACAGACCCGAAGTGTCGTCGTCATCTGAAGAATAGCCGGTACCATCTGCTTGCCTCTGTAACGCCTTCTTCACCACATGTGAATCCACAATCGACGATATATCCGACAATCTTTTACTTGTTATCCTTAAATATACAACAGTTTCCGGGAATTATCTACAATGTATTGCAACATTATTCTAAAGTTATTGATTCCGTATACGAATAAATTTGGCGCCTCTGTGGCCGAGTGGTTAAAGTCGTTGACATCAAATCACCGGTGTACATGTGTAGTCCCTAATCCCACTGGGCGTGGCAAATTCTTTCATGCAGCTTGTGGAAGTCATGGTTCTACTCGGGTGTCCAGCCATGCCTAAAACATTGCTCGGCACCCAGGGTCTTCAGGATTCATTCTAGGTCAGAATTTTTGGGAGAAGTGAGAAAGCGCATGATCGCTTTCATAAATGATGTTCTTTAATATACTTCTGCAAAATAGGGTTAAAATGCACAGTACAACCATTAAATACAACATTTGAATAGAAGGAGTGCTTTATAATGGGCCAGTGTATCTTACATAACAAAATTTTGTTTGAAAATCGTAAAAACCAATTTTTTTTTTTTTTTAGGGAGAAGTGGGGCCCCCAGAGGGCGAAGTCAGGGTCCCTAGGGCGACAATTTCGCCCACATCGCCCTCTAAACTGATCCCTGGTCTTGCACCATCAATAACAGCTGGAGAACTACAATATGACATGAGCTGTCGGTGCAAGTTTTAACTGCGTCACCCGCTGTGACATTGTTACATGTGAAAGTCATTCACTGAATTAACAACAAATAAGTTTTGTATCATTGAACTATTAACCAAGCGTAATTCCAGAAAACAAACCATGTGCACGATGCTAGTCTGGTATTTCTGATGAATGTCAATATTTTTATGAATGATCTGGATATTATTGGATATACAAGTCAAACATGTCTTAAGTAGCCAGCCAAGGGTAGTCAGACAAAGTGGCTGCTTAGCACAGGTGGCTGCTAAATAGAGGTCAAATATATAATAAAACAACCGATTGGGAATCTGGAAACAGGTTGCTTAATACAGGTTAGCTGCTTAATAGAGGTGACCACTAACACAGGTTTGACTGTACATCGCAATTTCATTTTTAGACCAGGTATATGTGACCCACCATGACAAAATCAGTCTTAAGTCGAAAAAAATAAATATTGAGTTAGCTATACCATCATATAGGTATAAGTATAAGCTTTCTAGTGATATCAGTATCATTCATGTAGCTCGTTTCAGTCCAAAGTTATGACAATTTGAATAATGGACTTCACGCGATTAATATTCCAAGAAAACGGCTGTCAAAGATTTTCAGAAATGCTGACTTATTTTAACAAAATTTGGAGACGCAGTGAAATCAAAACACCATAGCAACCAATATGTTCCACATGACACAACTAGTCATGTTTGGTATCAACTTAAAGGTAAATGTCCATTCTTTAAAATGCCACTTTGCTGAACTTAGTAGTATCCATAGTGGTTCAGCTGTTCTAGTATAAATACAATAATACTAATTAATAAAACAAAATAATTTAAAAATATTTTTTATTGACTTTAATTTTATTTACTTAAACCAATATATCCTGAAGGGATTATTCTGACTTTTCAGAGTACATGTAGCAATCTCCATGTCTTTGTAGATATTCTAGTTTTATGGCCCCTGTATATTGACTCCTTTGATTAGTCTGATCTGACAGTGCCTAGGGCATAAGTGGACACCTGCTGTTATATAATCCTGTTAATTGGATCGTATTACACAGTAGCAGTGTTTCATTGATAAATTAAAATGTTTACTTTAGCACAATTCCCCTTATCAGTTGTGTTGTTTTAGGAAAGGATTAGAGGATAATGTATGGCTTTTTGTGGGAAGTAAAGTAACCTTGTATATTGTGCAGCTCTGAATTAGAAAAGGGGTGAAAAGCTGGTTCACAGTGAAAAGTAAAAAATTCTTTTGTAATATTATGAAATATAATTTTTTAAGCTGAATTCAGTCACAGCTATAAAAGAATGAATGAACTTTTGGATTCAGGTGAAGTATTATTTTAGAATTTATATTAAGTACATGTACGTCCGAAGTACCGGGCTACACGGAACACAGGTACAGATAAACGGTGTGTTAAAATTTCACACAACAAATCAGCAGATAAAGGTTCTACACTTGTCTAGGTTTACCATTTACCTATATATGACTGATTTGCATCGAAATAAATCTAAATATTAAGCTATATAATGAATAATCGTCATGAAATCACACCGAAAATCGTTTTGTTTCTATCCAATCGTCTGTGAACATAGGAACAGGTGCGCACTTGCAGATCACGTGGTGTTTATCGGCCAATGGATGAGTGGGAATCACGTTTACGTCGCAACCGAAGATATTTTTGATAATATTCGATTGCTTTAAAGCCGTTGATTAGTTGGAAGCATATAATATCTTAGTTCAAAAATAACATCAGCTGAAAAGACGTCATCTCTAGTTTATTTCGGTACCAAATACATGGGGCCAAATCGCGGGACAATATCATTGAAGGCCATCGGAAAACACCGCCTTCCCGGCTTAGAACTTTTGTTTCACTGCGATTAATAACAATGGCAATTAACACAAAGCTAATTAAAATGTGATTTTAATGCCTTAAATTACACAAATACGTGCTTTTATCACATTTATTATAAAGATAAATGATTATAAAATGCCATTATACAATAATCTGAAAATTGTTAAAATACCATTTTGTTGACTTATAATGTAATTATCTGCCTTACGATAATCCCGACTTACGACTGATTTTGATATGGCAGGTCACAGATAACTTTAATGAAGTTCTACCGTCATTTCTCATGTACAGTCAAACCTGTGTTAGTGGTCACCTCTATTAATCCATTCCCTCATAGAAGCACCTCTTGACGCCATTACCAATATGACATACATTGACAATGTAGTAGCCAAACTGATGTTCATAATAAGGGCCAGAATCTCATGTAGTTCCAGTAATATCTATCAAGGTGGGATAGATATGGCGACTACTTATCCACTGCATGATAGCTAAATTGCTGTCGTTTCTATGGAGATATAATAGTATATTAACCTAAATCTCATGTAGTCCCAGTAATATCTATGGAGGTGGGATAGATATGGCCACTACTTATCCACTGCATGATAGCTAAATTGCTGTCGTTTCTATGGAGATATAATAGTATATTAACCTAAATCTCATGTAGTCCGGGTAATATCTATGGAGGTGGGATAGATATGGCCACTACTTATCCACTGCATGATAGCTAAACTGCTGTCGTTTGTATGGAGATATAATAGTATATTAACCTAAATCTCTATGAAGGAAAGGGTTAAATGGCTGTCGTTTGAATGGAGATATAATAGTATATTAACCTAAATCTCTATGAAGGAAAGGGTTAAATGGCTGTCATTTGAATGGAGATATAATAGTATATTAACCTAAATCTCTATGAAGGAAAGGGTTAAATGGCTGTCATTTGAATGGAGATATAATAGTATATTAACCTAAATCTCTATGAAGGAAAGGGTTAAATGACTGTCATTTTAATGGAGATATAATAGTATATTAACCTAAATCTCTATGAAGGAAAGGGTTAAATGGCTGTCATTTGAATGGAGATATAATAGTATATTAACCTAAATCTCTATGAAGGTAAGGGTTAAATGGCTGTCATTTGAATGGAGATATAATAGTATATTAACCTAAATCTCTATGAAGGAAAGGGTTAAATGGCTGTCATTTGAATGGAGATATAATAGTATATTAACCTAAATCTCTATGAAGGAAAGGGTTAAATGGCTGTCATTTGAATGGAGATATAATAGTATATTAACCTAAATCTCTATGAAGGAAAGGGTTAAATGGCATTAAGCAGCCAGTTTCAATATCCCCATTGTTGTTTTATTATACAATTGACATCAATTAAGCAGCCACCTGTGCTTAGCAGCCACTTTCCTTGATTCCCTTGGCTGGCTGCTTAACACAGGTTTGACTGTACTACTTACAATTCCTTCTGGACATCCCTAGCCTGACCCCCACTGATGTCAAGCTGACCTTTCCTCTTGCTGGTGGTAGGACTGGGAGATTCTGGTTCAGCAGATTTCCCTTTGCCTGGTCTAGTATTGGCTCTGCTGCTACCTATATTGCGTATATACCAGTATTAACATGGTGTTACATTGATTGGCATACAGGTGAATAATGGCAACTGTGGCATTGAGAGCAACTTTACACAAATGTTGAACACAACAAACAAGAGGTCATCCTACTGAGCCACTCCTTGGTGTAATGTAAGAACAGGCAAAGACGCTTAAATCATCATTTTCAATTAACATAGTGTATTTTCTGACTGTTCCCAAATTAGAACAAAATTCATCAGATGAGAGATGTGAAGTTTCTGTTTTATTATTATTTAAGATATCTATTCGACGACTGTGAACATGCGAAGAAATGTAATCATCGACTGTGTTAGTCCGGGAATAAAAGGTCCAAATTTGAACAAGATGTCTCAATTAATACACACGTTATAAGCAAATAACTGCAATTACTATTTCATCGAATTATTTCGAACAGTTTTACATGCATGTACTGTTTTATTTTGTAATAAATGTGTCTATTTCATCTGCAAAACAAGCACATCATTAGAATGAACAGGGATAACTCGATAATTGATCCAATATTGCGCATGTTATCTTAATGAATGAGCAGGGATAACTCTATAAATGGTCCAACATTGAGCATGTTATCTTAATGAATGAACAGGGATAACTCTATAAATGGTCCAACGTTGAGCATGTTATCTTAATGAATGAGCAGGGATAACTCTATAAATGGTCCAACATTGAACATGTTATCTTAATGAATGAGCAGAGATAACTCTATAAATGGTCCAACGTTGAGCATGTTATCTTAATGAATGAACAGGGATAACTCTATAAATGGTCCAACATTGAACATGTTATCTTAATGAATGAACAGGGATAACTCTATAAATGGTCCAACATTGAACATGTTATCTTAATGAATGAGCAGGGATAACTCTATAAATGGTCCAACGTTGAGCATGTTATCTTAATGAATGAACAGGGATAACTCTATAAATGGTCCAACATTGAACATGTTATCTTAATGAATGAGCAGGGATAACTCTATAAATGGTCCAACATTGAACATGTTATCTTAATGAATGAGCAGGGATAACTCTATAAATGGTCCAACATTGAGCATGTTATCTTAATGAATGAGCAGGGATAACTCTATAAATGGTCCAACATTGAGCATGTTATCTTAATGCATGAAAACGTTATGAAGAAATAAAGCGTGCAAGTCGTGACTCCTTGAATCCACATTGCCTCATTTCTCTCCCTCTCCCTCATGGCAATGGATTCAATCAAGGATAAGGTCTCAAGAGCAATTAATTCAATGTTTCGCAACTGAGCTAAATTAAATTTATATAAACATAGCCACTTGAATGCAATGGTGAACAAGATACTAAAGTTTAAACTTTATTTATTTTACAACGTTTGCGAAGCAAGTTCTAACAACTTATATTAATCGCTTTCGTTGGCGCGGATGAAAGCGTAAATGTGGTCATTCGTGTGGGAGAAAACTGGAGTACCCGGAGAAAACCCACCTGTCCAATCTGGCTACCACCATACCATCTCACATACTTCCCGGTCTGAGGATCGAACCCGGGTTGCATTGGTGAGAAGCGAGCGCGCTAACCACTGCGCTAATCGGACAGCCCTGAGAAAGAGGTGTCATAGTGCCCTACATTATGACCCAAAAGTTATTGTCCGAGAATTTGATCCATTGATTACTTCATCTTTGAAACAATGAAATAATTATAATATGACTTCATATTGCTTCATATCGGAATTTTCTAAATAATTGCATTTTACAGCCAAAAAAAGGTGCTTTTATTTTTAATGATCACATGTATTTATGTATATGTACTTGTATGTTAATGATCACATGTATTTATGTATATGTACTTGTATGTTAATGATCACATGTATTTATGTATATGTACTTGTATGTTAATGATCACATGTATTTATGTATATGTACTTGTATGTTAATGATCACATGTATGTATGTATGTATGTATGTATGTATGTATGTATGTATGTATGTATGTATGTATGTATGTATGTATGTATGTATGTATGTATGTATGTATGTATGTATGTATATGTACTTGTATGTTAATGATCACATGTAGTTATGTATGTTAATGATCACATATATTTATGTATATGTACTTGTATGTTAATTATCACATGTATTTATGTATATGTACGTGTATGTTAATGATCACATATATTTATGTATATATACTTGTATGTTAATGATCACATGTATGTATGTATATGTACTTGTATGTTAATTATCACATATATTTATGTATATGTACTTGTATGTTAATGATCACATGTATTTATGTATATGTACTTGTATGTTAATGATCACATGTATTTATGTATATGTACTTGTATGTTAATGATCACATGTATTTATGTATATGTACTTGTATGTTAATGATCACATGTATTTATGTATATGTACTTGCTGCTACTATGCTGCTGACCAACACTTAAAATCCTGGGGGGTGGGGATCCTGGGTGTGGGCTTATCAATGATTATACAATTCTACATTATATAAATAGTATTAACCCTTAATTGGCTCCCCTCCAATCGCAACAACTGTCTTCCTGGACTTGCCACCCGATCTTGAGGTCTGGAAACCAGATGTAGAGGTCTTTTTCCCAAACAACACTGAAGTAAGCTTCTCCCTCCTTGTGGAGAGCTCCTCATCTTCCGAGTCACTTTCATATTTCACCTTCAGCCTCTGACTGAATTCACTCCCTTGTAAAGGACTAAACATCCCTCCCTGGGCTGGAGAGTTTTCAGCTTTTCTCTTCAATGAAGCCGCTACAACAAAGCAGAGGAATAACACATACAGTTTATAAACTTAAAGAAAATAATCTTGTGATTGTAATAAATCAGTGAGTATACCTGAAATGTGTTCTTAACTTAACACACAGGTGCTTGTTTCAGTCAATAAAAAAGGATAAATTGTATTTATAACACTCAAGCCATTCTTAAACACTGAAGAGTTTAGACTCGAGACATTCATAAGACTCGAGACATTCATAACACTTGAAACATTCATAAACACTTGAAACATTCATAAACACTCGAGACATTCATAAACACTTGAGACATTCATAAAAACTTGAGTCATTCATAAACACTTGACACATTCATAAACACTTGAGACATTCATAAGCACTTGAAACATTCATAAACACTTGAGACATTCATAAACACTTGAGACATAAACACTTGAGAGTTTAATAAACACTTGAGACATTCATAAACACTTGAAACATTCATAAACACTCGAGACATTCATAAACACTCGAGACATTCATAAACACTTGAAACATTCATAAGCACTTGAAACATTCATAAACACTTGAGACATAAACACTTGAGACATTCATAAACACTTGAGACATTCATAAACAACCGAGATATTCATAAACACTTGAGACATTGATAAACACTTGAGACATTCATAAACACTTGAGACATTCATAAATACTCAAGACATTCATAAACACTCGAGACATTCATAAACACTTGAAACATTCATAAACACTTGAGACATTCATAAACACTTGAGATATTCATAAACACTTGAGACATTCATAAACACTTGAGACATTCATAAAGAAATATAACAAATAATATGGAAGTATTTCACATCTTACCTTTTACCGTTTCTTTGACCTTTTGAAGATTTTTTATATTGACCTCCTCGCTATCATCCTCTCCATAGTCGTCAAACTTGACGAGAGCAAGCACCTGACCTGCAGGTGACCTTCGTATCTTCTGTATGACCCCTTTGTATAGGTCAAGGTCACCAGAATAAGGGGACATACACTTATCTCCTTTACTCCATACTAGAATAAAAAAAGACATGTACTCAATAAATTGCAGCAGAATAAGTGTACACACAATAAACTGAAATACTACATGTATATGTTTGTTTGTTAGTTCAGGTGTTACGCCTGCATCAGCACCATTTTGGGATATATCGCCGGTGGGCAGATTACCTAACAACACCTTTCCTAGACAGGCTCCAACCGTTAACCAGTATATGGGTGCACCAACCTCCGTAAGATACTGCCAACTTTTTCATATAAATGAGACACGGCATGAGCGGGGCTCGAACCCGTGACAATCAGTTATGATAGGTTACAGTGGTATACAAGTCAGCGACCATAACCACTCGACCACGGGGGCGGACGATACATGTATATGTGTATACACAATAAACTGAAACACAATAATTATATAACATTTCCAATGAACACAGTTTCAAAATAATACCTATTGATCCTTGATTGTTTACTGTGGTCATTTTCCTAGGAGTATCAGTTTTCCTGCTGGTCCTTCTTCATCGTAACTGATGCCTATAATACAGTTAGAAATCAACATTCAGCAATTACAGCATCTGGTTCTGAAGTATCCAGTCAGAACTTGGACCACTTAAGTTTAAACTTTATTTATTTTACAACGATTGTGAAGCAAGTTTTAACA
Source organism: Archivesica marissinica (assembly GCA_014843695.1). NCBI lineage: Eukaryota > Metazoa > Mollusca > Bivalvia > Venerida > Vesicomyidae > Archivesica > Archivesica marissinica. The sequence goes on along the minus strand of CM026397.1, from coordinate 40,460,017 downwards.
ACTCTCATTATGACACTACATAATAATGCGTGGCCTGACCGAGTATCAAACCCGGGACCGCTCGATTCTAAATCCGACGCTCTTACCACTGGACCACGGATGCCACACTGCACTATGGACATTGACTTGTTCAGTTGTTGTGTGAGCATTTGTGCCAAGTTATTTCAAAATCCTTCAAGCAGCTGTTGAGAAATGCGGCTGTGATTCCAGTGTTACGAGTGTAATACCTTCCATCACTATAATCAAGATGGGCCATGAGTTTGTTCCCTATAAATGATGTGTCAAATTGTGAGAAAGTTTGTCACTTGCGGAGGTTGGAGAATTGCAAGGTAGTTTCATACCAAGAAATGTGGGTGGTCTTCTCCGCTACAGGTCAGACTGTGTTATTGATATAGTGGTCTGGGATTGGTTGAAAAAGTGTAGGGAAGTCCTTAAGAGTTATTGATACATGAACTGATTAGCTGAGTAGGTATTGTCACAAATAGTGAAAATTACTTCTAAATATTAAAATACAATATATATGAGCTGCATTTTGGAATATTTAAAAATATTTGCAGACTATTTGGTGACAAATAAACAGCATATTATAAATGCAGGTGTCAGTGCAACATTCACCACTAAATCACCTTCAGAGTAGGGGGTGGGTGCCTTTAGCAGTTTAGTGGGAAATATAAAAAACCGCAATCGGTCAACCCCATTGAAATTTGACATTTTCCTGTGGTTCAAAGGCCAGTCTGTTGAAAACTACTGTCTTTTGTGCCAAACAATTTTTGGGGAAACTAATGACACTGTGTTATAATGGTGGCCTGTGTAAATTGCAATAGCGGTGTCTGACCTAAAACAGTCTCAGACTGTTTATCTGCCGTCGCGAAAACTTGCGACAAATGTTCATATGATAAAACTCAATGTTGAAACAGAGAACTTATTGTTACCTATGAGATACCTATCACTTACTTATAGTATATGTTGGAGCCAAGCTGCATAATAATGCACTGAATCTCGATTATTAAAAAAAGGTAAAAATACATGATTTTCCGTGAGCAGCGCCATTTTGTTCTATTCTGACATTCTAAAAACACATACCATACTGGGACTTCCCGGGTCGTTTAGCTCCAAATATCCGTTCACACTATGAGTTGTGTCGCCCTGGTTTTCCTAAGTATTATCACAGGAACTCGAAATTGTATCCATAAGCCACCAAAGGTCTCGTACCTCTATACTAGGACATCCCCCTCTATAAGTTTTTTTAATAGATGGGGGTGTCCTAGGATAGAGGTACGAGACCTTTGGTGGCTTATGGATAAAATTTCAAGTTCCTGTGGTATTATCTTAGTTTAAACATTATTTATTTCAGTATTTTACATGTACATAACAGAATTAACATTTTACATATAAATTAACAGCAATATAGTGTTACGCGAATGATTATAATGCGAAATAGGGCTTTTAAAAATACTATGAAGTCAACAAGTACACCTTCAAATCGCAAGAAATTCCTGGATCTCAAACATTTAGTGTGGAAAAAGGTCAAAGAGGCGCATCACCAATATCTTGAAAACATCCTAAATCTAAACAGTGCTGATGTCTCCCATCCTTACAGACCAAACACCAAGAAACTGTATTCCCTCCTTAAGCATTCCAAGCAATACTCCAGATCAATGCCACCACTAAAGCATGAGGAAGCTGCTAAAGCCACAGCACTGAACAAACAGTTTCAGTCTGTCTTCAGCTCCAAATCCCCACTAAGACTTACCTCCATTTGTATAAAATCCACTTATTTTCCCTTACATACTCCATAGCATGGTACTAAAACCAACCGATTCCGCAAATATCTAGGTGTTACAATTAGTAAAGCTTTAAACTGGTCTACCCACATAAACAACATCTCCTCCAAAGCTACTAATTCTCTCAGATTCATCAACAATAATGTAAAGACCAGTAACAAGAAGGTCAAAGAAAAGGCTTATAACACCTATATACGTCCTCAACTCGAGTATTGCTCAACCGTCTGGCACCCCTGGCAAAAGTATATCACCTATAAAGCAGAATGAGTGCAAAGATCAGCCGCACGCTATGTCTGCAATGACTACAAGCAGTGTAGCAAAAATGAACTGGCAAACACTTGAATATCAACTCATACAATCATCAGTAATATACCTATATAAAATCAAAAATAATTTGGTATGCGCCGACCAAAACCACCTAACACATACAAGGAACTTGAACTACTTAATTCCCGAACCCAATACTATATAAACTCTGTGTACAGTCCAGCCCCCAGCGTAACCATTTTTGCTGAGCGGTTGGCCACAGTACAACTAATGTAACATGATGTCTGTTTTTAACGTTAGTATGTAGTTCTTTTAACACTCTCTATCTCACTAATTAAGATTTTTAGCAACTGTCCCTGACAAGTGCCTCCCTGTCATACTCGCGTCTGAGTGATGGGAGAACTATGTAGATGTACACATGTAGATGTAAAATAAAAATTCAGGACACAAATGGAAACCTGAATGGTCAATCCACGCCAAACATGAATGAAACCACAGTAAGTTCAAATGACATAGAGAAAATTCTCAATAACCTGAACAACCATAAGGCTAGTTGTCCTGACCAAATTAAGCCAATCATACTTAAAACCCTGTCTAAAGAACTCTCACCTATCCTTGAAGTATTATTCCAAAAAAAAGAAGGATCGCTGCCGGCACAGTGGAAGTCAGCAAATGTTGCTCCCATTTACAAAAAAGGGGACAAGCCAAACACCACCAACTATATGCCTGTCTCACTGACATGTGTTTTATGCACATATAGTTCTAGAACATATAGTTTCCTCCTCGATAGTAAAACATTGCACTAACCACAGTATGCTGTACCATTTGCAGCATAGTTTTAGAGAAAAACGACGATGCGTGACCCAATTAGTAATGCTAGTCAATGACTTGGTTACCTCTGTCTACAATAAGCATCAGGTAGATCTGATCCTATTAGACTTCAGTAAGGCTTTCGACAAGGTCAAATGATGGAGTCAGAAGTCAAACATTAAGATGGATTAAGAGTTTTCGAGATAATAGACTCCAGTCAGTTGTCCTTAATGGTGTTAGTTCAGAGGCCAATCCGGTGTCATCTGGAGTCCCACATTGATCCGTACTTGAACCCATTGGCGTGGATATCTCAAACAACCTTGTCGTGGGACACTCACATAAAAAAGTCAATTAAGAAAGCAAACCAACATTAGGATTTCTACGTAGAAACCTCCCGGTCAAATCCGAACCCCTTAAGTACATGGCTTACCATACACTAGTGAGACCCCAGCTGGAATATGGCTCCGAGATCTTGTCGCCCCATACCCAAACATTAATATACCAAATTGAAGGTGTCCATGGAGGAGCAACCCGTTGGATAAAGGCTGACTTCTATCGTACCTCTAGTGTTACAGACATTCTGCATTCCCTAAATCTACGCAGACTAGATCAACGGCGTATTGACAATAGGTTATCCCTTATGTATAAAATCCATAATGATCTTGTTGCTATCCCCATTGAAAATTACCTAGTTCCCCTCTCCCGTCCTGCTCGCCATTGCCATTCCTTAAGCTATAGGTTAATTACAGCAACTACATACTACTACAAGTTTTCCTTTTTTCTAGGAACACTCTACCATTGGAACCATTTCCCTCCTGACATTGTCCATCTCACTACCATAGAGCAATTCAATACGGTAGTTTGCCATATTGATCATGCCAGTCACTAGTTGTTCCGTGTGCAGCTGCTTTTAGACTTTTACCACAACTTATTTTTCATTACTTTCTGTATCATTGCATTATCCTCCAAAAATCAAAGATGACTAATCTCTTTAGGAGGCGTCGTTCATATGGGCAACCGGTAGCGACGATAAACAAACGTAAACACACACAAACAAACGCACATGTGACAAAGCAGATAACAGTAAGTCGTTAATACGGCACACAAATTGCGGTACTCCTGAGATCACTGTGGCATTCACCGACGCCTCACCCTCGACCACTACACGCACGAATCTCTTGGTTAGAAAGTTTCGCGGTCAAAAATGTATCTGACCGAAATCGAATATTGCAATGTCGGTTTGATAGCCTTCTTCATTATTTTATCAGTAGGTCCTACAAAGTTACTAGAAGCTGTGTTTCACATGAGAAACCAGATATAAATCCATGGTTTAATTTTGTGAAAATGTCGTTTTTCTCAAAATGATTTACTAAGTTAACGTGTTCTAAAGTTTTGCACAACTCAATGTAAAAGGCACAGGCCTATTGTGTTCGACTAGATGGCCGTCTCCGTTGTTATATATAGGGGACACATTCACGTTTACCCAGTTGTCTGATAAAGTTCCATCTTCAATTGAGGTCTTGATGATATTAGTAATTCCAGGTACAAGTTGTTTTGCACTGTTTTTTAAGATGACATTGGACATAGTGTCAGGCCCTATTGATTCTTATTCGTTTATATAAAAAATATTATTTGAGTAACTTTTCAATTCACATTGATGTTGATTGTCATAATTTTATATAGAAATGGCCACATACATGTAAGTCAGTCTAGTTATACTATATGAAACCATTTTCCCAGCTGGCACCATGAGGTGTGACAGGATGATGTACACTGTATAATGTATTAATTTGCGGAAGAAGACGTATATATTGCACATCATTAAGCCAGCCAAAAATAGGTGGCTCTGCAAAGGGTTGTTCTCGTCATCTGTGTCGGTATCCTCTTCACTCCTGGTGAGCTTGTGCAACGTCAAATGTTATAGTATGGTATAGAGATTTAATACTGACAGGTGTGCGTGATCATGTGACACATTGTTGTGGCGGTGATTCAAGTGTGTTTTATTGTTACATTTGAGCTTTTATCACATTGTTCATTGAATGTTGGTAAGTTAAGCTTAGAGGAAGATAGTATGTAAACTATCTTCGATTTTTATATATGTTCTGAGCCTCCAAACATTATTCATAGTGTAGTTATTGTGAGAAACTTATTTATTCGCTCCCTAATTTGCCTAAATAGAAAATTCCATGAAATTGTATTTATAAACGAACTCTCCATAAAGGACCACTGTTACGTCAAAACTATTTCAGCATTAGAATCGTGAATTGCTGGATAGACCTGCCAGAGAGGGTAATTTCTGAAAGTCTGTTGACACATTCAAATCCAGATTAGTTTATACAAATTTATTTTAGCTCGATTGCGAAACAAGTTTTTAAACTTATATTAATCACTCTCGAGACCTCATTCCTGTTGGAATCCATCGCTATGAGGGAGAGAGAAGAGGCAACGTGGAATTTAAATGCCTTGCCTAACGGCATAATCGTAACGGCTCCAACGGGGCTCGAACTCCGGACCTTTCGCACCTGAAGCGAACGCGCATCCACTGGGCTATCACAACTTCCACACAAATCCAGATTAGACCTCAACTGGAATGTAACAAACAATTATGGGACACAATAGGCTCAGTCTAAATCTTAAACTGTTAAATTCCCATAAAAATTGTACATGTAGATGTAAACATTTCGAGCCATATCCTATGTATGTATGTTCCATTAATGTCAAACCCCTTGTGGGGAACTAGATTTGTTTTCCTGGACAGGCTAAGCCAACCTAAATGGTTGATCAGTATGAAGCAATGTCTGTGAGGTACCTTGCTCAATGACACTACATGTATACGTGGCCTGACCAAGTATCAAACCCAGGACCATGTCGATTCCAAAACCGACACTCTACGAAGGACTCCACACAACTTCAAGAATAAGGAGATATCATAATGATATGGTTCATACTATTGTTGTTTTGATATAAATTTGTGCAATGCCAACTCTGGAGCATTATCATACAAATGCAGTTTGTTGGTCACCCACATTTCCATGGTAGAAATCAAGAATCGCAGTTACCCTGAAAACGATTATCAGTCAGTAGAGCAGACTTGAATCCCTCAATGGTACTGGCTGCTGGAGATGGAAGCATGTTCCATAGACTTCACTTAGGGCACTTGGAAAAAAGGAGCGTATGTCATATGGTCATCTCTATGGTGTTATCCAGTATTTCAAAAAGCATCTTTTCATTCCTTAAGATTTTCAGGTATGAAGTTTATCTGTTGTCTTGTGTTTTATTGTTTCTATTGTGTAGAAGAAGTCAAGAGTGCAGGACAAGGTATCTCGGGTCATGACCTCTCAGGGTGATGTTGGTCATAATTCGTAATGACTCAGGTTGTGAACTATCGGGTACATCATGGTGACTTTAGCATAAAATTTCCTATGAATGATACATCTGTAGGTTGTTAATCATGGTTGTTACCCATTGTTTGTCTATTTCACCAGTCACATATATTACCGCTCTACTTGTCCGATCTATTTGATGTTACGCTGATTGAATGGATGCCAGACGGTGGAGGCATACTCAGTTATCGTTACGCGATGTTAATGCCAAGGTATTGTGCTGTTAGCTCGGAGGCATTCAGTCTATTAGGGGGTGCTATTAGCTCGGAGGCATTCAGTCTATTATGGGGTGCTGTTAGCTCTGAGGCATTCAGTCTATTATGGGGTGCTGTTAGCTCGGAGGCATTCAGTCTATTAGGGGGTGCTGTTAGCTCCGAGACATTCGGTCTATATTCTATACAAATTTATTTTAGCTCGATTGCGAAACAAGTTATTACAATTTATATTAATCACTCTTGAGTCCTCATTCCTTATGGAATCCATCGCCACGAGGGAGAGAGAAGATGCAACATGGAATTTAAATGCCTTGCCTAAGGACACAATTGTAACAGCTCCAGCGGGCTCGAACTCCGAACATTTCGCACCTGAAGCGAACATGCATCCACTGCACTATCACAACTTCCACAGTCTATATTCTGGGTACTGTTGGCTCGGAGACAGTCAGTCTATATTCGAGGGTGCTGTTAGCTTGGAGACATTCAGTCTATATTCGAGGGTGCTGTTAGCTCGGAGACAGTCAGTCTATATTCGTAGGTGCTGTTAGCTCGGAGACAGTCAGTCTTTATTCGTTGGTGCTGTTAGCTATATTTGTGGGTACTGTTAGCTCGGAGACAGTCAGTCTATATTCTGGGTACTGTTAGCTCGGAGACAGTCAGTCTATATTCTGGGTACTGTTAGCTCGGAGACAGTCAGTCTATATTCTGGGTACTGTTAGCTCGGAGACTGTCGGTCTACATTCGAGGGTGCTGTTAGCTCGGAGACAGTCAGTCTATATTCGTAGGTGCTTTTAGCTCGGAGACAGTCAGTCTATATTCGTAGGTGCTGTTAGCTCGGAGACAGTCAGTCTTTATTCGTGGGTGCTGTTAGCTATATTTGTGGGTACTGTTAGCTCGGAGACAGTCAGTCTATATTCTGGGTACTGTTAGCTCAGAGACAGTCAGTCTATATTCTGGGTACTGTTAGCTCGGAGACAGTCGGTCTACATTCGAGGGTGCTGTTAGCTCGGAGACATTCAGTGTATATTCGAGGGTGCTGTTAGCTCGGAGACAGTCAGTATATATTCGTGGGTGCTGTTAGCTCGGAGACATTCAGTATATATTCGTGGATGCTGTTAGCTCGGAGATGGTCAGTATATATTCGTGGGTGCTGTTAGCTCGGAGACAGTCGGTCTACATTCGAGGGTGCTGTTAGCTCGGAGACATTCAGTGTATATTCGAGGGTGCTGTTAGCTCGGAGACAGTCAGTATATATTCGTGGGTGCTGTTAGCTCGGAGACATTCAGTATATATTCGTGGATGCTGTTAGCTCGGAGATGGTCAGTATATATTCGTGGGTGCTGTTAGCTCGGAGACAGTCGGTCTACATTCGAGGGTGCTGTTAGCTCGGAGACATTCAGTGTATATTCGAGGGTGCTGTTAGCTCGGAGACAGTCAGTATATATTCGTGGGTGCTGTTAGCTCGGAGACAGTCAGTATATATTCGTGGGTGCTGTTAGCTCGGAGACAGTCAGTATATATTCGTGGGTGCTGTTAGCTCGGAGACAGTCAGTATATATTCGTGGGTGCTGTTAGCTATATTCGTGGGTACTGTTAGCTCGGAAACAGTCAGTCTATATTCTGGGTGCGCTGTTAGCTCGGAGACATTTAGTCTATATTCAGGGGTGCCGTTAGTCAGTGACAGGCAGTCAAACCTGTGTTAGTGGTCACCTGCATTAATCAGCCAACCTGCATTAAGGAGCCAATTTCCAGATTTCCAATATGTTGTTTTATTGTACATTTGATGCAGCCACCTGTGCTAAGCAGCCACTTTCTGTGATGACCTTGGCTAGCTGCTTAAGACATGTTTGACTGTATATTCGGGGGGTACTATTACTTGTACATTGCAAAATCCAAACCATACAATTATTTCATTTGATAAATTCATTTATCGTCGCCCACTAGTTAATCACAGCGACGTCTCCAGAAGTATAGTAATCATTTTATTATTTGGAGGATAGTGCAAGATGCAGAGGACGTTCCAATTCCAGATGCATCCTTTGATCTTTTACATGCCAAGTGTATAGCACCGATACACGAGACCTTGTTTTATAGTCCCATCTGAAAGACTGTTAATATTATTATTGTCAGACCAGGGATTGAACCTGCGATCACTGGATTCGCAGTCCAACGTGTTCACTACTGGACCACTGACTCATCGAATCCTACAATGTACAAGTGCATCTTGCTGTTTAGTTTGGTTTGGATCGATACAAGTCTATTTTCCTCATTTGGGAAACATGTTCTTACAACATTAGTTTAATCGCTGTCGAGACCTTATTCCTGATGGAATCCATCGCCATGAGGGAGAAAGATGAGGCAATGTGGATTTAAGAGTCCTGTCTAATGTCATCACCATCGTGGTTCCGGCAGTGATCAAACCCACAACCTCTCGGTTATATGGTGCACACCATATCCATCACCATCGTGGTTCCGGCAGTGATCAAACGGTGCACACCATATCCATCACCATCGTGGTTCCAGCAGTGATCAAACGGTGCACACCATATCCATCACCATCGTGGTTCCGGCAGTGATCAAACGGTGCACACCATATCCATCGTGGTTCCAGCAGTGATCAAACGGTGCACACCATATCCATCACCATCGTGGTTCCGGCAGTGATCAAACGGTGCACACCATATCCATCACCATCGTGGTTCCGGCAGTGATCAAACGGTGCACACTATATCCATCACCATCGTGGTTCCGGCAGTGATCAAACGGTGCACACCATATCCATCACCATCGTGGTTCCGGCAGTGATCAAACGGTGCACACTATATCCATCACCATCGTGGTTCCGGCAGTGATCAAACCCACAACCTCTCGGTTACACAGTGCACACCATATCCATTTCACCAAGGAGGTTCCATCTTTCTGTTTAGTTTTCTACAAAACCTTCAACACCACAGGCCTCTCAGTAGGCTTACAAAAAGTGTAGACCCAGAGGGATCTCATCAGGATCTGCACTTTTTGTCAGTAATATTACTATTTTTAGACCAAAAGTACCCATTTTGATAAATGAACTGGTCCAAATGTAATTTTCTTATTAATGTATTGGTCTGAAAATATGATGCACCAGTCCATGTCAGTTACTTGGTGTTGAATGGGTTAAAGTCAAGTGTATTGATTTGTTGATTTTATTGACACAAAGGAGTGCTATTTATCATCAGATTTAAGCTGAACAAAGATAGGAACCTTGATAAGGATAGGTTTACATGTAAACAGTGTTTATACAGCATTACGGTTACAAAACCATATAATGCCCCCTTGGCAAACAAAGGTGTAGGAATGTTTTCATTATAGACCATCTTGTAGCTTGTTGTATGATAAGAACTTGGCACATCGTTCCATTGTTGTTCAATTAACCCATTCAACCCCAAGTAGCTGACATGGACGGGTGAGTTCAACCCCAAGTAACTGACATGGATGGGTGCATTCAACCCCAAGTAACTGACATGGACTGGTGCATTCAACCCCAAGTAACTGACATGGACTGGTGCATTCAACCCCAAGTAACTGACATGTACTGGTGCATTCAACCCCAAGTAGCTGACATGGACGGGTGAGTTCAACCCCAAGTAACTGACATGGACGGGTGCATTCAACCCCAAGTAACTGACATGGACTGGTGCATTCAACCCCAAGTAACTGACATGGACTGGTGCATTCAACCCCAAGTAACTGACATGTACTGGTGCATTCAAGTCCAAGTAACTGACATGGACTGGTGCATTCAACCCCAAGTGACTGACATGGACGGGTGCATTCAACCCCAAGTAACTGACATGTACTGGTGCATTCAAGTCCAAGTAACTGACATGGACTGGTGCATTCAACCCCAAGTAACTGACATGTACTGGTGCATTCAAGTCCAAGTAACTGACATGGACGGGTGCATTCAACCCCAAGTAACTGACATGGACGGGGGCATTCAACCCCAAGTAACTGACATGGACTGGTGCATTCAACCCCAAGTAACTGACATGGACTGGTGCATTCAACCCCAAGTAACTGACATGGACTGGTGCATTCAATCCCAAGTAACTGACATAGACGGGTGCATTCAACCCCAAGTAACTGACATGGACTGGTGCATTCAACCCCAAGTAACTGACATGGACTGGTGCATTCAACACCAACTAACTGACATGGATGGGTGCATTCAACCCCAAGTAGCTGACATGGACTGGTGCATTCAACCCCAAGTAGCTGACATGGACGGGTGCATTCAACCCCAAGTAACTGACATGGACGGGTGCATTCAACCCCAAGTAACTGACATGTACTGGTGCATTCAACCCCAAGTAACTGACATGTACTGGTGCATTCAACACCAAGTAGCTGACATGGATGGGTGCATTCAACCCAAAGTAACTGACATGGACTGGTGCATTCAACCCCAAGTAACTGACATGGACGGGTGAGTTCAACCCCAAGTAACTGACATGGACTGGTGCATTCAACCCCAAGTAACTGACATGGACTGGTGCATTCAACCCCAAGTAACTGACATGGACTGGTGCATTCAACCCCAAGTAACTGACATGTACTGGTGCATTCAAGTCCAAGTAACTGACATGGACTGGTGCATTCAACCCCAAGTGACTGACATGGACGGGTGCATTCAACCCCAAGTAACTGACATGTACTGGTGCATTCAAGTCCAAGTAACTGACATGGACTGGTGCATTCAACCCCAAGTAACTGACATGTACTGGTGCATTCAAGTCCAAGTAACTGACATGGACGGGTGCATTCAACCCCAAGTAACTGACATGGACGGGGGCATTCAACCCCAAGTAACTGACATGGACTGGTGCATTCAACCCCAAGTAACTGACATGGACTGGTGCATTCAACCCCAAGTAACTGACATGGACTGGTGCATTCAACCCCAAGTAACTGACATGGACTGGTGCATTCAACACCAAGTAACTGACATGGACGGGTGCATTCAACCCCAAGTAGCTGACATGGACTGGTGCATTCAACCCCAAGTAGCTGACATGGACGGGTGCATTCAACCCCAAGTAACTGACATGGACGGGTGCATTCAACCCCAAGTAACTGACATGTACTGGTGCATTCAACCCCAAGTAACTGACATGTACTGGTGCATTCAACCCCAAGTAGCTGACATGGATGGTTGCATTCAACCCAAAGTAACTGACATGGACTGGTGCATTCAACCCCAAGTAACTGACATGGACTGGTGCATTCAACCCCAAGTAACTGACATGGACTGGTGCATTCAACCCCAAGTAACTGACATGGACTGGTGCATTCAACCCCAAGTAACTGACATGGACTGGTGCATTCAACCCCAAGTAACTGACATGGACTGGTGCATTCAACCCCAAGTAACTGACATGGACTGGTGCATTCAACCCCAAGTAACTGACATGGACTGGTGCATTCAACCCCAAGTAACTGACATGGACTGGTGCATTCAACCCCAAGTAACTGACATGGACTGGTGCATTCAACCCCAAGTAACTGACATGGACTGGTGCATTCAACCCCAAGTAACTGACATGGACTGGTGCATTCAACCCCAAGTAACTGACATGGACTGGTGCATTCAACCCCAAGTAACTGACATGGACTGGTGCATTCAACCCCAAGTAACTGACATGGACTGGTGCATTCAACCCCAAGTAACTGACATGGACTGGTGCATTCAACCCCAAGTAACTGACATGGACTGGTGCATTCAACCCCAAGTAACTGACATGGACTGGTGCATTCAACCCCAAGTAACTGACATGGACTGGTGCATTCAACCCCAAGTAACTGACATGGACTGGTGCATTCAACCCCAAGTAACTGACATGGACTGGTGCATTCAACCCCAAGTAACTGACATGGACTGGTGCATTCAACCCCAAGTAACTGACATGGACTGGTGCATTCAACCCCAAGTAACTGACATGGACTGGTGCATTCAACCCCAAGTAACTGACATGGACTGGTGCATTCAACCCCAAGTAACTGACATGGACTGGTGCATTCAACCCCAAGTAACTGACATGGACTGGTGCATTCAACCCCAAGTAACTGACATGGACTGGTGCATTCAACCCCAAGTAACTGACATGGACTGTTGCATTCAACCCCAAGTAACTGACATGGACTGGTGCATTCAACCCCAAGTAACTGACATGGACTGGTGCATTCAACCCCAAGTAACTGACATGGACTGGTGCATTCAACCCCAAGTAACTGACATGGACTGGTGCATTCAACCCCAAGTAGCTGACATGGACTGGTGCATTCAACCCCAAGTAACTGACATGGACTGGTGCATTCAATCCCAAGTAACTGACATAGACGGGTGCATTCAACCCCAAGTAACTGACATGTACTGGTGCATTCAACCCCAAGTAGCTGACATGGACGGGTGCATTCAACCCCAAGTAACTGACATGGATGGGTGCATTCAACCCCAAGTAACTGACATGTACTGGTGCATTCAACCCCAAGTAACTGACATGTACTGGTGCATTCAACCCCAAGTAGCTGACATGGACTGGTGCATTCAACCCCATGTAACTGACATGGACTGGTGCATTCAATCCCAAGTAACTGACATGGACTGGTGCATTCAACCCCAAGTAACTGACATGGACTGGTGCATTCAACCCCAAGTAACTGACATGGACGGGTGCATTCAACCCCAAGTAACTGACATGGACGGGTGCATTCAACCCCAAGTAGCTGACATGGACGGGTGCATTCAACCCCAAGTAACTGACATGGACGGGTGCATTCAACCCCAAGTAACTGACATGGACTGGTGCATTCAACCCCAAGTAGCTGACATGGACTGGTGCATTCAACCCCAAGTAACTGACATGGACGGGTGCATTCAACCCCAAGTAGCTGACATGGACGGGTGCATTCAACCCCAAGTAACTGACATGGACTGGTGCATTCAACCCCAAGTAACTGACATGGACTGGTGCATTCAATCCCAAGTAACTGACATAGACGGGTGCATTCAACCCCAAGTAACTGACATGGACTGGTGCATTCAACCCCAAGTAACTGACATGGACTGGTGCATTCAACACCAACTAACTGACATGGACGGGTGCATTCAACCCCAAAGTAACTGACATGGACTGGTGCATTCACCCAAGTAACTGACATGGACGGTGATTCAACCCAAGTAACTGACATGGACGGTGCATTCAACCCCAAGTAATGACATGGACGGTGCATTCAACCCCAAGTACTGACATGACTGGTGCATTCAAACTGACATGGACTGGTGCATTCACCCCAAGTAACTGACATGGACGGTGCATTCAACCCCAAGTAACTGACATGTACTGGTGCATTCAACCCCAAGTAACTGACATGTACTGGTGCATTCAACCCCAAGTAACTGACATGTACTGGTGCATTCAACCCCAAGTAACTGACATGGACTGGTGCATTCAACCCCAAGTAACTGACATGTACTGGTGCATTCAACCCCAAGTAACTGACATGGACTGGTGCATTCAACCCCAAGTAACTGACATGTACTGGTGCATTCAACCCCAAGTAACTGACATGGACTGGTGCATTCAACCCCAAGTAACTGACATGTACTGGTGCATTCAACACCAAGTAACTGACATGGACTGGTGCATTCAACCCCAAGTAACTGACATGGACTGGTGCATTCAACCCAAGTAACTGACATGGACTGGTGCATTCAACACCAAGTAACTGACATGGACTGGTGCATTCAACACCAAGTAACTGACATGGACTGGTGCATTCAACACCAAGTAACTGACATGGACTGGTGCATTCAACCCCAAGTAACTGACATGTACTGGTGCATTCAACACCAAGTAACTGACATGGACTGGTGCATTCAACCCCAAGTAACTGACATGGACTGGTGCATCACCAAGTAACTGACATGGACTGGTGCATTCAACACCAAGTAACTGACATGGACTGGTGCATTCAACACCAAGTAACTGACATGGACTTGTGCATTCAACACCAAGTAACTGACATGGACTGGTGCATTCAACCCCAAGTAACTGACATGGACTGGTGCATTCAACACCAAGTAACTGACATGGACTGGTGCATTCAACACCAAGTAACTGACATGGACTGGTGCATTCAACCCCAAGTAACTGACATGGACTGGTGCATTCAACCCCAAGTAACTGACATGGACTGGTGCATTCAACCCCAAGTAACTGACATGGACTGGTGCATTCAACCCCAAGTAACTGACATAGACTGGTGCATTCAACCCCAAGTAACTGACATGTACTGGTGCATTCACCCCAAGTAGCTGACATGGACGGTGCATTCAACCCCAAGTAACTGACATGGACTGGTGCATTCAACCCCAAGTAACTGACATGGACTGGTGCATTCAACCCCAAGTAACTGACATGGACTGGTGCATTCAACCCCAAGTAACTGACATGACTGGTGCATTCAACCCCAAGTAACTGACATGGACTGGTGCATTCAACCCCAAGTAACTGACATGGACTGGTGCATTCAACCCCAAGTAACTGACATGGACTGGTGCATTCAACCCCAAGTAACTGACATGGACTGGTGCATTCAACCCCAAGTAACTGACATGGACTGGTGCATTCAACCCCAAGTAACTGACATGGACGGTGCATTCAACCCCAAGTAACTGACAGGACTGGTGCATTCAACCCCAAGTAACTGACATGGACTGGTGCATCAACCAAACACACATCAACCCCAAGTACTGACATGGACTGGTGCATTCAACCCCAAGTAGCTGACATGGACGGGTGCATTCAACCCCAAGTAACTGACATGGACTGGTGCATTCAACCCCAAGTAACTGACATGGACTGGTGCATTCAACCCCAAGTAACTGACATGGACTGGTGCATTCAACCCCAAGTAACTGACATGGACTGGTGCATTCAACCCCAAGTAACTGACATGGACTGGTGCATTCAACCCCAAGTAACTGACATGGACTGGTGCATTCAACCCCAAGTAACTGACATGGACTGGTGCATTCAACCCCAAGTAACTGACATGGACTGGTGCATTCAACCCCAAGTAACTGACATGGACTGGTGCATTCAACCCCAAGTAACTGACATGGACTGGTGCATTCAAGTCCAAGTAACTGACATGGACTGGTGCATTCAACCCCAAGTAACTGACATGGACTGGTGCATTCAACCCCAAGTAACTGACATGGACTGGTGCATTCAACCCCAAGTAACTGACATGGACTGGTGCATTCAACCCCAAGTAACTGACATGGACTGGTGCATTCAACCCCAAGTAACTGACATGGACTGGTGCATTCAACCCCAAGTAACTGACATGGACTGGTGCATTCAACCCCAAGTAACTGACATGGACTGGTGCATTCAACCCCAAGTAACTGACATGGACTGGTGCATTCAACCCCAAGTAACTGACATGGACTGGTGCATTCAACCCCAAGTAACTGACATGGACTGGTGCATTCAACACCAAGTAACTGACATGGACTGGTGCATTCAACCCCAAGTAACTGACATGGACTGGTGCATTCAACACCAAGTAACTGACATGGAATGGTGCATTCAACCCCAAGTAACTGACATGGACTGATGCATTCAACCCCGAGTAACTGACATGGACTGATGCATTCAACCCCGAGTAACTGACATGGACTGGTACATTCAACCCCAGGTAACTGATATGGACTGGTGCATTCAAACCCAAGTAACTGACATGGACTGGTACATTCAAACCCAAGTAACTGACATGGACTGGTGCATTCAACCCCAAGTAACTGACATGGACTGATGCATTCAACCCCAAGTAACTGATATGGACTGGTACATTCAAACCCAAGTAACTGAAATGGACTGGTACATTCAAACCCAAGTAACTGACATGGACTGGTGCATTCAACCCCAAGTAACTGACATGGACTGGTGCATTCAAACCCAAGTAACTGAAATGGACTAGTGCATTCAACCCCAAGTAACTGAAATGGACTGGTGCATTCAACACCAAGTAACTGACATGGACTGGTACATTCAACCCCAAGTAACTGATATGGACTGGTGCATTCAACCCCAAGTAACAGATATGGACTGGTGCATTCAACCCCAAGTAACAGATATGGACTGGTGCATTCAACCCCAAGTAACAGATATGGACTGGTGCATTCAAACCCAAGTAACAGATATGGACTGGTGCATTCAACCCCAAGTAACTGACATGGACTGGTGCATTCAACCCCAAGTAACTGACATGGACTGGTGCATTCAACCCCAAGTAACTGACATGGACTGGTGCATTCAACCCCAAGTAACTGACATGGACTGGTGCATTCAACCCCAAGTAACTGACATGGACTGGTGCATTCAACCCCAAGTAACTGACATGGACTGGTGCATTCAACCCCAAGTAACTGACATGGACTGATGCATTCAACCCCAAGTAACTGACATGTACTGGTGCATTCAACCCCAAGTAACTGACATGGACTGATGCATTCAACCCCAAGTAACTGACATGGACTGGTGCATTCAACCCCAAGTAACTGACATGGACTGGTGCATTCAACCCCAAGTAACTGACATGTACTGGTGCATTCAACCCCAAGTAACTGACATGGACTGGTGCATTCAACCCCAAGTAACTGACATGGACTGGTGCATTCAACCCCAAGTAACTGACATGGACTGGTGCATTCAACCCCAAGTAACTGACATGGACTGGTGCATTCAACCCCAAGTAACTGACATGGACTGGTGCATTCAACCCCAAGTAACTGACATGGACTGGTGCATTCAACCCCAAGTAACTGACATGGACTGGTGCATTCAACCCCAAGTAACTGACATGGACTGGTGCATTCAACCCCAAGTAACTGACATGGACTGGTGCATTCAACCCCAAGTAACTGACATGGACTGGTGCATTCAACCCCAAGTAACTGACATGGACTGGTGCATTCAACCCCAAGTAACTGACATGGACTGGTGCATTCAACCCCAAGTAACTGACATGGACTGGTGCATTCAACCCCAAGTAACTGACATGGACTGGTGCATTCAACCCCAAGTAACTGACATGGACTGGTGCATTCAACCCCAAGTAACTGACATGGACTGGTGCATTCAACCCCAAGTAACTGACATGGACTGGTGCATTCAACCCCAAGTAACTGACATGGACTGGTGCATTCAACCCCAAGTAACTGACATGGACTGGTGCATTCAACCCCAAGTAACTGACATGGACTGGTGCATTCAACCCCAAGTAACTGACATGGACTGGTGCATTCAACCCCAAGTAACTGACATGGACTGGTGCATTCAACCCCAAGTAACTGACATGGACTGGTGCATTCAACCCCAAGTAACTGACATGGACTGGTGCATTCAACCCCAAGTAACTGACATGGACTGGTGCATTCAACCCCAAGTAACTGACATGGACGGGTGCATTCAACCCCAAGTAACTGACATGGACTGGTGCATTCAACCCCAAGTAACTGACATGGACTGGTGCATTCAACCCCAAGTAACTGACATGGACGGGTGCATTCAACCCCAAGTAACTGACATGGACTGGTGCATTCAACCCCAAGTAACTGACATGGACTGGTGCATTCAACACCAACTAACTGACATGGACGGGTGCATTCAACCCAAAGTAACTGACATGGACTGGTGCATTCAACCCCAAGTAACTGACATGGACGGGTGAGTTCAACCCCAAGTAACTGACATGGACTGGTGCATTCAACCCCAAGTAACTGACATGGACTGGTGCATTCAACCCCAAGTAACTGACATGTACTGGTGCATTCAAGTCCAAGTAACTGACATGGACTGGTGCATTCAACCCCAAGTAACTGACATGGACGGGTGCATTCAACCCCAAGTAACTGACATGTACTGGTGCATTCAAGTCCAAGTAACTGACATGTACTGGTGCATTCAACCCCAAGTAACTGACATGTACTGGTGCATTCAACCCCAAGTAACTGACATGTACTGGTGCATTCAACCCCAAGTAACTGACATGTACTGGTGCATTCAAGTCCAAGTAACTGACATGGACTGGTGCATTCAACCCCAAGTAACTGACATGGACTGGTGCATTCAACCCCAAGTAACTGACATGTACTGGTGCATTCAACCCCAAGTAACTGACATGTACTGGTGCATTCAAGTCCAAGTAACTGACATGGACGGGTGCATTCAACCCCAAGTAACTGACATGGACGGGTGCATTCAACCCCAAGTAACTGACATGGACTGGTGCATTCAACCCCAAGTAACTGACATGGACTGGTGCATTCAACCCCAAGTAACTGACATGGACTGGTGCATTCAATCCCAAGTAACTGACATAGACGGGTGCATTCAACCCCAAGTAACTGACATGTACTGGTGCATTCAACCCCAAGTAGCTGACATGGACGGGTGCATTCAACCCCAAGTAACTGACATGGATGGGTGCATTCAACCCCAAGTAACTGACATGTACTGGTGCATTCAACCCCAAGTAACTGACATGTACTGGTGCATTCAACCCCAAGTAGCTGACATGGACTGGTGCATTCAACCCCATGTAACTGACATGGACTGGTGCATTCAATCCCAAGTAACTGACATGGACTGGTGCATTCAACCCCAAGTAACTGACATGGACTGGTGCATTCAACCCCAAGTAACTGACATGGACGGGTGCATTCAACCCCAAGTAACTGACATGGACGGGTGCATTCAACCCCAAGTAGCTGACATGGACTGGTGCATTCAACCCCAAGTAACTGACATGGACTGGTGCATTCAATCCCAAGTAACTGACATAGACGGGTGCATTCAACCCCAAGTAACTGACATGTACTGGTGCATTCAACCCCAAGTAGCTGACATGGACGGGTGCATTCAACCCCAAGTAACTGACATGGATGGGTGCATTCAACCCCAAGTAACTGACATGTACTGGTGCATTCAACCCCAAGTAACTGACATGTACTGGTGCATTCAACCCCAAGTAGCTGACATGGACTGGTGCATTCAACCCCATGTAACTGACATGGACTGGTGCATTCAATCCCAAGTAACTGACATGGACTGGTGCATTCAACCCCAAGTAACTGACATGGACTGGTGCATTCAACCCCAAGTAACTGACATGGACGGGTGCATTCAACCCCAAGTAACTGACATGGACGGGTGCATTCAACCCCAAGTAGCTGACATGGACGGGTGCATTCAACCCCAAGTAACTGACATGGACGGGTGCATTCAACCCCAAGTAACTGACATGGACTGGTGCATTCAACCCCAAGTAGCTGACATGGACTGGTGCATTCAACCCCAAGTAACTGACATGGACGGGTGCATTCAACCCCAAGTAGCTGACATGGACGGGTGCATTCAACCCCAAGTAACTGACATGGACTGGTGCATTCAACCCCAAGTAACTGACATGGACTGGTGCATTCAATCCCAAGTAACTGACATAGACGGGTGCATTCAACCCCAAGTAACTGACATGGACTGGTGCATTCAACCCCAAGTAACTGACATGGACTGGTGCATTCAACACCAACTAACTGACATGGACGGGTGCATTCAACCCAAAGTAACTGACATGGACTGGTGCATTCAACCCCAAGTAACTGACATGGACGGGTGAGTTCAACCCCAAGTAACTGACATGGACTGGTGCATTCAACCCCAAGTAACTGACATGGACTGGTGCATTCAACCCCAAGTAACTGACATGTACTGGTGCATTCAAGTCCAAGTAACTGACATGGACTGGTGCATTCAACCCCAAGTAACTGACATGGACGGGTGCATTCAACCCCAAGTAACTGACATGTACTGGTGCATTCAAGTCCAAGTAACTGACATGTACTGGTGCATTCAACCCCAAGTAACTGACATGTACTGGTGCATTCAACCCCAAGTAACTGACATGTACTGGTGCATTCAACCCCAAGTAACTGACATGTACTGGTGCATTCAACCCCAAGTAACTGACATGGACTGGTGCATTCAACCCCAAGTAACTGACATGGACTGGTGCATTCAACCCCAAGTAACTGACATGTACTGGTGCATTCAACCCCAAGTAACTGACATGTACTGGTGCATTCAACTCCAAGTAACTGACATGGACTGGTGCATTCAACCCCAAGTAACTGACATGGACGGGTGCATTCAACCCCAAGTAACTGACATGGACTGGTGCATTCAACCCCAAGTAACTGACATGGACTGGTGCATTCAACCCCAAGTAACTGACATGGACTGGTGCATTCAATCCCAAGTAACTGACATAGACGGGTGCATTCAACCCCAAGTAACTGACATGTACTGGTGCATTCAACCCCAAGTAGCTGACATGGACGGGTGCATTCAACCCCAAGTAACTGACATGGATGGGTGCATTCAACCCCAAGTAACTGACATGTACTGGTGCATTCAACCCCAAGTAACTGACATGTACTGGTGCATTCAACCCCAAGTAGCTGACATGGACTGGTGCATTCAACCCCATGTAACTGACATGGACTGGTGCATTCAATCCCAAGTAACTGACATGGACTGGTGCATTCAACCCCAAGTAACTGACATGGACTGGTGCATTCAACCCCAAGTAACTGACATGGACGGGTGCATTCAACCCCAAGTAACTGACATGGACGGGTGCATTCAACCCCAAGTAGCTGACATGGACTGGTGCATTCAACCCCAAGTAACTGACATGGACTGGTGCATTCAATCCCAAGTAACTGACATAGACGGGTGCATTCAACCCCAAGTAACTGACATGTACTGGTGCATTCAACCCCAAGTAACTGACATGGACTGGTGCATTCAACCCCAAGTAACTGACATGGACTGGTGCATTCAACCCCAAGTAACTGACATGGACTGGTGCATTCAACCCCAAGTAACTGACATGGACTGGTGCATTCAACCCCAAGTAACTGACATGGACTGGTGCATTCAACCCCAAGTAACTGACATGGACTGGTGCATTCAACCCCAAGTAACTGACATGGACTGGTGCATTCAACCCCAAGTAACTGACATGGACTGGTGCATTCAACCCCAAGTAACTGACATGGACTGGTGCATTCAACCCCAAGTAACTGACATGGACTGGTGCATTCAACCCCAAGTAACTGACATGGACGGTGCATTCAACCCAAGTAACTGACATGGACTGGTGCATTCAACCCCAAGTAACTGACATGGACTGGTGCATTCAACACCAAGTAACTGACATGGACTGGTGCATTCAACCCCAAGTAGCTGACATGGACTGGTGCATTCAACCCCAAGTAACTGACATGGACTGGTGCATTCAACCCCAAGTAACTGACATGGACGGGTGCATTCAACCCCAAGTAACTG
This sequence comes from Archivesica marissinica, assembly GCA_014843695.1. NCBI lineage: Eukaryota > Metazoa > Mollusca > Bivalvia > Venerida > Vesicomyidae > Archivesica > Archivesica marissinica. The sequence continues at coordinate 40,438,100 of CM026397.1, read as the reverse complement.
ACATGGACTGGTGCATTCAACCCCAAGTAACTGACATGTACTGGTGCATTCAACACCAAGTAGCTGACATGGATGGGTGCATTCAACCCAAAGTAACTGACATGGACTGGTGCATTCAACCCCAAGTAACTGACATGGACGGGTGAGTTCAACCCCAAGTAACTGACATGGACGGGTGCATTCAACCCCAAGTAACTGACATGGACTGGTGCATTCAACCCCAAGTAACTGACATGGACTGGTGCATTCAACCCCAAGTAACTGACATGTACTGGTGCATTCAAGTCCAAGTAACTGACATGGACTGGTGCATTCAACCCCAAGTGACTGACATGGACGGGTGCATTCAACCCCAAGTAACTGACATGTACTGGTGCATTCAAGTCCAAGTAACTGACATGGACTGGTGCATTCAACCCCAAGTAACTGACATGGACTGGTGCATTCAACTCCAAGTAACTGACATGGACGGGTGCATTCAACCCCAAGTAACTGACATGGACGGGTGCATTCAACCCCAAGTAACTGACATGGACTGGTGCATTCAACCCCAAGTAACTGACATGGACTGGTGCATTCAACCCCAAGTAACTGACATAGACGGGTGCATTCAACCCCAAGTAACTGACATGGACTGGTGCATTCAACCCCAAGTAACTGACATGGACTGGTGCATTCAACACCAAGTAACTGACATGGACGGGTGCATTCAACCCCAAGTAGCTGACATGGACTGGTGCATTCAACCCCAAGTAGCTGACATGGACGGGTGCATTCAACCCCAAGTAACTGACATGGACGGGTGCATTCAACCCCAAGTAACTGACATGTACTGGTGCATTCAACCCCAAGTAACTGACATGTACTGGTGCATTCAACCCCAAGTAGCTGACATGGATGGGTGCATTCAACCCAAAGTAACTGACATGGACTGGTGCATTCAACCCCAAGTAACTGACATGGACGGGTGAGTTCAACCCCAAGTAACTGACATGGACTGGTGCATTCAACCCCAAGTAACTGACATGGACTGGTGCATTCAACCCCAAGTAACTGACATGTACTGGTGCATTCAAGTCCAAGTAACTGACATGGACTGGTGCATTCAACCCCAAGTAACTGACATGGACGGGTGCATTCAACCCCAAGTAACTGACATGTACTGGTGCATTCAAGTCCAAGTAACTGACATGTACTGGTGCATTCAACCCCAAGTAACTGACATGTACTGGTGCATTCAACCCCAAGTAACTGACATGTACTGGTGCATTCAACCCCAAGTAACTGACATGGACTGGTGCATTCAACCCCAAGTAACTGACATGTACTGGTGCATTCAACTCCAAGTAACTGACATGGACTGGTGCATTCAACCCCAAGTAACTGACATGGACTGGTGCATTCAACCCCAAGTAACTGACATGTACTGGTGCATTCAACCCCAAGTAACTGACATGTACTGGTGCATTCAAGTCCAAGTAACTGACATGGACGGGTGCATTCAACCCCAAGTAACTGACATGGACGGGTGCATTCAACCCCAAGTAACTGACATGGACTGGTGCATTCAACCCCAAGTAACTGACATGGACTGGTGCATTCAACCCCAAGTAACTGACATGGACTGGTGCATTCAATCCCAAGTAACTGACATAGACGGGTGCATTCAACCCCAAGTAACTGACATGTACTGGTGCATTCAACCCCAAGTAGCTGACATGGACGGGTGCATTCAACCCCAAGTAACTGACATGGATGGGTGCATTCAACCCCAAGTAACTGACATGTACTGGTGCATTCAACCCCAAGTAACTGACATGTACTGGTGCATTCAACCCCAAGTAGCTGACATGGACTGGTGCATTCAACCCCATGTAACTGACATGGACTGGTGCATTCAATCCCAAGTAACTGACATGGACTGGTGCATTCAACCCCAAGTAACTGACATGGACTGGTGCATTCAACCCCAAGTAACTGACATGGACGGGTGCATTCAACCCCAAGTAACTGACATGGACGGGTGCATTCAACCCCAAGTAGCTGACATGGACTGGTGCATTCAACCCCAAGTAACTGACATGGACTGGTGCATTCAATCCCAAGTAACTGACATAGACGGGTGCATTCAACCCCAAGTAACTGACATGTACTGGTGCATTCAACCCCAAGTAGCTGACATGGACGGGTGCATTCAACCCCAAGTAACTGACATGGATGGGTGCATTCAACCCCAAGTAACTGACATGTACTGGTGCATTCAACCCCAAGTAACTGACATGTACTGGTGCATTCAACCCCAAGTAGCTGACATGGACTGGTGCATTCAACCCCAAGTAACTGACATGGACTGGTGCATTCAATCCCAAGTAACTGACATGGACTGGTGCATTCAACCCCAAGTAACTGACATGGACTGGTGCATTCAACCCCAAGTAACTGACATGGACGGGTGCATTCAACCCCAAGTAACTGACATGGACGGGTGCATTCAACCCCAAGTAGCTGACATGGACGGGTGCATTCAACCCCAAGTAACTGACATGGACGGGTGCATTCAACCCCAAGTAACTGACATGGACTGGTGCATTCAACCCCAAGTAGCTGACATGGACTGGTGCATTCAACCCCAAGTAACTGACATGGACGGGTGCATTCAACCCCAAGTAGCTGACATGGACGGGTGCATTCAACCCCAAGTAACTGACATGGACTGGTGCATTCAACCCCAAGTAACTGACATGGACTGGTGCATTCAATCCCAAGTAACTGACATAGACGGGTGCATTCAACCCCAAGTAACTGACATGGACTGGTGCATTCAACCCCAAGTAACTGACATGGACTGGTGCATTCAACACCAACTAACTGACATGGACGGGTGCATTCAACCCAAAGTAACTGACATGGACTGGTGCATTCAACCCCAAGTAACTGACATGGACGGGTGAGTTCAACCCCAAGTAACTGACATGGACTGGTGCATTCAACCCCAAGTAACTGACATGGACTGGTGCATTCAACCCCAAGTAACTGACATGTACTGGTGCATTCAAGTCCAAGTAACTGACATGGACTGGTGCATTCAACCCCAAGTAACTGACATGGACGGGTGCATTCAACCCCAAGTAACTGACATGTACTGGTGCATTCAAGTCCAAGTAACTGACATGGACTGGTGCATTCAACCCCAAGTAACTGACATGGACTGGTGCATTCAACCCCAAGTAACTGACATGTACTGGTGCATTCAACCCCAAGTAACTGACATGTACTGGTGCATTCAAGTCCAAGTAACTGACATGGACTGGTGCATTCAACCCCAAGTAACTGACATGGACTGGTGCATTCAACCCCAAGTAACTGACATGGACTGGTGCATTCAACCCCAAGTAACTGACATGGACTGGTGCATTCAACCCCAAGTAACTGACATGGACTGGTGCATTCAACCCCAAGTAACTGACATGGACTGGTGCATTCAACCCCAAGTAACTGACATGGACTGGTGCATTCAACCCCAAGTAACTGACATGGACTGGTGCATTCAACCCCAAGTAACTGACATGGACTGGTGCATTCAATCCCAAGTAACTGACATAGACGGGTGCATTCAACCCCAAGTAACTGACATGTACTGGTGCATTCAACCCCAAGTAGCTGACATGGACGGGTGCATTCAACCCCAAGTAACTGACATGGATGGGTGCATTCAACCCCAAGTAACTGACATGTACTGGTGCATTCAACCCCAAGTAACTGACATGTACTGGTGCATTCAACCCCAAGTAGCTGACATGGACTGGTGCATTCAACCCCATGTAACTGACATGGACTGGTGCATTCAATCCCAAGTAACTGACATGGACTGGTGCATTCAACCCCAAGTAACTGACATGGACTGGTGCATTCAACCCCAAGTAACTGACATGGACTGGTGCATTCAACCCCAAGTAACTGACATGGACGGGTGCATTCAACCCCAAGTAGCTGACATGGACTGGTGCATTCAACCCCAAGTAACTGACATGGACTGGTGCATTCAATCCCAAGTAACTGACATAGACGGGTGCATTCAACCCCAAGTAACTGACATGTACTGGTGCATTCAACCCCAAGTAGCTGACATGGACGGGTGCATTCAACCCCAAGTAACTGACATGGATAGGTGCATTCAACCCCAAGTAACTGACATGTACTGGTGCATTCAACCCCAAGTAACTGACATGTACTGGTGCATTCAACCCCAAGTAGCTGACATGGACTGGTGCATTCAACCCCAAGTAACTGACATGGACTGGTGCATTCAACCCCAAGTAACTGACATGGACTGGTGCATTCAACCCCAAGTAACTGACATGGACTGGTGCATTCAACCCCAAGTAACTGACATGGACTGGTGCATTCAACCCCAAGTAACTGACATGGACGGGTGCATTCAACCCCAAGTAACTGACATAGACGGTGCATTCAACCCAAGTAACTGACATGGACTGGTGCATTCAACCCCAAGTAACTGACATGGACTGGTGCATTCAACACCAAGTAACTGACATGGATGGTGCATTCAACCCCAAGTAACTGACATGGACTGGTGCATTCAACCCCAAGTAGCTGACATGGACTGGTGCATTCAACCCCAAGTAACTGACATGGACGGTGCATTCACCCAAGTAACTGACATGGACTGGTGCATTCCCCCAAGTAACTGACATGTACTGGTGCATTCAACCCAAGTAACTGACATGGATGGTGCATTCAACCCCAAGTAACTGACATGGACTGGTGCATTCAACCCAAGTAACTGACATGGACGGTGAGTTCAACCCCAAGTAACTGACATGGACGGGTGCATTCAACCCCAAGTAACTGACATGGACTGGTGCATTCAACCCCAAGTAACTGACATGGACTGGTGCATTCAACCCCAAGTAACTGACATGTACTGGTGCATTCAAGTCCAAGTAACTGACATGGACTGGTGCATTCAACCCCAAGTGACTGACATGGACGGGTGCATTCAACCCCAAGTAACTGACATGTACTGGTGCATTCAAGTCCAAGTAACTGACATGGACTGGTGCATTCAACCCCAAGTAACTGACATGTACTGGTGCATTCAAGTCCAAGTAACTGACATGGACGGGTGCATTCAACCCCAAGTAACTGACATGGACGGGTGCATTCAACCCCAAGTAACTGACATGGACTGGTGCATTCAACCCCAAGTAACTGACATGGACTGGTGCATTCAACCCCAAGTAACTGACATAGACTGGTGCATTCAACCCCAAGTAACTGACATGGACTGGTGCATTCAACCCCAAGTAACTGACATGGACTGGTGCATTCAACACCAACTAACTGACATGGACGGGTGCATTCAACCCCAAGTAGCTGACATGGACTGGTGCATTCAACCCCAAGTAGCTGACATGGACGGGTGCATTCAACCCCAAGTAACTGACATGGACTGGTGCATTCAACCCCAAGTAACTGACATGTACTGGTGCATTCAACCCCAAGTAACTGACATGTACTGGTGCATTCAACCCCAAGTAGCTGACATGGATGGGTGCATTCAACCCAAAGTAACTGACATGGACTGGTGCATTCAACCCCAAGTAACTGACATGGACTGGTGAATTCAACCCCAAGTAACTGACATGGACTGGTGCATTCAACCCCAAGTAACTGACATGGACTGGTGCATTCAACCCCAAGTAACTGACATGTACTGGTGCATTCAACCCCAAGTAACTGACATGGACTGGTGCATTCAACCCCAAGTAACTGACATGGACTGGTGCATTCAACCCCAAGTAACTGACATGTACTGGTGCATTCAACCCCAAGTAACTGACATGGACTGGTGCATTCAACCCCAAGTAACTGACATGTACTGGTGCATTCAACCCCAAGTAACTGACATGGACTGGTGCATTCAACCCCAAGTAACTGACATGTACTGGTGCATTCAACACCAAGTAACTGACATGGACTGGTGCATTCAACCCCAAGTAACTGACATGGACTGGTGCATTCAACCCCAAGTAACTGACATGGACTGGTGCATTCAACCCCAAGTAACTGACATGTACTGGTGCATTCAACCCCAAGTAACTGACATGGACTGGTGCATTCAACCCCAAGTAACTGACATGGACTGGTGCATTCAACACCAAGTAACTGACATGGACTGGTGCATTCAACACCAAGTAACTGACATGGACTGGTGCATTCAACCCCAAGTAACTGACATGGACTGGTGCATTCAACACCAAGTAACTGACATGGACTGTGCATTCAACCCCAAGTAACTGACATGGACTGGTGCATTCAACCCCAAGTAACTGACATGGACTGGTGCATTCAACCCCAAGTAACTGACATGGACTGGTGCATTCAACACCAAGTAACTGACATGGACTGATGCATTCAACCCCAAGTAACTGACATGGACTGGTACATTCAAACCCAAGTAACTGACATGGACTGGTACATTCAAACCCAAGTAACTGACATGGACTGGTGCATTCAACCCCAAGTAACTGACATGGACTGGTGCATTCAACCCCAAGTAACTGACATGGACTGGTGCATTCAACCCCAAGTAACTGACATGGACTGGTGCATTCAAACCCAAGTAACTGAAATGGACTGGTGCATTCAACCCCAAGTAACTGAAATGGACTGGTGCATTCAACACCAAGTAACTGACATGGACTGGTACATTCAACCCCAAGTAACTGATATGGACTGGTGCATTCAACCCCAAGTAACTGACATGTACTGGTGCATTCAACCCCAAGTAACTGACATGGACTGGTGCATTCAACCCCAAGTAACTGACATGGACTGGTGCATTCAACCCCAAGTAGCTGACATGGACTGCTGCATTCAACCCCAAGTAGCTGACATGGACTGCTGCATTCAACCCCAAGTAACTGACATGGACTGGTGCATTCAACCCCAAGTAGCTGACATGGACTGGTGCATTCAACCCCAAGTAACTGACATGGACTGGTGCATTCAACCCCAAGTAACTGACATGGACTGGTGCATTCAACCCCAAGTAACTGACATGGACTGGTGCATTCAACCCCAAGTAACTGACATGGACGGGTGCATTCACCCCAGTAGCTGACATGGACGGGTGCATTCAACCCCAAGTAACTGACATGGACGGGTGCATTCAACCCCAAGTATCTGACATGGACGGGTGCATTCAACCCCAAGTAACTGACATGGACGGGTGCATTCAACCCCAAGTAACTGACATGGACTGGTGCATTCAACCCCA
>CM026397.1:40400863-40429797 GCA_014843695.1 Archivesica marissinica | reverse complement strand
TTGTGTATATATGTACCGTATTTATAGATGACTTTGAATATATATATACCGTATTTATAGATGATCTTGTGTATATATATACCGTATTTATAGATGACCTTGTGTATATATATACCGATTTATAGATGACCTTGTGTATATATACAGTATTTATAGATGATCTTGTGTATATATATACAGTATTTATAGATGATCTTGTGTATATATATACCGTATTTATAGATGACCTTGTGTATATATATACCGTATTTATAGATGATCTTGTGTATATATATACCGTATTGATAGATGATCTTGTGTATTTATATATACCGTATTTATAGATGATCTTGTGTATATATATACAGTATTTATAGATGATCTTGTGTATATATATACCGTATTTATAGATGATCTTGTGTATATATATACCGTATTTATAGATGACCTTGTGTATATATATACCGTATTTATAGATGATCTTGTGTATATATATACCGTATTTATAGATGATCTTGTGTATATATATACCGTATTTATAGATGATCTTGTGTATATATATACCGTATTTATAGATGACCTTGTGTATATATATATCGTATTTATAGATGACCTTGTGTATATATATACCGTATTTATAGATGACCTTGTGTATATATATACCGTATTTATAGATGACCTTGTGTATATATATACCGTATTTATAGATGACCTTGTGTATATATATACCGTATTTATAGATGACCTAGTGTATATATATACCGTATTTATAGATGACCTTGTGTATATATATACCGTATTTATAGATGACCTTGTGTATATATATACCGTATTTATAGATGACCTTGTGTATATATAAACCGTATTTATAGATGATCTTGTGTATATATATACCGTATTTATAGATGTCCTTGTGTATATATATACCGTATTTATAGATGACCTTGTGTATATATATACCGTATTTATAGATGACCTTGTGTATATATATACCGTATTTATAGATGATCTTGTGTATATATATACCGTATTTATAGATGACCTTGTGTATATATATACCGTATTTATAGATGACTTGTGTATATTATAGATGATCTTGTGTATATATATACCGTATTTATAGATGACCTTGTGTATATATATACCGTATTTATAGATGACCTTGTGTATATATATACCGTATTTATAGATGATCTTGTGTATATATATACCGTATTTATAGATGATCTTGTGTATATATATACCGTATTTATAGATGATCTTGTGTATATATATACCGTATTTATAGATGATCTTGTGTATATATATACCGTATTTATAGATGACCTTGTGTATATATATACCGTATTTATAGATGATCTTGTGTATATATATACCGTATTTATAGATGATCTTGTTGTTGATGATGTTGTTTTGTGTATTATGCTCAACCAAACTTTGCACAATGCAACCTGGACTAGTTATGTCCCATGGTGTGTGTCCCACCTGGACTAGTTATGTCCCATGGTGTGTGTCCCACCTGGACTAGTTATGTCCCATGGTGTGTGTCCCACCTGGACTAGTTATGTCCCATGGTGTGTGTCCCACCTGGACTAGTTATGTCCCATGGTGTGTGTCCCACCTGGACTAGTTATGTCCCATGGTGTGTGTCCCACCTGGACTAGTTATGTCCCATGGTGTGTGTCCCACCTGGACTAGTTATGTCCCATGGTGTGTGTCCCACCTGGACTAGTTATGTCCCATGGTGTGTGTCCCACCTGGACTAGTTATGTCCCATGGTGTGTGCCCCACCTGGACTAGTTATGTCCCATGGTGTGTGCCCCACCTGGACTAGTTATGTCCCATGGTGTGTGCCCCACCTGGACTAGTTATGTCCCATGGTGTGTGCCCCACCTGGACTAGTTATGTCCCATGGTGTGTGCCCCACCTGGACTAGTTATGTCCCATGGTGTGTGCCCCACCTGGACTAGTTATGTCCCATGGTGTGTGTCCCACCTGGACTAGTTATGTCCCATGGTGTGTGTCCCACCTGGACTAGTTATGTCCCATGTGTGCCCCACCTGGACTAGTTATGTCCCATGGTGTGCCCCACCTGGACTAGTTATGTCCCATGGTGTGTGCCCCACCTGGACTAGTTATGTCCCATGGTGTGTGCCCCACCTGGACTAGTTATGTCCCATGGTGTGTGCCCCACCTGGACTAGTTATGTCCCTGGTGGTGTGGGTTTGTTGATGGTGTGTGTCCCACCTGGACCAGTTATGTCCCATGGTGTGTGTCCCACCTGGACTAGTTATATCCCATGGTGTGTGCCCCAGTTTGATGGTACATACATTTGCACAATGAAACCTGGACTAGTTATGTCCCATGGTGTGTGCCCCAGTTTGATGGTACATACATTTGATCTTGTCCATCCGTCCGTCGGTGCATCCGTCCGTATTCTGTGTTACAGGTAACTCAACCCTTTAGTTCTATTTAAACCTCACTGTGATATTTTATACAAGACTGATGTATGGTCCTAGACTCTGCAGAGAAGAGACGAAGTGGAACATCTATGTCCCTTGGCCACATTTCTAGTTTTGATATAACTACTATAATCCACTATTTTGTTTGTCAGAGAAATAATGTTGTATGTGTTCTATCATGTGATATGTTTCTAGTATTATATTTGTAAGTGACTTATAGGCCCATTGGGCCGGGTGTATTTAATTGTATAATTTATATGTAAATATTGTCTGATATGTACATATGTCACTATAATATACAAATTACTTACTTATATTGATATCTAATTGTGTTATGGTGAGGGGTGTGGTTCCTTCCGGTGAAATGGTCCAGTCTGTAAGATATATTGATATCTATTTTTCTTACAAATATTAAAATTTATCATGAAAATTGTGTTATGGTGAGGGGTGTGGTTCCTTCCGGTGAAATGGTCCAGTCTGTAAGATATATTGATATCTATTTTTCTTACAAATATTAAAATTTATCATGAAAATTGTGTTATGGTGAGGGGTGTGGTTCCTTCCGGTGAAATGGTCCAGTCTGTAAGATATATTGATATCTATTTTTCTTACAAATATTAAAATTTATCGTGAAAATTGTGTTATGGTGAGGGGTGTGGTTCCTTCCGGTGAAATGGTCCAGTCTGTAAGATATATTGATATCTATTTTTCTTACAAATATTAAAATTTATCATGAAAATTGTGTTATGGTGAGGGGTGTGGTTCCTTCCGGTGAAATGGTCCAGTCTGTAAGATATATTGATATCTATTTTTCTTACAAATATTAAAATTTATCATGAAAATTGTGCTATGGTGAGGGGTGTGGTTCCTTCCGGTGAAATGGTCCAGTCTGTAAGATATATTGATATCTATTTTTCTTACAAATATTAAAATTTATCATGAAAATTGTGTTATGGTGAGGGGTGTGGTTCCTTCCGGTGAAATGGTCCAGTCTGTAAGATATATTGATATCTATTTTTCTTACAAATATTAAAATTTATCATGAAAATTGTGTTATGGTGAGGGGTGTGGTTCCTTCCGGTGAAATGGTCCAGTCTGTAAGATATATTGATATCTATTTTTCTTACAAATATTAAAATTTATCGTGAAAATTGTGTTATGGTGAGGGGTGTGGTTCCTTCCGGTGAAATGGTCCAGTCTGTAAGATATATTGATATCTATTTTTCTTACAAATATTAAAATTTATCATGAAAATTGTGTTATGGTGAGGGGTGTGGTTCCTTCCGGTGAAATGGTCCAGTCTGTAAGATATATTGATATCTATTTTTCTTACAAATATTAAAATTTATCATGAAAATTGTGTTATGGTGAGGGGTGTGGTTCCTTCCGGTGAAATGGTCCAGTCTGTAAGATATATTGATATCTATTTTTCTTACAAATATTAAAATTTATCATGAAAATTGTGTTATGGTGAGGGGTGTGGTTCCTTCCGGTGAAATGGTCGTCTGTAAGATATATTGATATCTATTTTTCTTACAAATATTAAAATTTATCATGAAAATTGTGTTATGGTGAGGGGTGTGGTTCCTTCCGGTGAAATGGTCCAGTCTGTAAGATATATTGATATCTATTTTTCTTACAAATATTAAAATTTATCATGAAAATTGTGTTATGGTGAGGGGTGTGGTTCCTTCCGGTGAAATGGTCCAGTCTGTAAGATATATTGATATCTATTTTTATTACAAATAATTAATTTTTTGTTGTTATTTCAACATGTTGGTGTTCTTTTAACTCAGAAACCAGGGAGAGAGATGAGTATCTACCAATCTGGGATTTTTTGATGCCCATAAAATATCGATTTCCATTTATGTAAATATTTAACATTAAACAGTCACTCCCAAAAATCACTTTGTTATTAACCCTTTCAACACCACAGACCTCTAAGTAGGCTTACAAAAAATGTAGATCCAGATCCGGGTCTCATCAGGATCTGCACTTTTTGCATGTAATATTACTAATTTTAGACAAAAATACACATTTTTGATAAATGAACTGGTACAAATGTAATTTCCGTATTAATTTGTTGGTCTAAAAATATCATGCACCAGTCCATGTTAGTGACTTGGTGTTGAATGGGTTAATCCAACAACCAAAGGAGTTGTGGCCCTTACTATGTAAATAATAGTCATTGGAAACGTTACTCCTCCAAGGTTTCCTGTACGATGCTACACGCCGGGAACCAGGGAAGCTTCTGCAAAATGGAGCATCTTCAGTATCACTATCCTCCAAAAAATAATATTACATGTATACTTCTGCAAACACGACTCGCCCTGATTAACCAGGAGGCCCTTATTAACCAGGAGGAATCAGGAGGCCCTTATTAACCAGGAAGCCCTTATTAACCAGGAGGAACCAGGAGGCCCTTATTAACCAGGAGGCCCTTATTAACCAGGAGGAACCAGGAGGCCCTTATTAACCAGGAGGAACCAGGAGGCCCTTATTAACCAGGAGGCCCTTATTAACCAGGAGGCCCTTATTAACCAGAAGGCCCTTATTAGCCCTTATTAACCAGAAGGCCCTTATTAGCCCTTATTAACCAGAAGGCCCTTATTAACCAGAAGGCCCTTATTAACCAGGATGCCCTTATTAACCAGAAGGCCCTTATTAACCAGGAGGCCCTTATTAACCAGGATGCCCTTATTAACCAGAAGGCCCTTATTAACCAGAAGGCCCTTATTAACCAGAAGGCCCTTATTAACCAGGATGCCCTTATTAACCAGAAGGCCCTTATTAACCAGGAGGCCCTTATTAACCTGGAGGCGACGATAAATAAATTTATCACAAATAAATGGTGCCCCTAATAGTATGTGATATATCATAGCCCTTACAGGTAACATTGATAACCTGTTTCTTCAAATTCCTCACATTGCATGAAACTTCATGCCCACGAGTGTGCACTCGAGTTTAGAAAAGGTCTACTCATCCAAAGGCATTACAAGTTATTATTTTTTAGCTACAAATGGAAATAAAAACAGTGTGTTTTGGGCTATGTATTTAATGACTATAATTAGTATACCGGTTGCCCATATGAGCGACGCCTCCTTAAGAGATTAGTCATTTTAGATTTTTGGAGGATAGTGTAATGATACAGATAGAGACCCATTCCAGAGTCTCCTCTGATTCTTTTACGTGCACGGTGGGACGGGGGATCGAACCTGCAATCCCTGGGTTACCAGTCCAGCGTGTTACCACTGGACTACAGATCATGTCCATGAATGTAACCGATTTATTTATGTAGATGTTTGATGCTGACAAGAACACCTGTTTTAATTAACATCAAAATGCAATCGTATGAAAATACCGACCAGAAGATGGGACTCCTGTGTGTCAACTGTCAAGTAACTACATAATTGTCAAAATTGTCCCCCTATAAAACCAATTATCCCAAAGCTTACCTTTATTTGTATACATCCATATAATATTATGACAAAATCCTTTGAAATTAACATCCATAGAACACTTTGTATACACACTATAACAATTATAAATCACAATTATTCAATATTCCAAAATTATTTTTACAAATAAAATCCAATCACACTCTTTTTTAATAACAAACACAATTTCCACGATTAAATCTCACGACAGGCTTATTTCCATTGAGAACAAACACACAATCCGCAATAAAAGCTTAGCATTTCAAATTTATGACTGTGTTGTATTCCTCTATTTCCCTATATGACACAAACCCCGTCTTGTCCCATGAACGAGAGATTATTTAATATTATATTTTGAGATCAATACTTATCAGAATACAAGCACACGTTTTCATGTTCTGATTCAAGGTGTAATCTCCACTCTCCGATGAGAAGAGTAATTATGACGTGCCAGCTTTAGAGTTGCAGCGTGCATCCGAGCGCGTTCTGGTCTATTTCTACCCCTTACAACGCTCAATATATGTGCTATTGTAAATATCATGGACGATTAATTTAACGATCCTTTTTTTTCGGGCCTTTACTATGAAACTTAGCTTTTAGAGGATTTATAGAATCTGTGGTTAACTGGTTAGATACACCATAAACGACTGGAAAGATTTACATGACATGCCCGTCTTATATCAATGTAAAACCTCGTTCCAGTTTGATTATAGATAAGAAAATATATTCAAAGTATGGTTTATGATATATTAATAGTATATTTTACAAATCAAAATGATATCTGATCTCATACTAAATACTGCTTGAAGTAAGCAGAGAGCCGTTCAGATCAAGTCAATATAATGCAATAGTAATTACATGTACACTCCTGTTTACTATTCACTTTGTTACCATAAATCATTTATCGTTCGTTCTTTTTTCCTGCCATTTTCCAGCTTCTCACAAAAATGTCGAGGGGGGGGGGCATTTATTAGAATAAATATGATCTGCTACCATTAAGCTGAAACTCTTGCGGGACAGGTTTGTTTGTGGTTTGCTTGGAATGTCTATGCCCATATCAGCACAACACCATGTGGTACTGTCATGTAAGAACAAACTTGACGTATGAGTACTGATGGATCACCGTAGATATTACCGTACCATGTCCTTATAATGCTAGCCTGTACACAAAGGTACCAGATCCGCGGCAGGTCAATCTAACAAATCCTTCATTTTTTCATAGGAAGAAAAGATTTGTACAGCCATTAACCCATTCAACCCCAAGTAACTGACATGGACTGGTGCATTCAACCCCAAGTAACTGACATGGACTGGTGCATGATATTAACCCATTCAACCCCAAGTAACTGACATGAACTGGTGCATGATATTAACCCATTCAACCCCAAGTAACTGATGATATTAACCCATTCAACCCAAGGACTGGACTGGTGCATGATATTAACCCATTCAACCCCAAGTAACTGACATGGACTGGTGCATGATATTAACCATGAACCCATTCAACCCCAAGTAACTGACATGGACTGGTGCATGATATTAACCCATTCAACCCCAAGTAACTGACATGGACTGCATTCAACCCAAGTAACTGACACTGGTGCATATTAACCCATTCAACCCCAAGTAACTGACATGGACTGGTGCATGATATTAACCCATTCAACCCCAAGTAACTGACATGGACTGGTGCATTCAACCCAAGTAACTGACATGGACTGGTGCATGATATTAACCCATTCAACCCCAAGTAACTGACATGGACTGGTGCATGATATTAACCCATTCAACCCCAAGTAACTGACATGGACTGGTGCATGATATTAACCCATTCAACCCCAAGTAACTGACACGGACTGGTGCATGATATTAACCCATTCAACCCAAGTAACTGACATGGACTGGTGCATGATATTAACCCATTCAACCCCAAGTAACTGACATGGACTGGTGCATGATATTACCCATTCAACCCCAAGTAACTGACATGGACTGGTTCATTCAACCCCAAGTAACTGACATGGACTGGTGCATTCAACCCCAAGTAACTGACATGGACTGGTGCATGATATTACCCATTCAACCCCAAGTAACTGACATGGACTGGTGCATTCAACCCCAAGTAACTGACATGGACTGGTGCATTCAACCCCAAGTAACTGACATGGACTGGTGCATGATATTAACCCATTCAACCCCAAGTAACTGACATGGACTGGTGCATGATATTAACCCATTCAACCCCAAGTAACTGACATGGACTGGTATTCAACCCCAAGTAACTGACATGGACTGGTGCATGATAGTAACCCATTCAACCCCAAGTAACTGACATGGACTGGTGCATGATATTAACCCATTCAACCCCAAGTAACTGACATGGACTGGTGCATTCAACCCCAAGTAACTGACATGGACTGGTGCATTCAACCCCAAGTAACTGACATGGACTGGTGCATTCAACCCAAGTAACTGACATGGACTGGTGCATTCAACCCCAAGTAACTGACATGGACTGGTGCATAAACCCAAGTAACTGACAAGGACTGGTGCATGATATTAACCCATTCAACCCAAGTAACTGACATGGACTGGTGCGTGATATTTTCAGACCAATAAATTAATAAGAAAATTACCTTTGGACCAGTTCATTTATCAAAATGGGTAATTTTATCTAAAAATAGTAATAATTATTACTGGCAAAAAAGTGCAGATCCTGATGAGACGGCTCGTTACGAGCCGGCTCATCTGGATCTACACTTTTCATAAGCCTATTTAGAGGCCTGTGGGGTTGAAAGGGTTAATTAGCCCACGTAGGTACCACCTATTATTATATATGAATTAAACAGCGTAGTGCACTGGTGCCCAGCATTAGATGACATTTAACCATAGAAGGACCCCAATCTCGACTGACACTAAATGACACTTACTTTCCCATTTTCACCAAGTCATCTATCAAGACATTTGATATTCCCCCTAATTATGCCAATTTTTACAGCAAATACCTACACCTCTATTGCTCTTACTGGCTAGATTTAATAGGAACAATTTCTCTCAAACAAAATCAACTTGGCTCTAAATAATTGGTAAAATTTTATGAGGGTCAGTTTCTTTGTAGGTTGTTGATAAACTTGAGATTAAAAGGGCAATCCAATCAGTCAGCGGGGAATGAGAAACTGTGTACACATAAATTAAACATTTGAGATTTAATCCAAGTTTGTCACAAAAATCAAAGCAGTACTAGTCTCTAGAGAGTTGACATGGGACTGTGACAAACAACATGAAATTAAATTCAATGAAAATTGCTTAAAAGTCAATTTTCGCGTGTCCCAGCAATCTGTGATACATTTAATCAAAGTCATAAAGTCTTAACCCTTTCAACACCACAGACCTCTAAATAGGCGTACAAAAAGCGTAGATCCAGATGAGCCGGCTCGTGACGAGCCGTCTCATCAGGATCTGCACTTTTTGCCAGTAATATTACTATTTTTAGAGAAAAATTACCCATTTTGATAAATGAACCGGTCTAAATGTAATTTTCTTATTAATTTATTGGTCTAAAAATATGATGCACCAGTCCAGGTCAGTTACTTGGTGTTGAATGGGTTAAATAAGGTTGAACATTTTTTACATCAACGTGGTCAGAAAATCCGAGCTTGACCGTCAGTTGAATATAGATTTGTTTGTTTATTTATTTTGGGCGGGGGGGGGTACACCAATCGGTCATATAGCGACTCTCCAGATATGATTGGTGGAGGAAGACCCCGGGTGCCCCTCCGAGCAACATTTCAGGCAGTAGAACCACCAACCTTCTGCAAGTCGGCTAAATAGCTTCCTCACATAGAAATAATTTGACACCCCCAGTCACCCAGGGAATTGAACCTACAGCAGTAAGGGGCAAGTGATGTTAGCCACAATGTTAGCCACTTGACCACAGGGGTCCCCTTAATATAGAAACATGTACAACTAGCCTGCAGACTAGAACATTCCGCAATAAAGGAAGACAAGTGGTGATGTGTTTCGGCTTATTTACCTTCGAAACTGGAGAGCCACAATCGAGCCATGGAAACAAATGTTGTTTTGCTATTTCTACGAGATGACTGGCCAACATAGAGACACATAGATGGATTACTGTAAACGATTGTGCCCGTAGGCAAGGCATTTAAATTCCACATCGCATCTTCTCTCACTCATGGCGATGGATTCCATCAGGAATGAGGTCTCGAGAGTGATTAACCCTTTTCCTCATAGAAGCACCTCTTGGCGCCATTACCAATGCGACATACATTGACAGTGTAGTAGCGAAACCAATGTTCATAATAAAGGCAGAATCTCATGTAGTCCCAGTAATATCTATGGAGGTGGGATAGATATGGCGACTACTTATACGCTGCATGATAGCTAAATGGCTGTCGTTTGTATGGAGATATAATAGTATATTAACCTAAATCTCTATGTAGTCCCAGTAATATCTATGGAGGTGGGATAGATATGGCGACTACTTATCCACTGCATGATAGCTAAATGGCTGTCGTTTGTATGGAAATATAATAGTATATTAACCTAAATCTCTATGTAGTCCCAGTAATATCTATGGAGGTGGGATAGATATGGCGACTACTTATCCACTGCATGATAGCTAAATGGCTGTTGTTTGTATGGAGATATAATAGTATATTAAGCTAAATCTCTATGTAGTCCCAGTAATATCTATGGAGGTAGGATAGATATGGCGACTACTTATCCACTGCATGATAGCTAAATGGCTGTCGTTTGTATGATAGCTAAATGGCTGTTGTTTGTATGGAGATATAATAGTATATTAACCTAAATCTCTATGTAGTCCCAGTAATATCTATGGAGGTGGGATAGATATGACGACTACTTATCCACTGCATGATAGCTAAATGGCTGTCGTTTGTATGGAGATATAATAGTATATTAACCTAAATCTCTATGTAGTCCCAGTAATATCTATGGAGGTGGGATAGATATGGCGACTACTTATCCACTGCATGATAGCTAAATGGCTGTCGTTTGTATGGAGATATAATAGTATATTAACCTAAATCTCTATGTAGTCCCAGTAATATCTATGGAGGTGGGATAGATATGGCGACTACTTATCCACTGCATGATAGCTAAATGGCTGTCGTTTGTATGGAGATATAATAGTATATTAACCTAAATCTCTATGTAGTCCCAGTAATATCTATGGAGGTGGGATAGATATGGCGACTACTTATCCACTGCATGATAGCTAAATGGCTGTCGTTTGTATGGAAATATAATAGTATATTAACCTAAATCTCTATGTAGTCCCAGTAATATCTATGGAGGTGGGATAGATATGGCGACTACTTATCCACTGCATGATAGCTAAATGGCTGTTGTTTGTATGGAGATATAATAGTATATTAAGCTAAATCTCTATGTAGTCCCAGTAATATCTATGGAGGTAGGATAGATATGGCGACTACTTATCCACTGCATGATAGCTAAATGGCTGTCGTTTGTATGATAGCTAAATGGCTGTTGTTTGTATGGAGATATAATAGTATATTAACCTAAATCTCTATGTAGTCCCAGTAATATCTATGGAGGTGGGATAGATATGACGACTACTTATCCACTGCATGATAGCTAAATGGCTGTTGTTTGTATGGAGATATAATAGTATATTAACCTAAATCTCTATGTAGTCCCAGTAATATCTATGGAGGTGGGATAGATATGACGACTACTTATCCACTGCATGATAGCTAAATGGCTGTAGTTTGTATGGAGATATAATAGTATATTAAGCTAAATCTCTATGTAGTCCCAGTAATATCTATGGAGGTAGGATAGATATGGCGACTACTTATCCACTGCATGATAGCTAAATGGCTGTCGTTTGTATGATAGCTAAATGGCTGTTGTTTGTATGGAGATATAATAGTATATTAACCTAAATCTCTATGTAGTCCCAGTAATATCTATGGAGGTGGGATATATATGACGACTACTTATCCACTGCATGATAGCTAAATGGCTGTTGTTTGTATGGAGATATAATAGTATATTAAGCTAAATCTCTATGTAGTCCCAGTAATATCTATGGAGGTGGGATAGATGGCGACTACTTATCCACTGCATGATAGCTAAATGGCTGTCGTTTGTATGGAGATATAATAGTATATTAACCTAAATCTCTATGTAGTCCCAGTAATATCTATGGAGGTGGGATAGATGGCGACTACTTATCCACTGCATGATAGCTAAATGGCTGTCGTTTGTATGGAGATATAATAGTATATTAACCTAAATCTCTATGTAGTCCCAGTAATATCTATGGAGGTGGGATAGATGGCGACTACTTATCCACTGCATGATAGCTAAATGGCTGTCGTTTGTATGGATATATAATAGTATATTAACCTAAATCTCTATGTAGTCCCAGTAATATCTATGGAGGTGGGATAGATGGCGACTACTTATCCACTGCATGATAGCTAAATGGCTGTCGTTTGTATGGAGATATAATAGTATATTAACCTAAATCTCTATGTAGTCCCAGTAATATCTATGGAGGTGGGATAGATATGGCGACTACTTATCCACTGCATGATAGCTAAATGGCTGTCGTTTGTATGGAGATATAATAGTATATTAACCTAAATCTCTATGTAGTCCCAGTAATATCTATGGAGGTGGGATAGATATGGCGACTACTTATCCACTGCATGATAGCTAAATGGCTGTAGTTTGTATGGAGATAAAATAGTATATTAAGTTATTAACCTAAGTCTCCATGAAGGAAAGGGTTAAATATAAGTTGTAAGAACTTGTTTCGCAATCAAGCTAAAATATATTTGTATAAACTAAACTCTGAAAATAATAAAATTAAGTCATAAATAACATTTGTTTCTTTTATAAGGATTACGAACCATCCGTAACAGACAATATTAGTCACCATGGTTACACAATATTAGTCACCATCGTTGACATGGATGCAAGTATGTGTGTAGTCTTTGTTCGATCCCCCCGTCTGACCCTAATAAAATTAACAGTCTTTCAGATGGGACGTTAAACCGAGGTCTCGTGTCCATTATAACATTCTTGGAAAGCAAATCTCTTTCTTCGTGCTGTTATTGGTGGCGGAAGACCCGCCAAGTGCCAGTTCAAACTTTGTTTCAGGCACAGATGGATGGGCACCTCTCCGAGCAATATGTCGGACATTCCCGCAAACCAGCTAGATACATGTAGCTTCCTCACATGAACAGGGTTCATTCTAGAGGGTGACATGGGCGAAGTAGTCGCCCTTGGGACAATGATTTGCACTAGAATTTGTACAATTTTCAGACAAAATATATCGTCCAGTACGATACACTTGCCATTGTAAAGCACTATTCTAATGTTGTATTTAATGGTCAGTCATATTGTGTATTTAATGGTCATATTGTGTATTTAATGGACATATTGTGTATTTTAACCCCATTATGTTGAAATTTATTAAATAATACCATTAGATGACACAAGCACGTGCTTTCTCAATTCTCCCAAAAATTTGGGTCTAGCTTGAGCCCTTATGAAATAATATGATACCCTCAAACCTACAACGGTGACGGGCAAATGATTTGAAGTCAACGACCTTGACCACTCTGCCACGGAGACCTTGAACTTCAAATGTAATAGTACAACATTTATCAATACAAATCCGATTTTCCCAATCATTGCCGACACAAATCTTACATGGTACATTATGTACCTGTATTATATTCCCCCATAGCGTTTGTAAACATTCAAGCAATCTATATTTAATCAACCTATTTTTATGTAAATCTGCCAACGAATAAACATTTCCATGGCATGAAATCTTACCAACACTCCTTAGTAATTCTTGTCGTTTTACATTTACACCTTGTTGAATACAAGAAATTTATAAATTTACCCCGGCATAATAATCCCATTACATGGTCATTAATTATTACCTTAAATGGCGTAACACAACCGCACGAACATTTGAAAACCTGGCCAAAATAGTAGCTTTTTCTACGCCAAGTCATAATTATAGAATTGGTGAGACAGAATGTTGCTTTAATGTGAGAGAGCAGGCACCAGTAACTGGTCATTAACGGCTAAACATTCACATAAAATCCCCAGGGTACCTGCAAATCCAGTCACACCATCACCAGCCGATTTAAGTTTCATTAAAACTAATTTACGACCTGTCAAAAGAAACACTTATACCATATAATCTGTTTATTTTTCAATTTGTTCAGGTGATACATACCACAGACAAGTGTATAACCTGTTAATACTCTTGGTAATAACATTTAGAAACCCAATTTAGTAGCATAACTTTTATACTATGATTGCTAAAGATATACGAAACATACTCAAGGTCCAGACCCGAGCCCGCCCGCCAGCCAGCCCAACATACTCAAGGTCCAGACCCGAGCCAGCCAGCCAGCCCAACATACTCATGGTCCAGACCAGAGCCAGCCAGCCAGCCCAACATACTCATGGTCCAGACCAGAGCCAGCCAGCCAGCCCAACATACTCATGGTCCAGACCAGAGCCAGCCAGCCCAACATACTCTAGCTCCAGACCTGACAGACAGGAAGCCAGCCAGAGAGATCTATTACACACATTATGAGCAAGCAGTGGTACTTACTATGTTTGATGAGGGTACTATCTTGTTGCTATCCCTCAAGCTTGTGGTATGACTCTACCATCTCATCACTGACAGTCCTCTTTCAACCATTGCATGTACTGCTAAGACACTGAAACACAAACAAATCAACAAACAGATAATACAGATATCTAATAACATATTAATCACACAATGTTGTTAATTTATGCATCGATATAATTATGTCATTAAAGGTTGTATGACTTTGGTCTAGATACCATTACAGCTGCCCACTGGGGAGTAGTGTGAACACAAACCCACTTAAACATTGTGTTACACACGGTGTGAGAGTGTTAGTCCTTGCTGTGAAACCGTCCACAGTGTGTAAGTTCTGTAGACAAGTCATGCTGTCCTGTAACGGTGTTAGAGGGTTAGTCCTTCCTGTGAAACCGTCCACAGTGTGTAAGTTCTGTAGACAAGTCATGCTGTCCTGTAACGATGTTAGAGGGTTAGTCCTTCCTGTGAAACCGTCCACAGTGTGTAAGTTCTGTAGACAAGTCATGCTGTCCTGTAACGGAGTGTTTGTCCTTCCTGTGAAACAGTCCACAGTGTGTAAGTTCTGTAGACAAGTCATGCTGTCCTGTAACGATGTTAGAGGGTTAGTCCTTCCTGTGAAACAGTACACAGTGTGTAAGTTCTGTAGACAAGTCATGCTGTCCTGTAACGATGTTAGAGGGTTAGTCCTTCCTGTGAAACAGTCCACAGTGTGTAAGTTCTGTAGACAAGTCATGCTGTCCTGTAACGATGTTAGAGGGTTAGTCCTTCCTGTGAAACAGTACACAGTGTGTAAGTTCTGTAGACAAGTCATGCTGTCCTGTAACGATGTTAGAGGGTTAGTCCTTCCTGTGAAACCGTCCACAGTGTGTAAGTTCTGTAGACAAGTCATGCTGTCCTGTAACGATGTTAGAGGGTTAGTCCTTCCTGTGAAACAGTACACAGTGTGTAAGTTCTGTAGACAAGTCATGCTGTCCTGTAACGATGTTAGAGGGTTAGTCCTTCCTGTGAAACAGTACACAGTGTGTAAGTTCTGTAGACAAGTCATGCTGTCCTGTAACGATGTTAGAGGGTTAGTCCTTCCTGTGAAACCGTCCACAGTGTGTAAGTTCTGTAGACAAGTCATGCTGTCCTGTAACGATGTTAGAGGGTTAGTCCTTCCTGTGAAACAGTCCACAGTGTGTAAGTTCTGTAGACAAGTCATGCTGTCCTGTAACGGAGAGTGTTTGTCCTTCCTGTGAAACTGTCCACAGTGTGTAAGTTCTGTAGACAAGTCATGCTGTCCTGTAACACTTTAACCTGTAATAACTGTCTCCTGGAAAAGGCCTTTTTTGATCATTGCATAATAATGCATGCTACCAGGTCTGGAGATTATAAAGGTGTTCTCCAATCTCAAATTCAAACTTCTGATTAGTTGAGCTGAGTGTAAATATCAGACTCAACCAATCAAATATCTTGATCTCGAGTTTGAGAAGTGAGACAAGTTTTATAACCTCGAGACCTGAACGTTACTCATTTCTACATTGTCATTTCTCCTATTGAAAGTGGATTATTTTATGTTGCCATTCATCAGAACATTGAGCTCTTAAACCTAGCTTGTAAACTATTGAAATGAGAGAGACGGAACATTGTTAGACCTACATCTATCAATGAGAAACATTGGTCAGTTACTGCCCCTGAATACTCTTTTAAGGAGGATATGTCTCTTTAATTGGTTTCCTCTGTTTTCATCATTGTTTCCTTGGCACAACATGGATTCAATTTTCATCCACTTTCTCATCTTATTATTGCTAATTTACTATATCTCAAAAGATATTCCTACATTATATCTAACAGGTATTTTACTGTAAAGATTTGCTATCAATCAACTAACATGGCTCCAAGATGATAAAACTTTTCTCAGATCTCAAACTCGAGCTCTAGTGATTTGATTGGTTTATTCTGATATTTCAGCTCGAGTGAACCAATCAGATGATTGAGAAAAGCTTTATAACCTCCAGACCTGATTATGATCGACTTACTTCTATCGTACAACAACGTCTGGTTAGTTTATACAAATTTATTTTAGCTCGATTGCGAAACAAGTTCTTACAACTTATATTAATCACTATCGAGACCTCATTCCTGATGGAATCCATCGCCACGAGGGAGAGAGAAGAGGCAATGTGGAATTTAAATGCCTTGCCTAAGGACACAATCGTAACGGCTCCAGCAGGGTTCGAACTCTGGACAATTTGGAACAACATTCAACAAGACTAGAGATTGTTGCAACCAACCCAACTGGCAGCAATTTTTTTTATTTTATTATTTTTATTTTTTCCCATTCTATATGCATGTACATAAAACATTTAATTTTCAATAAGAAATGAATATAGAATTTTTTTTCACTTTTCACTCTCATGCTCTCGCTCTCTCTGGCAGCAAATTTACCATTGGCAGTGCTTTCATTAAATTCTGTAAAGTGGTACATTTGCTACTTGTCTATATAATATAAATCGTAAATTTTTTGGAAACAATCAAACATTCCTGAAAATCTGTATTACTGATGGGCATCCGATCACCTCCATAATACGGAGCTTGATCCTTACCCAGCCATACTTTTATTCTTTCCGTCTGGTGATCTAACAAAGGTTGTCAGATCAGACAGATATTTGAAAAGCAGGTGAATTAGTTCTTATCTGGTTATTTTATTATAGATGCATATTTAAACCTTTGCACGCTAGCGGCAGATAACAATAACTTTACCAAACAGCATAGAGCCAGATCAGACAGTACATTCTTTTGCAAACAGCATAGAACCAGATCAGATTCTGTACTGTCTGATCAGGCTCTATGCTGTTTACTATTCAGATAGTGGAGCTAAAACACTTGGCTGAAGCAAACGGCATAGATCCTGATCAGACGTAACGCCACGGCTGATCTGGATCTATGTTGTTTGCAAATATGATTTTATTTACTCAGCAGGCAAAGTTTTAAACGAAAAACATCTTTTGAAGCAAAAGAACGGTACGGAATAAGTGGAAGTCGTGATAGCGCAGTGGATGCGCGTTTGCTTCAGGTGCGAAAGGTCTGGAGTTTGAGCCCCGCTAGAGCCGTTACGATTGTGCCCTTAGGCAAGACATTTAAATTCCATGTTGCCTCTCCTATCTCCATCGTTGCGATGGATTCCATCGGTAATGAGGTCTCCAGAGTGATTAATATAAGTTGTAATAACTTGTTTCGCAATCGAGCTAAAAATAAATTTGTATAAATTAAGCAAAAGTACCATATCTATGGTATTAGCAAAAGAAGCAGAAAGGTACCGAGATGATCAATGATGCATTGATTGGACAGCTTTATTTCATATTTAATTGCATGCAAACTGTATGTACAGCTTAGGAGAATCTGGATACAAAATCAATGTGAATGGCCAGAAATGGTTGCTGTGTACAAACAAACCGGTCTATTGAGTAGTCGGGAAAGCAAATCTCTACCTAATTGATTCATTTTAAATGAAAGCCTTCACATCCTCATCTTTATACATTCATTGAACATTCAACACCAAGTAACTGACATGGACTGGTGCATTCAACACCAAGTAACTGACATGGACTGGTGCATTCAACACCAAGTAACTGACATGGACTGGTGCATTCAACACCAAGTAACTGACATGGACTGGTGCATTCAACACCAAGTAACTGATATGGACTGGTGCATGATATTTTTAGACCAATAAATTAATAAGAAAATTACATTTGAACCTTGGGCAAGGCATTTATATTCCACATTGCCTCTTCTCCATCAGGAATGAGGTCTCGAGAGTGATTAATATTAAGTTGTAAGCACTTGTTTCGGAATCGACTAATAAGAAAATTACATTTGGACCAGTTCATTGATGAAAATGGGTAATTTTCTCTAAATATATTACTATTAGTATCTCTACACTTTTTGTAAGCCTATTTAGAGGTCTGTGGAAGGGTTAATGGAAAAGGGACAGGATGTAGCCCGTATATGTCTCCAAGTAAGATAGATACACATATATAACATAATAATTTTAAGGAGAAGTGGGGACCCTATGCGCAATGCCGTGTCTGATCAGGATCTATATTGTTTACTATTCAGACAAGTGCTTTAGCTCCACAATCCGAATAGCAATCAGCATAGAGCCTGATCACATGCCACGTTCTGTGCCGTCTGATCTGGTTCTATGCTGTTCGCAAAAGCGACTATAGTTGTGATTGGCATGTTACAGGTTAAAAAAAAACACAAAGTCATTCACTGCGAACTCTATGGCAGTCTCAAATTTACCCTCTTATGTCTACATTATGATTTACATTGATATAGATATGGTCGACAATCGTAATATTCATATTGACGACGGCCATTGATCCATGACATTTTATGAAATATATATAATATCTGATAAGAAAAATATTAACTACGTTTCAGGTTTGAAAGAAAATCTGACACCATAGGTAAGCATTGTTTTCTGTTTTTAACACGTAGAGTTTTGTTTAACAAGATTCGAACACTATTGAGTTGCAGAAAAAAAACCTTTAATTCAATTCTATATATATGATAATGATCAAAGTAATAATTAATTTAGGAGCAGAACAAAACCGTACACTATAATTATAATTTTGTAATTTATATACCGTACTTAATAACAATGACCAAATTACAAAGAAAAAACAAAACCCTATTTTGGCAACACAATAGCGCTATAATGACAACTGTCCATGTATGCGGGCGAGTATGTACGTGTGCATTTGTCAGAGCTAATCCTAGGGGGCATGATGGACGAAATAGTCGCACTAGGAACTCTGAATTCCCACCATTTCCACATAAATAAATGTTTTATTCTCATGCTGTGTTACATACATTAACCCTTTCAACACTACAGGCTTCTAAATAGACTTAAAAAAGTGTAGATCAAGATGAGCCATCTCATCAGGATCTGCACTGTTTGCCAGTAATAATTATTACTATTTTTAGATAAAATTACCCATTTTGATAAATGATCTGGTCCAACGGTAATTTTCTTATTAATTTATTGGTCTAAAAATGTCATGCACCAGTCCATGTCAGTTACTTGGGGTTGAATGCACCATTCCATGTCAGTTACTTGGGGTTGAATGCACCAGTCCATGTCAGTTACTTGGGGTTGAATGCACCCGTCCATGTCAGCTACTTGGGGTTGAATGCACCAGTCCATGTCAGGTACTTGGGGTTGAATGCACCAGTCCATGTCAGGTACTTGGGGTTGAATGCACCCGTCCATGTCAGCTACTTGGGGTTGAATGCACCCGTCCATGTCAGTTACTTGGGGTTGAATGCACCAGTCCATGTCAGCTACTTGGGGTTGAATGCACCAGTCCATGTCAGTTACTTGGGGTTGAATGCACCCGTCCATGTCAGTTACTTGGGGTTGAATGCACCCGTCCATGTCAGCTACTTGGGGTTGAATGCACCCGTCCATGTCAGTTACTTGGGGTTGAATGCACCCGTCCATGTCAGTTACTTGGGGTTGAATGCACCAGTCCATGTCAGTTACTTGGGGTTGAATGCACCAGTCCATGTCAGTTACTTGGGATTGAATGCACCAGTCCATGTCAGTTACATGGGGTTGAATGCACCAGTCCATGTCAGCTACTTGGGGTTGAATGCACCAGTACATGTCAGTTACTTGGGGTTGAATGCACCAGTACATGTCAGTTACTTGGGGTTGAATGCACCCATCCATGTCAGTTACTTGGGGTTGAATGCACCCGTCCATGTCAGCTACTTGGGGTTGAATGCACCAGTACATGTCAGTTACTTGGGGTTGAATGCACCCGTCTATGTCAGTTACTTGGGATTGAATGCACCAGTCCATGTCAGTTACTTGGGGTTGAATGCACCAGTCCATGTCAGTTACTTGGGGTTGAATGCACCAGTCCATGTCAGTTACTTGGGGTTGAATGCACCCGTCCATGTCAGTTACTTGGGGTTGAATGCACCCGTCCATGTCAGTTACTTGGACTTGAATGCACCAGTACATGTCAGTTACTTGGGGTTGAATGCACCAGTACATGTCAGTTACTTGGGGTTGAATGCACCAGTCCATGTCAGTTACTTGGGGTTGAATGCACCAGTCCATGTCAGTTACTTGGACTTGAATGCACCAGTACATGTCAGTTACTTGGGGTTGAATGCACCAGTACATGTCAGTTACTTGGGGTTGAATGCACCAGTACATGTCAGTTACTTGGGGTTGAATGCACCAGTACATGTCAGTTACTTGGGGTTGAATGCACCAGTACATGTCAGTTACTTGGACTTGAATGCACCAGTACATGTCAGTTACTTGGGGTTGAATGCACCCGTCCATGTCAGTTACTTGGGGTTGAATGCACCAGTCCATGTCAGTTACTTGGACTTGAATGCACCAGTACATGTCAGTTACTTGGGGTTGAATGCACCAGTCCATGTCAGTTACTTGGGGTTGAATGCACCAGTCCATGTCAGTTACTTGGGGTTGAACTCACCCGTCCATGTCAGTTACTTGGGGTTGAATGCACCAGTCCATGTCAGTTACTTTGGGTTGAATGCACCCATCCATGTCAGCTACTTGGGGTTGAATGCACCAGTACATGTCAGTTACTTGGGGTTGAATGCACCAGTACATGTCAGTTACTTGGGGTTGAATGCACCCGTCCATGTCAGTTACTTGGGGTTGAATGCACCCGTCCATGTCAGCTACTTGGGGTTGAATGCACCAGTCCATGTCAGCTACTTGGGGTTGAATGCACCCGTCCATGTCAGTTAGTTGGTGTTAAATGCACCAGTCCATGTCAGTTACTTGGGGTTGAATGCACCAGTCCATGTCAGTTACTTGGGGTTGAATGCACCCGTCTATGTCAGTTACTTGGGATTGAATGCACCAGTCCATGTCAGTTACTTGGGGTTGAATGCACCAGTCCATGTCAGTTACTTGGGGTTGAATGCACCCGTCCATGTCAGCTACTTGGGGTTGAATGCACCCGTCCATGTCAGCTACTTGGGGTTGAATGCACCAGTCCATGTCAGCTACTTGGGGTTGAATGCACCAGTCCATGTCAGTTACTTGGGGTTGAATGCACCCGTCCATGTCAGTTACTTGGGGTTGAATGCACCCGTCCATGTCAGCTACTTGGGGTTGAATGCACCCGTCCATGTCAGTTACTTGGGGTTGAATGCACCCGTCCATGTCAGCCAGTCAGTTACTTGGGGTTGAATGCACCAGTCCATGTCAGTTACTTGGGGTTGAATGCACCAGTCCATGTCAGTTACTTGGGATTGAATGCACCAGTCCATGTCAGTTACTTGGGGTTGAATGCACCAGTCCATGTCAGTTACTTGGGGTTGAATGCACCAGTCCATGTCAGTTACTTGGGGTTGAATGCACCAGTCCATGTCAGTTACTTGGGGTTGAATGCACCTATCCATGTCAGTTACTTGGGGTTGAATGCACCCGTCCATGTCAGCTACTTGGGGTTGAATGCACCAGTACATGTCAGTTACTTGGGGTTGAATGCACCCGTCTATGTCAGTTACTTGGGATTGAATGCACCAGTCCATGTCAGTTACTTGGGGTTGAATGCACCAGTCCATGTCAGTTACTTGGGGTTGAATGCACCCGTCCATGTCAGTTACTTGGGGTTGAATGCACCCGTCCATGTCAGTTACTTGGGGTTGAATGCACCAGTCCATGTCAGTTACTTGGGGTTGAATGCACCAGTCCATGTCAGTTACTTGGGATTGAATGCACCAGTCCATGTCAGTTACTTGGGGTTGAATGCACCAGTCCATGTCAGCTACTTGGGGTTGAATGCACCAGTACATGTCAGTTACTTGGGGTTGAATGCACCAGTACATGTCAGTTACTTGGGGTTGAATGCACCCATCCATGTCAGTTACTTGGGGTTGAATGCACCGTCCATGTCAGTTACTTGGGGTTGAATGCACCAGTACATGTCAGTTACTTGGGGTTGAATGCACCCGTCCATGTCAGTACTTGGATTGAATGCACCAGTCCATGTCAGTTACTTGGGGTTGAATGCACCAGTCCATGTCAGTTACTTGGGGTTGAATGCACCCGTCCATGTCAGTTACTTGGGGTTGAATGCACCAGTCCATGTCAGTTACTTGGACTTGAATGCACCAGTACATGTCAGTTACTTGGGGTTGAATGCACCAGTCCATGTCAGTTACTTGGGGTTGAATGCACCAGTACATGTCAGTTACTTGGGGTTGAATGCACCAGTCCATGTCAGTTACTTGGGGTTGAATGCACCAGTCCATGTCAGTTACTTGGGGTTGAATGCACCAGTACATGTCAGTTACTTGGGGTTGAATGCACCAGTCCATGTCAGTTACTTGGGGTTGAATGCACCAGTCCATGTCAGTTACTTGGGGTTGAATGCACCCGTCCATGTCAGTTACTTGGGGTTGAACTCACCAGTCCATGTCAGTTACTTGGGGTTGAATGGGTTAATTGAACAACAATGGAACGATGTGCCAAGTTCTTATCATACAACAAGCTACAAGATGGTCTATAATGAAAACATTCCTACACCTTTGTTTGCCAAGGGGGCATTATATGGTTTTGTAACCGTAATGCTGTATAAACACTGTTTACATGTAAACCTATCCTTATCAAGGTTCCTATCTTTGTTCAGCTTAAATCTGATGATAAATAGCACTCCTTTGTGTCAATAAAATCAACAAATCAATACACTTGACTTTAACCCATTCAACACCAAGTAACTGACATGGACTGGTGCATGATATTTTCAGACCAATACATTAATAAGAAAATTACATTTGGACCAGTTCATTTATCAAAATGGGTACTTTTTGTCTAAAAATAGTAATATTACTTGCAAAAAGTTCAGATCATGATGTGACGACTCGTCACGAGCCGGCTCATCTGGATCTACACTTTTTGTAAGCCTATTGAGAGGCCTGTGGTGTTGAAGGTTTTGTAGAAAACTAAACAGAAAGATGGAACCTCCTTGGTGAAATGGATATGGTGTGCACTGTGTAACCGAGAGGTTGTGGGTTTGATCACTGCCGGAACCACGATGGTGATGGATATAGTGTGCACCGTTTGATCACTGCCGGAACCACGATGGTGATGGATATGGTGTGCACCGTTTGATCACTGCCGGAACCACGATGGTGATGGATATAGTGTGCACCGTTTGATCACTGCCGGAACCACGATGGTGATGGATATGGTGTGCACCGTTTGATCACTGCCGGAACCACGATGGTGATGGATATGGTGTGCACCGTTTGATCACTGCTGGAACCACGATGGATATGGTGTGCACCGTTTGATCACTGCCGGAACCACGATGGTGATGGATATGGTGTGCACCGTTTGATCACTGCTGGAACCACGATGGTGATGGATATGGTGTGCACCGTTTGATCACTGCCGGAACCACGATGGTGATGGATATGGTGTGCACCATATAACCGAGAGGTTGTGGGTTTGATCACTGCCGGAACCACGATGGTGATGACATTAGACAGGACTCTTAAATCCACATTGCCTCATCTTTCTCCCTCATGGCGATGGATTCCATCAGGAATAAGGTCTCGACAGCGATTAAACTAATGTTGTAAGAACATGTTTCCCAAATGAGGAAAATAGACTTGTATCGATCCAAACCAAACTAAACAGCAAGATGCACTTGTACATTGTAGGATTCGATGAGTCAGTGGTCCAGTAGTGAACACGTTGGACTGCGAATCCAGTGATCGCAGGTTCAATCCCTGGTCTGACAATAATAATATTAACAGTCTTTCAGATGGGACTATAAAACAAGGTCTCGTGTATCGGTGCTATACACTTGGCATGTAAAAGATCAAAGGATGCATCTGGAATTGGAACGTCCTCTGCATCTTGCACTATCCTCCAAATAATAAAATGATTACTATACTTCTGGAGACGTCGCTGTGATTAACTAGTGGGCGACGATAAATGAATTTATCAAATGAAATAATTGTATGGTTTGGATTTTGCAATGTACAAGTAATAGTACCCCCCGAATATACAGTCAAACATGTCTTAAGCAGCTAGCCAAGGTCATCACAGAAAGTGGCTGCTTAGCACAGGTGGCTGCATCAAATGTACAATAAAACAACATATTGGAAATCTGGAAATTGGCTCCTTAATGCAGGTTGGCTGATTAATGCAGGTGACCACTAACACAGGTTTGACTGCCTGTCACTGACTAACGGCACCCCTGAATATAGACTAAATGTCTCCGAGCTAACAGCGCACCCAGAATATAGACTGACTGTTTCCGAGCTAACAGTACCCACGAATATAGCTAACAGCACCCACGAATATATACTGACTGTCTCCGAGCTAACAGCACCCACGAATATATACTGACTGTCTCCGAGCTAACAGCACCCACGAATATATACTGACTGTCTCCGAGCTAACAGCACCCACGAATATATACTGACTGTCTCCGAGCTAACAGCACCCTCGAATATACACTGAATGTCTCCGAGCTAACAGCACCCTCGAATGTAGACCGACTGTCTCCGAGCTAACAGCACCCACGAATATATACTGACCATCTCCGAGCTAACAGCATCCACGAATATATACTGAATGTCTCCGAGCTAACAGCACCCACGAATATATACTGACTGTCTCCGAGCTAACAGCACCCTCGAATATACACTGAATGTCTCCGAGCTAACAGCACCCTCGAATGTAGACCGACTGTCTCCGAGCTAACAGCACCCACGAATATATACTGACCATCTCCGAGCTAACAGCATCCACGAATATATACTGAATGTCTCCGAGCTAACAGCACCCACGAATATATACTGACTGTCTCCGAGCTAACAGCACCCTCGAATATACACTGAATGTCTCCGAGCTAACAGCACCCTCGAATGTAGACCGACTGTCTCCGAGCTAACAGTACCCAGAATATAGACTGACTGTCTCTGAGCTAACAGTACCCAGAATATAGACTGACTGTCTCCGAGCTAACAGTACCCACAAATATAGCTAACAGCACCCACGAATAAAGACTGACTGTCTCCGAGCTAACAGCACCTACGAATATAGACTGACTGTCTCCGAGCTAAAAGCACCTACGAATATAGACTGACTGTCTCCGAGCTAACAGCACCCTCGAATGTAGACCGACAGTCTCCGAGCTAACAGTACCCAGAATATAGACTGACTGTCTCCGAGCTAACAGTACCCAGAATATAGACTGACTGTCTCCGAGCTAACAGTACCCAGAATATAGACTGACTGTCTCCGAGCTAACAGTACCCACAAATATAGCTAACAGCACCAACGAATAAAGACTGACTGTCTCCGAGCTAACAGCACCTACGAATATAGACTGACTGTCTCCGAGCTAACAGCACCCTCGAATATAGACTGAATGTCTCCAAGCTAACAGCACCCTCGAATATAGACTGACTGTCTCCGAGCCAACAGTACCCAGAATATAGACTGTGGAAGTTGTGATAGTGCAGTGGATGCATGTTCGCTTCAGGTGCGAAATGTTCGGAGTTCGAGCCCGCTGGAGCTGTTACAATTGTGTCCTTAGGCAAGGCATTTAAATTCCATGTTGCATCTTCTCTCTCCCTCGTGGCGATGGATTCCATAAGGAATGAGGACTCAAGAGTGATTAATATAAATTGTAATAACTTGTTTCGCAATCGAGCTAAAATAAATTTGTATAGAATATAGACCGAATGTCTCGGAGCTAACAGCACCCCCTAATAGACTGAATGCCTCCGAGCTAACAGCACCCCATAATAGACTGAATGCCTCAGAGCTAACAGCACCCCATAATAGACTGAATGCCTCCGAGCTAATAGCACCCCCTAATAGACTGAATGCCTCCGAGCTAACAGCACAATACCTTGGCATTAACATCGCGTAACGATAACTGAGTATGCCTCCACCGTCTGGCATCCATTCAATCAGCGTAACATCAAATAGATCGGACAAGTAGAGCGGTAATATATGTGACTGGTGAAATAGACAAACAATGGGTAACAACCATGATTAACAACCTACAGATGTATCATTCATAGGAAATTTTATGCTAAAGTCACCATGATGTACCCGATAGTTCACAACCTGAGTCATTACGAATTATGACCAACATCACCCTGAGAGGTCATGACCCGAGATACCTTGTCCTGCACTCTTGACTTCTTCTACACAATAGAAACAATAAAACACAAGACAACAGATAAACTTCATACCTGAAAATCTTAAGGAATGAAAAGATGCTTTTTGAAATACTGGATAACACCATAGAGATGACCATATGACATACGCTCCTTTTTTCCAAGTGCCCTAAGTGAAGTCTATGGAACATGCTTCCATCTCCAGCAGCCAGTACCATTGAGGGATTCAAGTCTGCTCTACTGACTGATAATCGTTTTCAGGGTAACTGCGATTCTTGATTTCTACCATGGAAATGTGGGTGACCAACAAACTGCATTTGTATGATAATGCTCCAGAGTTGGCATTGCACAAATTTATATCAAAACAACAATAGTATGAACCATATCATTATGATATCTCCTTATTCTTGAAGTTGTGTGGAGTCCTTCGTAGAGTGTCGGTTTTGGAATCGACATGGTCCTGGGTTTGATACTTGGTCAGGCCACGTATACATGTAGTGTCATTGAGCAAGGTACCTCACAGACATTGCTTCATACTGATCAACCATTTAGGTTGGCTTAGCCTGTCCAGGAAAACAAATCTAGTTCCCCACAAGGGGTTTGACATTAATGGAACATACATACATAGGATATGGCTCGAAATGTTTACATCTACATGTACAATTTTTATGGGAATTTAACAGTTTAAGATTTAGACTGAGCCTATTGTGTCCCATAATTGTTTGTTACATTCCAGTTGAGGTCTAATCTGGATTTGTGTGGAAGTTGTGATAGCCCAGTGGATGCGCGTTCGCTTCAGGTGCGAAAGGTCCGGAGTTCGAGCCCCGTTGGAGCCGTTACGATTATGCCGTTAGGCAAGGCATTTAAATTCCACGTTGCCTCTTCTCTCTCCCTCATAGCGATGGATTCCAACAGGAATGAGGTCTCGAGAGTGATTAATATAAGTTTAAAAACTTGTTTCGCAATCGAGCTAAAATAAATTTGTATAAACTAATCTGGATTTGAATGTGTCAACAGACTTTCAGAAATTACCCTCTCTGGCAGGTCTATCCAGCAATTCACGATTCTAATGCTGAAATAGTTTTGACGTAACAGTGGTCCTTTATGGAGAGTTCGTTTATAAATACAATTTCATGGAATTTTCTATTTAGGCAAATTAGGGAGCGAATAAATAAGTTTCTCACAATAACTACACTATGAATAATGTTTGGAGGCTCAGAACATATATAAAAATCGAAGATAGTTTACATACTATCTTCCTCTAAGCTTAACTTACCAACATTCAATGAACAATGTGATAAAAGCTCAAATGTAACAATAAAACACACTTGAATCACCGCCACAACAATGTGTCACATGATCACGCACACCTGTCAGTATTAAATCTCTATACCATACTATAACATTTGACGTTGCACAAGCTCACCAGGAGTGAAGAGGATACCGACACAGATGACGAGAACAACCCTTTGCAGAGCCACCTATTTTTGGCTGGCTTAATGATGTGCAATATATACGTCTTCTTCCGCAAATTAATACATTATACAGTGTACATCATCCTGTCACACCTCATGGTGCCAGCTGGGAAAATGGTTTCATATAGTATAACTAGACTGACTTACATGTATGTGGCCATTTCTATATAAAATTATGACAATCAACATCAATGTGAATTGAAAAGTTACTCAAATAATATTTTTTATATAAACGAATAAGAATCAATAGGGCCTGACACTATGTCCAATGTCATCTTAAAAAACAGTGCAAAACAACTTGTACCTGGAATTACTAATATCATCAAGACCTCAATTGAAGATGGAACTTTATCAGACAACTGGGTAAACGTGAATGTGTCCCCTATATATAACAACGGAGACGGCCATCTAGTCGAACACAATAGGCCTGTGCCTTTTACATTGAGTTGTGCAAAACTTTAGAACACGTTAACTTAGTAAATCATTTTGAGAAAAACGACATTTTCACAAAATTAAACCATGGATTTATATCTGGTTTCTCATGTGAAACACAGCTTCTAGTAACTTTGTAGGACCTACTGATAAAATAATGAAGAAGGCTATCAAACCGACATTGCAATATTCGATTTCGGTCAGATACATTTTTGACCGCGAAACTTTCTAACCAAGAGATTCGTGCGTGTAGTGGTCGAGGGTGAGGCGTCGGTGAATG
>CM026397.1:40371167-40399863 GCA_014843695.1 Archivesica marissinica | reverse complement strand
AAATGTATGTACCATCAAACTAGGGCACACACCATGGGACATAACTAGTCCAGGCATTGTGCAAAAGCATGTAACATCAAACGGGGGCACACACCATGGGACATAACTAGTCCAGGTATTGCACAAATGTACATACCATCAAACTGGGGCACACAACATGGAACATAACTAATCCAGGTGGGACACACACCATGGGACATAACTAGTCCAGGTGGGGCACACACCATGGGACATAACTAGTCCAGGTGGGGCACACACCATGGGACATAACTAGTCCAGGTGGGGCACACACCATGGGACATAACTAGTCCAGGTGGGACACACACCATGGGACATAACTAGTCCAGGTGGGACACACACCATGGGACATAACTAGTCCAGGTGGGGCACACACCATGGGACATAACTAGTCCAGGTGGGACACACACCATGGGACATAACTAGTCCAGGTGGGACACACACCATGTGACATAACTAGTCCAGGTGGGACACACACCATGGGACATAACTAGTCCAGGTGGGACACACACCATGGGACATAACTAGTCCAGGTGGGACACACACCATGGGACATAACTAGTCCAGGTGGGACACACACCATGGGACATAACTAGTCCAGGTGGGACACACACCATGGGACATAACTAGTCCAGGTGGGACACACACCATGGGACATAACTAGTCCAGGTGGGACACACACCATGGGACATAACTAGTCCAGGTTGCATTGTGCAAAGTTTGGTTGAGCATAATACACAAAACAACATCATCAACAACAAGATCATCTATAAATACGGTATATATATACACAAGATCATCTATAAATACGGTATATATATACACAAGGTCATCTATAAATACGGTATATATATACACAAGATCATCTATAAATACGGTATATATATACACAAGATCATCTATAAATACGGTATATATATACACAAGATCATCTATAAATACGGTATATATATACACAAGGTCATCTATAAATACGGTATATATATACACAAGATCATCTATAAATACGGTATATATATACACAAGGTCATCTATAAATACGGTATATATATACACAAGGTCATCTATAAATACGGTATATATATACACAAGATCATCTATAAATACGGTATATATATACACAAGGTCATCTATAAATACGGTATATATATACACAAGGTCATCTATAAATACGGTATATATATACACAAGGTCATCTATAAATACGGTATATATATACACAAGATCATCTATAAATACGGTATATATATACACAAGGTCATCTATAAATACGGTATATATACACAAGGTCATCTATAAATACGGTATATATATACACAAGATCATCTATAAATACGGTATATATATACACAAGATCATCTATAAATACGGTATATATATACACAAGATCATCTATAAATACGGTATATATATACACAAGGTCATCTATAAATACGGTATATATATACACAAGGTCATCTATAAATACGGTATATATATACACAAGATCATCTATAAATACGGTATATATATACACAAGGTCATCTATAAATACGGTATATATATACACAAGGTCATCTATAAATACGGTATATATATACACAAGGTCATCTATAAATACGGTATATATATACACAAGGTCATCTATAAATACGGTATATATATACACAAGGTCATCTATAAATACGGTATATATATACACAAGGTCATCTATAAATACGGTATATATATACACAAGATCATCTATAAATACGGTATATATATACACAAGGTCATCTATAAATACGGTATATATATACACAAGGTCATCTATAAATACGGTATATATATACACAAGATCATCTATAAATACGGTATATATATACACAAGATCATCTATAAATACGGTATATATATACACAAGATCATCTATAAATACGGTATATATATACACAAGATCATCTATAAATACGGTATATATATACACAAGATCATCTATAAATACGGTATATATATACACAAGATCATCTATAAATACGGTATATATATACACAAGATCATCTATAAATACGGTATATATATACACAAGATCATCTATAAATACGGTATATATATACACAAGATCATCTATAAATACGGTATATATATACACAAGATCATCTATAAATACGGTATATATATACACAAGATCATCTATAAATACGGTATATATATACACAAGATCATCTATAAATACGGTATATATATACACAAGATCATCTATAAATACGGTATATATATACACAAGGTCATCTATAAATACGGTATATATATACACAAGGTCATCTATAAATACGGTATATATATACACAAGGTCATCTATAAATACGGTATATATATACACAAGGTCATCTATAAATACGGTATATATATACACAAGGTCATCTATAAATACGGTATATATATACACAAGATCATCTATAAATACGGTATATATATACACAAGATCATCTATAAATACGGTATATATATACACAAGATCATCTATAAATACGGTATATATATACACAAGATCATCTATAAATACGGTATATATATACACAAGGTCATCTATAAATACGGTATATATATACACAAGGTCATCTATAAATACGGTATATATATACACAAGGTCATCTATAAATACGGTATATATATACACAAGGTCATCTATAAATACGGTATATATATACACAAGGTCATCTATAAATACGGTATATATATACACAAGGTCATCTATAAATACGGTATATATATACACAAGGTCATCTATAAATACGGTATATATATACACAAGGTCATCTATAAATACGGTATATATATACACAAGGTCATCTATAAATACGGTATATATATACACAAGGTCATCTATAAATACGGTATATATATACACAAGGTCATCTATAAATACGGTATATATATACACAAGGTCATCTATAAATACGGTATATATATACACAAGATCATCTATAAATACGGTATATATATACACAAGATCATCTATAAATACGGTATATATATACACAAGGTCATCTATAAATACGGTATATATATACACAAGATCATCTATAAATACGGTATATATATACACAAGATCATCTATAAATACGGTTTCTTCCTCTAATATACGCTTTCACTAGATATTTAGAGACTTTTCTTGGATAATTGGTAATCAAGAATACCATTTTGCTATCACATGTCATACGAATATATTGTTCATTATAAACATCACCAAATATTTCATGTCTAATATTTTCATATCTTACAGACTGGACCATTTCATACACATTTTAATATTTGTAAGAAAAAAATTAGATATCAAAATATTTGGAGCAAATATGGATGAGATTGCAGTAATTATTTGTAATGGCCTCACCAGAAAATAAGAAGATCGAAAAATCTAAATAGCTTTCAGAAATAAATCAGGTAAAATGGAAATCGATTAAGTAAATAGTTGAGAAATTTGATGTT
Organism: Archivesica marissinica; assembly: GCA_014843695.1. Taxonomy (NCBI): domain Eukaryota; kingdom Metazoa; phylum Mollusca; class Bivalvia; order Venerida; family Vesicomyidae; genus Archivesica; species Archivesica marissinica. Next base: position 40,396,398 of record CM026397.1, on the reverse strand, counting down.
AAAAAAATTAGGTAATAGAAATAAATAGACATTCATGAGATACTGTGATAAATGAGAGCATGTCATTTACACAGGTAACGTTAGAATACCCTGTATATATGCATATTAAATGTCCACCGTTAAGTCGAGATAAACCGTTAAAAGTTGAGATAAACCAAAGAATGTCGGCTATACGGATGATTATTCTTCCTTTGTTTGCTTTTATAAGTGTAGAAACATCATCGTTAGCCCACGTTAATGTGAGAGGAACGTATCACGTGGAGCAGCCATTGCATTAAAATTGCTACTTCCCAATATACCATCTTGTATAGACTGGCACCGTGAAAATCGGTGTAAGTCGGGGAGAGTAATCATAAAATGTAAAAGTTAATGCAACTTTGGAGTGTAACGTTTAGCATGCTGTAGGCGATTCGGAGACGATTTGAATGAAATGTCACAAGCCCTACTTTCTAGAAAAAATAAGAAAATTATTACATATTTGTTATCAAAATAAAATTTTATTCAAGTACATTACAAATGTTTTAGGTTGGATATGTTTACAAAAACAGGGTAATACAGGTTTGTAAAAGGTATAAATGTTATCAACCATCTTAGATATTGCGACAGCCATGAAAAATTATACTTGTAATTGGAAAATTGAAAGATATATATGACTTGCAATTTTAATTTATTTAGAAGTTGCATGTTTACGTTTAGTATTTATTGTATTGATCTCATGATATAACCCGTAACCTGCCAATCACAACTAAAGTCGCTTTTGCAAACGGCATAGAGCTAGAATATGCCGTCTGATCAGGCTCTATGCTGTTTACTATTCGAATAGTGGAGCTAAAACACTTGTGTGAATAGCAAACAACATAGATCCTGATCAGATGCGGCGTTACGCCGTGGCTGATCCGGATCTATGTTGTTTGCACATTCCGTCCAATTTATTCGGCAGGTTAAGGAGGGTTAAAATGATGAATTAATTTGTAAGGAATGCACAATCAGCTAAATGTTTTAGTTCCGAATATAAGAAACAGCAAACATTCTGTTCCGTCTGATCTGGCTCTATGCTGTTTGCAAAGGCAACTTTAGTAGTGATTATGAGGTTATGAGACAGGAGACAGGTATTACTGTGTGGGACATATTTTAACATCTCATAATATTTTCAAAAATTGGTGTAATTACAGACAAATTGATGCATTAAGATGTTATCTGTACGTTTATATGTATATATTGTCGTCCAGTGACACAAGCAATTCAATGTAAATGTAGACAAAATATTATGAATAGGTTATTAGGTTATTTAAATGACAGAAGTTTGTATTTTACATAAGTTTAGGAGTCTGGTGGTTACTTTCTGCATCATAAGATTTGCTTTCTTGTCAATCAAAAAAACGTTTTATATATGCTCAAGAGTTTCACGCAACTTTTCCCACAAGTTGATATATGACATTTTAAATTGTTTTTATTATATGCGTGTAACACATTTATGGTAAATTCCTTATGATTCTGAGAAATACAGAGATACTATAATAAAGTATTTTCTTTATTGGACAGAAAACAATTACTTCTCAAGTTCTGCATATAAACTTTATTTATTTTACAGTGGTTACGAAACAAGATTTAATAACTATCGTTGGAGTGGATGAAAGCATATAATTATGTGGTCGTTCATGTGGGAGTACCAGGAGAATAATCCAATCATGTCCGATTTGGCAACCACCATACCGTCTAACATAGTATGGTCTTCCCGGTTCAAGGATCGAACCCGGGATGCATTAGTGAGAGGCGAGCGTGCTGGCCACTTATTTCACGATGATTCTTCCGATTAGCATGCTCGCTTCTCACCAATGCAACCCGGGTTTGATCCTCGGACCTGGAAGTATGTGAGATTGTACAGTGGTTGCCAGATCGGACAGGTGGGTTTTCTCCGGGTACCCCGGTTTCCACCCACACGAATGACCACATATACGCTTTCATCCGTGCCAATGAGGGTGATTAATATAAGTTGTTAAAAAAATCGCAAGCAATCATTGTAAAATAAATAAAGTTTAAATGATTCTTCTGACTATCATGGCCTTGACATTGTGCACTGTATAGACAGAGACAAGAATACGACCTTTCACTGAATATGTACTGTTGCCTCACTTTGTACAATGGCCTTGACACTGTGCTTTACACTGTGCACGTAAAAGAACCAGAAGAGATTCTGGAATGGGTCTATGTCTGTATCATTGCATTATCCTCCAAAAATGACTAATCTCTTCAGGAGGTGTCGCTCATATGGGTAACCGGTAGTGACGATAAATAAACTTAAAAAACAAAATTTGATCATTGATTTTATAAATACACATTCAGTATTTACCTGACAATTATTTTGTGTTTCACTAGTAAATTCAGCTACTTTCTCTCACATATAGTGGCATCCGTGGTCCAGTGGTAGAGCTTCGGATTTGGAATCGATCGGTCCCGGGTTTGATACTCGGTCAGGCTACGTATGTAGTGTCATTGAGCAAAGCACCTCACACACATTGCTTAATACTGGTCGGCTAAGCTTGCCCAGGAAAACATGTCTACGTCCCCGCAAGGGGTTTGACATTAATGGAACATACATACATATATTGTTTGAGGCATGTGGGTGGGGATTAAAATGAATAAGTCGCGTTGTCTCCATACATGCTGGTTAGTGGTCAATTCATGACATCGTTATTGTCAGTTACATTCTTAAGCATAATTTCATGCTCTCCAGTATAGTGAACCAGTGCCAAACTAAGCTTAATCTGTCATATAGGTTACACAAGTCATTCAGCTTGGATGAATTTATAATCAGCTCTCTGGCCTGATCTTTATATCCAATTAATTTGGATACAAATCTCCTTTGGTATTGTAATAAGGTGTTTAACCTTTGTAAATATTTGAAGAATTGATTTTCAATCCTATTACATTCATTCTTTTAAGTTAATTGTAAAGTTTTTAGAACAAAGACGTCACATTTTTTGGTTTTACAAGTATATGTGGTGATTCAGGTCACATTTGAATTGGGATAACCATGGGATGTAAGTGGAGAATTAAATATTGTATTATATGATTTTATAAGCCTCTAAAATATTTCCATTATATGTTTTTTATAAGCGTCTGAAATATTTATATATTACATGTTTATTAAACATCTGGAATATCTATGTTATATGACTTTCTAAGTGCCTGGAATATCTATGTTATATGACTTTCTAAGTGCCTGGAATATCTATGTTATATGACTTTCTAAGGGTCTGGAATATCTATGTTATATGACTTTCTAAGCATCTGGAATATCTATGTTATATGACTTTCTAAGGGCCTGGAATATCTATGTTATATGACTTTCTAAGGGTCTGGAATATCTATGTTATATGACTTTCTAAGGGCCTGGAATATCTATGTTATATGAATTTCTACGCTCCTGGAATATCTATGTTATATGACTTTTTAAGCAGCAGGAATATCTATGTTATATGACTTTCTAAGTGCCTGGAATATCTATGTTATATGACTTTCTAAGCGCCTGGAATCTGTTATATGACTTTCTAAGGGCCTGGAATATCTATGTTATATGACTTTCTAAGCTTCTGGAATATCTATGTTATATGACTTTCTAAGCTTCTGGAATATCTATGTTATATGACTTTCTAAGTGCCTGGAATATCTATGTTATATGACTTTCTAAGTGCCTGGAATATCTATGTTATATGACTTTCTAAGCTTCTGGAATATCTATGTTATATGACTTTCTAAGTGCCTGGAATATCTATGTTATATGACTTTCTAAGCTTCTGGAATATCTATGTTATATGACTTTCTAAGGGCCTGGAATATCTATGTTATATGACTTTCTAAGTGCCTGGAATATCTATGTTATATGACTTTCTAAGCTTCTGGAATATCTATGTTATATGACTTTCTAAGGGCCTGGAATATCTATGTTATATGACTTTCTAAGCATCTGGAATATCTATGTTATATGACTTTCTAAGGGCCTGGAATATCTATGTTATATGACTTTCTAAGGGTCTGGAATATCTATGTTATATGACTTTCTAAGGGCCTGGAATATCTATGTTATATGACTTTCTAAGCATCTGTAATATCTATGTTATATGACTTTCTAAGGGCCTGGAATATCTATGTTATATGACTTTCTAAGCATCTGGAATATCTATGTTATATGACTTTCTAAGGGTCTGGAATATCTATGTTATATGACTTTCTAAGGGCCTGGAATATCTATGTTATATGACTTTCTAAGGGTCTGGAATATCCATGTTATATGACTTTCTAAGGGTCTGGAATATCTATGTTATATGACTTTCTAAGGGCCTGGAATATCTATGTTATATGACTTTCTAAGGGCCTGGATTATCTATGTTATATGACTTTCTAAGGGCCTGGAATATCTATGTTATATGACTTTCTAAGGGTCTGGAATATCCATGTTATATGACTTTCTAAGCCTCTGGAATATCTATGTTATATGACTTTCTAAGCCTCTGGAATATCTATGTTATATGACTTTCTAAGCCTCTGGAATATCCATGTTATATGACTTTCTAAGCCTCTGGAATATCTATGTTATATGACTTTCTAAGCTTCTGGAATATCTATGTTATATGACTTTCTAAGTGCCTGGAATATCTATGTTATATGACTTTCTACGCGCCTGGAATATCTATGTTATATGACTTTCTAAGCTTCTGGAATATCTATGTTATATGACTTTCTAAGCGTCTGGAATATCTATATTATATGACTTTCAGAGTCTGGAATATTTATATTACTGTCTACATCCGTTATGTCGAATTCCGTCAGACCGAACTAAATACTTCGACATAACTGAAGTTTGACTTAGCGAAATTCTATATAAACGTAGCCAGTTATATGTAAAATGATAGTGTCTGAAACAAGACTTTGATCCGACTTTCAGATAACTGGAGAATTCGACATAACGGATGTAGACTGTATATGTTTTTATTAGTGTCTGAGATATTTATATTATATGAAATATTATATGTTTTTAATTATAAGTGTCTGGAATATTTATATTGCATGATTTTATAAGCGTCTGAAGTATGAAGTATTTATATGGTTTTATAAGCGTGTGAAAAACTTATATTATATGTTTTTATAAGTGTTGGTTCAAATAGGTTATAAAATGATGACTACAATAAAACAGGAACACTATGTAAGATAAGGGAACCAGCTTCACCAACATGAAACTTCACAGTTGATAACATTATCAGCATTTATAACATTATTGTGAAACCAGAATAGTTTAGGAGTTTGTCTACAAGCTTCATCAAGATTTAAGTAGGATACTAGGTGGATACTAGGTGGATACTAGGTGGATACTAGGTGGATACTAGTAGGATACTAGGTGGATACTAGTAGGATACTAGGTGGATACTAGTAGGATACTAGGTGGATACTAGGTGGATACTAGATGGATACTAGGTGGATACTAGGTGGATACTAGTAGGATACTAGGTGGATACTAGGTGGATACTAGGTGGATACTAGGTGGATACTAGGTGGATACTAGTAGTATACTAGGTGGATACTAGATGGATACTAGGTGGATACTAGTAGTATACTAGGTGGATACTAGGTGGATACTAGTAGGATAATAGGTGGATACTAGGTGGATACTAGGCAGATACTAGGTGGATACTAGGTGGATACTAGGTGGATACTAGGTGGATACTTGGTGGATACTAGATGGATACTAGGTGGATACTAGGTGGATACTAGGCAGATACTAGGTGGATGCTAGGTGGATACTAGATGGATACTAGGCAGATACTAGGTGGATACTAGGCAGATACTAGGTGGATATATGTGGATACTAGGCATATACTAGGTGGATACTAGGTGGATAATAGGTGGATACTAGGTGATTACTAGGTGGTTAATAGACATATACTAGGTGGATACTAGGTGGATACTAGGCAGATACTAGGTGGATAATAGGTGGATACTAGGTGGATACTAGGTGGATACTAGGCAGATACTAGGCAGATACTAGGTGGTTAATAGACATATACTAGATGGATGCTAGGCAGATACTAGATGGATACTAGGTGTATACTAGGTGGATACTAGGTGGATACTAGATGGATACTAGGTGGTTAATAGATGGATACTAGGCAGATACTAGATGGATGCTAGGCAGATACTAGATGGATACTAGGTGGATACTAGATGGATACTAGGTGGATATTAGGTGGATGCTAGGTGGTTACTAGGTGGATACTAGATGGATACTAGGTGGATACTAGGTGGTTACTAGATGGATACTAGGCAGATACTAGGTGGATACTAGGTGGATACTAGATGGATACTAGGTGGTTACTAGATGGATACTAGGCAGATACTAGGTGGATACTAGATGGATACTAGGTGGTTACTAGATGGATACTAGGCAGATACTAGGTGGTTACTAGATGGATACTAGGCAGATACTAGGCAGATACTAGAATATACTAGATGGATACTAGGCAATACTAGTGGATACTAGGTGTACTAGGTGGATACTAGGTGGATACTAGGTGGATACTAGGTGGTTACTAGATGGATACTAGGCAGATACTAGATGGATGCTAGGCAGATACTAGATGGATACTAGGTGGATACTAGATGGATACTAGGTGGATACTAGGTGGATACTAGGTGGTTACTAGGTGGATACTAGATGGATACTAGGTGGATACTAGGTGGATACTAGATGGATACTAGGTGGATACTAGGTGGATACTAGGTGGATACTAGGTGGATACTAGGTGGTTACTAGATGGATACTAGGCAGATACTAGGTGGATACTAGATGGATACTAGGTGGTACTAGAGATACTAGGCAGATACTAGGTGGTTACTAGATGGATACTAGGCAGATACTAGCAGATACTAGGATACTAGTGGATACTAGGTGGATACTAGGTGGTTACTAGATGGATACTAGGCAGATACTAGATGGATACTAGGGTACTAGTGGATACTAGGTGGATACTAGGTGGTACTAGATGGATACTAGGGATACTAGGTGGATACTAGGTGGTACTATGGATACTAGTGGTACTAGGCAGATACTAGGTGGTTACTAGATGGATACTAGGCAGATACTAGATGGATACTAGGCAGATACTAGATGGATACTAGGTGGATACTAGATGGATACTAGGTGGTTACTAGATGGATACTAGGCAGATACTAGGTGGATACTAGATGGATACTAGATGGATACTAGGTGGATACTAGATGGATACTAGGTGGATACTAGGTGAATACTAGGTGGTTATAGACATATACTAGGTGGATACTAGGTGGATACTAGGCAGATACTAGGTGGATACTAGGTGGATACTAGGTGGATACTAGGCAGATACTAGGCAGATACTAGGTGGTTATAGACATATACTAGATGGATACTAGGCAGATACTAGATGGATACTAGGTGGATACTAGGTGGATACTAGATGGATACTAGGTGGTTAATAGATGGATACTAGGCAGATACTAGATGGATACTAGGCAGATACTAGATGGATACTAGGTGGATACTAGATGGATACTAGGTGGATACTAGGTGGATACTAGGTGGATACTAGGTGGTTACTAGATGGATACTAGGCAGATACTAGGTGGATACTAGATGGATACTAGGTGGTTACTAGATGGATACTAGGCAGATACTAGATGGATACTAGGTGGTTACTAGATGGATACTAGGCAGATACTAGGTGGTTACTAGATGGATACTAGGCAGATACTAGGCAGATACTAGGTGGATACTAGGTGGTTACTAGATGGATACTAGGCAGATACTAGGTGGATACTAGGTGGATACTAGGTGGATACTAGATGGATACTAGGTGGATACTAGGTGGATACTAGATGGATACTAGGCAGATACTAGGTGGATACTAGATGGATACTAGGTGGATACTAGGCAGATACTAGGTGGATACTAGGTGGATACTAGGTGGATACTAGGTGGTTACTAGATGGATACTAGGCATATACTAGATGGATACTAGGCAGATACTAGATGGATACTAGATGGATACTAGGTGGTTACTAGATGGATACTAGGTGGATACTAGGTGGATACTAGATGGATACTAGATGGATACTAGGCAGATACTAGGTGGATACTAGATGGATACTAGGTGGATACTAGATGGATACTAGATGGATACTAGGTGGATACTAGATGGATACTAGGTGGATACTAGGTGATTACTAGGTGGTTAATAGACATATACTAGGTGGATACTAGGTGGATACTAGGCAGATACTAGGTGGATAATAGGTGGATACTAGGTGGATACTAGGCAGATACTAGGCAGATACTAGGTGGTTAATAGACATATACTAGATGGATGCTAGGCAGATACTAGATGGATACTAGGTGATACTAGTGGATACTAGGTGTATACTAGGTGGATACTAGATGGATACTAGGTGGTTAATAGATGGATACTAGGCAGATACTAGATGGATGCTAGGCAGATACTAGATGGATACTAGGTGGATACTAGGTGGATACTAGATGGATACTAGGTGGATACTAGGTGGATGCTAGGTGGTTACTAGGTGGATACTAGATGGATACTAGGTGGATACTAGGTGGTTACTAGATGGATACTAGGCAGATACTAGGTGGATACTAGATGGATACTAGGTGGTTACTAGATGGATACTAGGCAGATACTAGATGGATACTAGGTGGTTACTAGATGGATACTAGGCAGATACTAGGTGGTTACTAGATGGATACTAGGCAGATACTAGGCAGATACTAGGTGGATACTAGGTGGTTACTAGATGGATACTAGGCAGATACTAGGTGGATACTAGGTGGATACTAGGTGGTTACTAGATGGATACTAGGTGGATACTAGGTGGATACTAGATGGATACTAGGCAGATACTAGGTGGATACTAGATGGATACTAGGTGGTTACTAGGCAGATACTAGGTGGATACTAGGTGGATACTAGGTGGTTACTAGATGGATACTAGGCAGATACTAGGTGGATACTAGGCAGATACTAGATGGATACTAGATGGATACTAGGTGGTTACTAGATGGATACTAGGTGGATACTAGATGGATACTAGATGGATACTAGGCAGATACTAGGTGGATACTAGATGGATACTAGATGGATACTAGGCAGATACTAGGTGGATACTAGATGGATACTAGGCAGATACTAGGCAGATACTAGGTGGATACTAGGTGGTTACTAGATGGATACTAGGCAGATACTAGATGGATACTAGATGGATACTAGGTGGATACTAGGTGGATACTAGGTGGATACTAGGTGGTTACTAGATGGATACTAGGCAGATACTAGGTGGATACTAGGTGGATACTAGGTGGTTACTAGATGGATACTAGGCAGAAACTAGGTGGATACTAGGTGGATACTAGGTGGTTACTGATGGATCTAGGCAGATACTAGATGGATACTAGGTGGATACTAGATGGATACTCGGTGGTTACTAGATGGATACTAGGCAGATACTAGGTGGATACTAGGTGGTTACTAGATGGATACTAGGCAGATACTAGGTGGATACTAGGTGGATACTAGGCAGATACTAGATGGATACTAGGTGGATACTAGGCAGATACTAGGTGGATACTAGGTGGATATTAGATGGATACTAGATGGATACTAGGTGGATACTAGGTGGATACTAGATGGATACTAGGTGGATACTAGACGGATACTAGGTGGATACTAGGTGGATACTAGGTGGATACTAGGTGGATACTAGATGGATACTAGGTGGATGCTAGGTGGATACTAGATGGATACTAGGTGTTTACTAGATGGATACTAGGTGGTTAATAGACATATACTAGATGGATGCTAGGCAGATACTAGATGGATACTAGGTGTATACTAGGTGGATACTAGATGGATACTAGGTGGATACTAGGTGGTTACTAGATGGATACTAGGTGGATACTAGATGGATACTAGGTGGTTACTAGATGGATACTAGGCAGATACTAGGTGGATACTAGGCAGATACTAGATGGATACTAGGTGGATACTAGGTGGATACTAGGCAGATACTAGATGGATACTAGGTGGATACTAGGTGGATACTAGGCAGATACTAGATGGATACTAGGTGGATACTAGATGGATACTAGGTGGATACTAGGTGGATGCTAGGTGGATACTAGGTGGATACTAGATGGATAATAGATGGCTACTAGATGGATACTAGGTGGATACTAGGTGGATGCTAGGTGGATACTAGGTGGATACTAGATGGATACTAGGTGGTTACTAGGTGGATACTAGATGGATACTAGGTGGATACTAGATGGATACTAGGTGTATACTAGGTGGATACTAGATGGATACTAGGTGTATACTAGGTGGATACTAGGCAGATACTAAATGGATACTAGGTGGATACTAGGTGGATACTAGGTGGATACTAGGCAGATACTAGATGGATACTAGGTGGATGCTAGGTGGATACTAGGTGGATACTAGATGGATACTAGGTGGATACTAGGTGGATACTAGATGGATACTAGGTGGATACTAGATGGATACTAGGTGGATACTAGATGGATACTAGGTGGATACTAGGTGGATACTAGGTGGATACTAGGCAGATACTAGGTGGATACTAGATGGATACTAGGTGGATACTAGGTGGATACTAGATGGATACTAGGTGGATACTAGGTGGATACTAGATGGATACTAGGTGGATACTAGATGGATACTGGGCAGATACTAGATGGATACTAGGTGGATACTAGGCAGATACTAGATGGATACTAGGTGGATACTAGGTGGATGCTAGGTGGATACTAGATGGATACTAGGTGGATGCTAGGTGGATACTAGGCAGATTGAAGGTGGATACTAGGTGGATACTAGATGGATACTAGGTGGATACTAGGTGGATACTAGGTGGATACTAGATGGATACTAGGTGGATACTAGGCATATACTAGATGGATACTTGGCAGATACTAGGTGGATACTATGTGGATACTAGGCAGATACTAGGTGGATACTTGGTGATTACTAGGTGGTTAATAGACATATACTAGGTGGGTACTAGGTGGATAATAGGCAGATACTAGGTGGATACTAGATGGATACTAAGTGGATACTAGTGGATACTAGATGGATACTAGGCAGATACTAGGTGGATACTAGGCAGATACTAGGTGGATACTATGTGGATACTAGGCAGATACTAGGTGGATACTAGGTGGATACTAGGTGATTACTAGGTGGTTAATAGACATATACTATGTGGATACTAGGTGGATAATAGGCAGATACTAGGTGGATACTAGGTGGATAATAGGCAGATACTAGGTGGATACTAGGTGGATACTAGGCAGATACTAGGTGGATACTAGGTGGATACTAGGCGGATACTAGGTGGATACTAGGTGGATACTAGGTGGATACTAGGTGGATACTAGATGGATACTAGGTGGATACTAGGTGGATACTAGATGGCTACTAGGTGGATACTAGGTGGATACTAGATGGATACTAGGTGGATACTAGGTGGATACTAGGTGGATACTAGATGGCTACTAGGTGGATACTAGGTGGATACTAGGTGGAAACTAGATGGATACTAGGTGGATACTAGATGGATACTAGGTGGATACTAGATGGATACTAGGTAGATACTAGGTGGATACTAGATGGATACTAGGTGGATACTAGGTGGATACTAGATGGATACTAGGTGGATACTAGATGGATACTAGATGGCTACTAGGTGGATACTAGATAGATACTAGGTGGATACTAGATGGATACTAGGTGTATACTAGGTGTATACTAGGTGGATACTAGGTGGATACTAGGTGGATACTAGATGGATACTAGGTGGATACTAGGTGATTACTAGGTGGTTGATAGACATATACTAGGTGGATACTAGGTGGATAATAGGCAGATACTAGATGGATACTAGGTGGATACTAGATGGATACTAGGTAGATACTAGGTAGATACTAGGTGGATACTAGGTGGATACTAGGCAGATTATGGAGATTATATGAGTAAGTGACCGCTTATATTAGGAAAATAAATAGAAAGTTTGGTTTGGTTATCTTATAACAGAACGTTTCAATTGGTTATCTTATAACAGAACATTTTAATTGGTTATCTTAAAACAGAACATTTCAATTGGTTATCTTAAAACAGAACATTTCAATTGGTTATCTTAAAACAGAACATTTCAATTGGTTATCTTAAAACAGAACATTTCAATTGGTTATCTTAAAACAGAACGTTTCAATTGGTTATCTTAAAACAGAACATGTTAATTGGTTATCTTAAAACAGAACATTTTAATTGGTTATCTTAAAACAGAACATTTCAATTGGTTATTTTAAAATATCTTAAAACAGAACATTTCAATTGGTTATCTTAAAACAGAACATTTCAATTGTTTATCTTAAAATACATGTGCAATGTAAAGTTTTACGCGTAATATTTATTTGTGGCCAAAACTACAATCGGATATTACTTGGTAATTTGTCAAATTACGTACAAAACTCATTGTTTCACAATTAAATGTCGTTATACATATATATAATATGCTCACGTCATTAGCACGTACAACTGTGAAATCAGAGCAGAAATGTATCGAGATTTAAATTTCAAATATCTTTGGTCTTTGCTCTTTTACTTTGTCGAATCCTTACATTAGCTTGACAAGTTCACTCTATATCAACATTTGACGATTTTAGAGAAATGCTACCTATGAAATCCTTTTGACAGAAGGTGCTTAACTTGACATTTAATACCAGATCTAGTGCTGTATATATCGGTTAAAACCTAAAGTAAATAAAATTACCATTCCAGTTGGTGACCACTTCATGGGCGATTGAACAATTATGTCGACTATCAGTTTATGTATCGGAATATTTTATCATATCTATGTTCAATCTAAGTCCCTTGTTTCGATCCATGCTATATCGTGGACACAGCTTGGCTAAATTGTCCGCACCAAAGGTGATTTGCCGACTTTTTGTATACATTTATAGCAAATATATGTGAAGTTGTTGAAAGTTGTTTGACTTATTGAAATGAAACCTTTTAGATGTAAATGTTTAGACGTGATTAACTGTTTGTTACAGTTTGGAATTAGTCATTTTGATTTGGACTCTTAAAAGTGTTAGGTTTTAGTTTAAGTACTTGTGTTGTAATAAATTTGAAATTGTGGAGGTTGACATTTTTTGGAATAGCATAAAAGTGGCAAAACTTTAAAGATGAAAGGAATGGATTTTTGTTTTTGATTTATTATCTTTTCTAAATAGGTAAATATTACCAAAAAGCAACATGAAACAGTAAAAAAAGCGTATATCAACCTAAATTTAATTTAATTTAAGGAAGTCGTGATAGCTCAGTGGTAGCGCGTTCGCTTCACGTGCGAAAGGCCCGGAGTTCGAGCCTCGCTGGAGTCGTTACGATTGTGTCCTTAGGCAAGGCATTTAAATTCCACATGCCTCTTCTCTCTCCCTCGTGGCGATGGATTCCATCAGGAATGAGGTCTCGAGAGTGATTAGTATAAGTTATAAGAACTTGTTTCACAATCGAGCTAAATAAATAAATTTGTATAAACTAAATTTAATTTAATAAAGAATTTTATTAGCTCACAACTATAGGGCGGAGGGGGCATTAAGCTGAGAAATCACATGTAATTTATTTCCCATAACTGCTCTTTATTGGAAACAAGAAAAGGTGGATCTATGTTAATTACTTTCCATTATATCTACTTTCTATGATGTTTCTATGCATCAATATTGTTTTCCAAATGTGGTGTGTTTTGACCAAAACGTACAAATGTATCAAACATACATGTACCGTAGATGTTTTAAACTTTATCTTGGTACTAAATTCATTTGTCGGAAACCATATTATCGGATACATATTTAGCACCGAAAATATAAAATTAATATGCACCTGCTGATGATGATTACTGGGCATGTTGTTCAAATCAACCTTGTCTTAGTTTATACAAATATATTTTAGCTTGTTTGCGAAACAAGTTCTTATAACTAATATTAATCACTCTCGAGACCTCATTCCTAATGGAATCCACCGCCATAAGGGAGAGATAAGATGCATGTGGAATTTAAATGACTTGCCTAAGGGTACAATCGTAACTGCTCCAGCGGGGCTCGAACTCCGTGCCTTTCACACATGAAGCGAATGCGCTACCACTGAGCTATCATGACTTCCCTGTCTTAACCCTAACTGTGCTGGAAACAAGTATACGCTTATTTGCAAACAGCAAAGAGCCAGACTAGAGGCCACAGAACGTGATCAGAGGACACAGAACGTGATCCACAGAATGTGATCAGAGGACACAGAACGTGATCAGAGGACACAGAACGTGATCCACAGAACATGATCAGAGGCCACAGAATGTGATCTGAGGCCACAGAACATGATCAGAGGCCACAGAATGTGACCAGAGGCCACAGAACGTGATCCACAGAACATGATCAGAGGCCACAGATCGTGATCAGAGGCCACAGAACGTGTCTGATCATACTCTATGATGTTTGCTATTCGGATAGTGGATCTAAAATAATAGAGGTGACTGCTAACATAGGTATGACTGTATAATATCTGCTAACGCAGATTTGACTGTATAACAAAAATGACCGCTCTACCACATGTATGTATGAGTGTATTGTTATATATTGCAGGATGAGGCATGGCTAAGCTGTTTGTAAGGAGATGTCCCTGTCTGAGACCCAAGATCGAGGAGGATGTTCGTGTGTTGGACTACAGACATTGTAGTCTTAACGATGTACCCGGTGAAGTGTTTAATTTTGAAAGAACTCTCGAAGAATTGCTGGTGGATTCTAACCAGATTAAGGATTTACCAAGAGTAAGTAGCACTATAGAGCAAGTCAGAAACTAGTTTTGTATGTTTTACGTTTATTTATCGTCGCTACCAGTTGCCGATATGAGCGACGCCTCCTGAAGAGATTAATCATTTTAGATTTTGGAGGATAGTGCAATGAGACAGAGACCCATTCCAGAGTCTCCTCTGGTTCTTTTACGTGCATGGTGTAAAGCACCGACACAAGACCTCGATTTAACGTCCCATCTGAAAGACTGTTAATTTTATTAGGGTCAGACGGGGGATCGAACCTGCGATCCCTGGATTACCAGTCCAGCATGTTAACCACTGAACTACAGATCCGTCACAACTAGTTTATACTCCTGCTTATATTAAATAGATTTTCACTAGATCACGATGCTTTCATTATCAAGAATTGCACTTAAATTATTGCACTTAAATTACTCACGGAAAATGCTGAAAATGACCAAAAACAATTCCTGAAATTTGTTCATTTCGATTTTTGTGTATATAAAAACAATTCTTGAAATTTTGAAAAGAATAAAAATAAATTCTGTAAAGTCTGTAGAACCTTTTGCTTATATAATAACGTCTTGTAGTTCAGAGGTAATGTGTCCGGGGTAGATCTAGATGTTTGCTACAGCTAATTAATACTGTTGGAAACATATCCCAAATCACTGCTACTGTAAACTCGAGGTATCAATATTAGTAACTCTTTGGTTCGGCATTCATCTGCGCACATGGCTGGGCCATAATTGCTTGTCGGTTGAATACTGCCATAGTGGGATGCATTCATGGAAGTATTTTACAGATCAACATAGTAACAAGAGTTATTGCCCTTGAATTGATTAATAACCACAAAATTGTCAATATTAGAATTATTCTAGAGCATCACAAAATCATTGTGTTGGTTAAATCATTGTGTTCACCCGTAGCATGGTTAAATCATTGTGTTCACCCGTAGCATGGTTAAATCATTGTGTTTACCCGTAGCATGGTTAAATCATTGTGTTCACCCGTAGCATGGTTAAATCATTGTGTTCACCCGTAGCATGGTTAAATCATTGTGTTCACCCGTAGCATGGTTAAATCATTGTGTTCACCCGTAGCATGGTTAAATCATTGTGTTTACCCGTAGCATGGTTAAATCATTGTGTTCACCCGTAGCATGGTTAAATCATTGTGTTCACCCGTAGCATGGTTAAATCATTGTGTTCACCCGTAGCATTGTTAAATCAAAGCAACCTGATAGAACAAATTCACTTTGATGGTGGAAAGTTGATACAACATTACACAAAATTTGAGTTTCATTGTATCAATTTTTCCACTAGTAACGACAATTTCTTGACGCCGTTGCATTATATAAAAATGTACTTTGATTCTAAGGAATGCTTGGGAGATTGGAACAATGTCGATGTCATGCAATTTCATTATAGTATTGTATTGTTCTAACAAAATTCCAGGACATATTATTTGCAGAGTTTTCAGCTACAAATAACACATTAATGAATTGTCATCAGCTACAATTATTTGAACTATTTATAGCCTTTATTTTACCCATCATGCAAAGAGTTAATGGGGTCAGATTTTGTCTTGAAAATGCTGTTTTGAAGCTGGATCCCTTCCATAAGTCGAGGGTACTTTGTGGACTTATGATATTCGTTACGATAATGGATTTTTCTCTCATTTGGGAAGGAAACTAAATTTGAGGTATTTGGTTGACTCACAAATCCTAAAACAATACACTGATGCAAAGCAATAATTTATGAAGTTTGTTTATCAGTTTTTTGTAATTGTCTGTAAGCAGATTGTTTATATTAGATCAAATAAAACAAACAAAGAGACATAAATAAAGTTAAAAAAAATGTAAAAAATTCAAGTTATTAAAAGAACATTTTTTATTTGCTCGTTTCTCATCCATGAGACGACCCAGTACATCACATGACTGGATGAGGAAATGGTCGACTTCTGGCCGGGAATATGCAAGATGCAGTAGACACTCCATATCAGAAACATCCCTTGTTCGTTTACATGCCCGTACCGATACACGACACCTCGGTTTATAGTCCCATCTGAGATTGTTAATATTAGAGTGATACCAGGATAAAACGTGTAATCCTAGGAATCCAAATACAAGTGTTAACCACGGGACCACTGGGGAATTGTTCATTTAGGATATTTATCAGTAACTGTTGTACATGGTTGAGTTAAGATTACTTGCGGCTTCAGTGTGAAGTCCTTGCTATTTGAGGTTTACATCAATATTGAAGTGATCACCTGTAATAGATTGTTGTCACCTGTAATAGATTGTTGTCACCTGTAATAGATTGTTGTCACCTGTAATAGATTGTTGTCACCTGTAATAGATTGTTGTCACCTGTAATAGATTGTTGTCACCTGTAATAGATTGTTGTCACCAGACTTCCGTGGCTTCATGCAATGTTTGGCTGCTTATAGTGGAACAATTAAATTGATAAAGAACTAGTCAATTGGGTCTAGTGAATTATTGATGTCGGATGGAGCTCACATGGTGTGCCATTTTATAAAGATGTTGTATAGCGGTTAATGATGAAATCTGATATTCTTTGTTTAAGGCTATGTATAATTAATAAGAATTGATGTTCTGATTAGCGGTAATTAATTGTGACAGGTAGATATTGATGAAGTATAATGTATGTACTTAATTGAATAAACGCGTAACCAACATGCTTGGAATTATCAGGCCTCTGTGGCCCAGTGGTTACAGTCGTTGCCTCTCACCACTGTATGTTTGAATCCCACTTGGGGCGTCGGATTCTTTTAAGTGAGGAATCTATCCAGCTGGCTTGCAGAAGGTTGGTGGTTCTACCCTGGTGGTTGTTTGTGCCCGCAATTCTGCCTGAAGGGGCACCCGGGGTCCTACTCCACCATTAATAGCTGGCAAGTCGCCATATGACCTAAGCTGTCGGTGCGACTTTAAGCCCCAAGAACAGAGAAACATATTTCCCCCCATAGTTTATAAGATAAACCAATACAATGATTCCCCTTATCAGTAAGTTTAATGTATCAGTGATAATAAACAGTGATTAGAAACGTGCTTTATTGTCTAGCCCACTTCAATCAGGGATCATCTTAGAGTGCGATGTGGGCAAAATAGTCGCCCTAGGGATCCTGACATTAAATTTTTTTATTTTTTTTTACAATTTTCATACGAAATGTTGGCCAGTAAGATTCATTGACCCATTATAAAGCACTCCTTCTATTCAAATTTTGTATTTAATGACCATACTGTGCATTTTAGCCATATTTTGTTGAAAGTTATTAAATAACACCATTTAAGGACTCTATCGCTCACTTCTCCCAAGAATTCTGACCTAGAATGAACCCTGTTCAATGGTAGTTGGACGTGATGGTCAGTGGTCGCTTGTCTGATGACAATAAACTACAGCCCATGACTAATAAACATGTCAAATCTCGCTGTTTCTATGGGTTGCTCACTACCCAATCCAACCCCAAAAATGGCCATCTTTCTGGGAAAACTTATCTTTGTTAGTTAACCCTTTCAACACCACAGACCTCTAAATAGGCTTACAAAAAGTGTAGATCCAGATGAGCCAGCTCGTGATGAGCCGTCTCATCAGGATCTGCACTTTTTGCCAGTGATATGACTATTTTTAGACATAATTACCCATTTTGATAAATGAACTGGTCCAAATGTGATTTTCTGATTCATTTATTGGTTTATGAATATCATGGACCAGTCCATGTGAGTTACTTGGTGTTGAATGGGTTAAATATATTGAGCTGTCTTAAATAGCTCAGTGGTTAGCATGCTCATTTCTCTCTGCTAGAACCCATGTTCAATCCTCGATCTGTCAATTATATGAGATAGTACTGTGGCTGCTAGATCCGTCAGGTGGGACATACCTCTCCATGTATTCCCACAAAGACCCACAGTGTTTTACGTTTATTTATTATCGCTACCGGTTGCGCATATGAGCGACGCCTCCTGAAGAGATTAGTCATTTTAGTTTTTGGAAGATAGTGCATGATACAGACAGAGACCCAACCCAGAGTCTCCTCTGGTTCTTTTACGTTCACGGTGTATAGCACCGACACAAGATCTCGGTTTAACGTCCCATCTGAAAGACTGTTAATTTTATTAGGGTCAGACGGGGGATCGAACAAAGACTATACACATACTTGCATCCATGTCAACAATGGTGACTAATGTTACCTGTTAAAGATGGTTTTGTAATTCTTATAAAAGAAACACATGTTTTGACTTAATTAAATTATTTTCTGAGTCAAGCTATTGTTATTGGAACAGGTTTTATACAAAATTTACCATCCAACATTCAGGTGCTGTATTCCATCAGGAACACATTGTTTCTTCTCTCCCTCATGGCAATGCATTCCATCGGGAACACATTGTTTCTTCTCTCTCCCTCGTGGCGATGGATTCCATCAGGAACACATTGTTTCTTCTCTCTCCCTCGTAGCGATGGATTCCATCAGGAACACGTTGTTTCTTCTCTCTCCCTCGTGGCGATGGATTCCATCAGGAATACGTTGTTTCTTCTCTCTCCCTCGTGGCGATGGATTCCATCAGGAACACGTTGTTTCTTCTCTCTCCCTCGTGGCGATGGATTCCATCAGGAACACATTGTTTCTTCTCTCTCCCTCGTGGCGATGGATTCCATCAGGAACACATTGCTTCTTTGCCCTCCCTCGTGGATAGTGCAATGATACAGAAACCCATTCCAGAGTCACCTCTTTTACGTGCATGGTGTAAGGCACCGACACGTGACCTCGGTTTAATGTCCCATCTGAAAGACTGTTAATATTTTATTAGGGTCAGACGGAGGATCGGACCAGCGATCCATGGATTCACTGTCCAACGTGTTAACCACCAGACTACTGACCCGTCTGTAGAATTTGTTTTGCAGTCGAGCTTAAGCATATAGACATGTATTGCTAATCTAATGGGTGCATGTGTCTCTGGACCATAATTTGACCATAAAAGATGAAAGGTAAAAAGGTAACAACAAATGTGTTTCTGTACCATATCGTTACAAAGCATTTTCTTCAAAGCATTTTCGTAAAAGATGCACGGTAACAACAAATGTGTTTCTGTACTATATCGTTACAAAGCATTTTCTTCAAAGCATTGTCGTAAAACATGCAAGGTAACAACAAATGTGTTTCTGTACCATATCGTTGCAAAGCATTTCCTTCAAAGCATTGTCGTAAAAGCATTTTGTGAAAGCGATCTCTGGGAGCATATGTCACATTTCTTGTTTTGTCTGACTCCGGTAACAGCAACAGGGATGATAATATGAATGTATCATGATAGAGAGACTTATCACATTCAGATATATTAATATCAGATTCATGGTGACACCCACTCTAGTTATCTAATTATTTCGGTGGGGGGTCCTACGTGGCTGAGCTGTTAATGTTGTTAGCTCCAAATCTTCGGTGGGGGGTCCTACTTGGCTAAGTTATTAATGTTGTTAGCTCCAAATCAATTTCCCCCGCACCACTCAGTTTGGATACCAACAGCCTACTACCAGGTGTGTATGGATACCAACAGCCTACTACCAGGTGTGTATGGATACCAACAGCCTACTACCAGGTGTGTATGGATACCAACAGCCTACTACCAGGTGTGTATGGATACCAACAGCCTACTACCAGGTGTGTATGGATACCAACAGCCTACTACCAGGTGTGTATGGATACCAACATCCTACTACCAGGTGTGTATGGATACCAACATCCTACTACCAGGTGTGTATGGATAGCAACAGCCTACTACCAGGTGTGTATGGATACTAACAGCCTACTACCAGGTGTGTTTGGATACCAACAGCCTACTACCAGGTGTGTATGGATACGAACATCCTACTACCAGGTGTGTATGGATACCAACAGCCTACTACCAGGTGTGTTTGGATACCAACAGCCTACTACCAGGTGTGTATGGATACCAACAGCCTGCTACCAGGTGTGTATGGATACCAACAGCCTACTACCAGGTGTGTATGGATACCAACAGCCTACTACCAGGTGTGTTTGGATACCAACAGCCTACTACCAGGTGTGTTTGGATACCAACAACCTACTACCAGGTGTGTATGGATACCAACAGCCTACTACCAGGTGTGTATGGATACCAACAGCCTACTACCAGGTATGTATGGATAGCAACAGCCTACTACCAGGTGTGTATGGATACCAACAGCCTACTACCAGGTGTGTATGGATACCAACAACCTACTACCAGGTGTGTATGGATACCAACAGCCTACTACCAGGTGTGTATGTATACCAACAGCCTACTACCAGGTGTGTATGTATACCAACAACCTACTACCAGATGTGTATGGATACCAACAGCCTACTACCAGGTGTGTATGGATACCAACAGCCTACTACCAGGTGTGTATGGATACCAACAGCCTACTACCAGGTGTGTATGGATACCAACATCCTACTACCAGGTGTGTATGGATACCAACATCCTACTACCAGGTGTGTATGGATACCAACATCCTACTACCAGGTGTGTATGGATACCAACAGCCTACTACCATGTGTGTATGGATACCAACAGCCTACTACCAGGTGTGTTTGGATACCAACAGCCTACTACCAGGTGTGTGGAATTCTTTCATGTGGGGAAGTAATCCAGCTGGCTGGTGTAATGTCGGTGTGGTTCTACCTGTGTGCCTGCTCGTGCCAGAAATAATGCTTGGAGGTGCTACACGGGGTCCTTATCCATTAAGTTGTTTGTGAATTAACGAATATTTATGAATTAAGGCACAAACAAATTAATGTATTTAACCATTTCAACACTACAGACCTAAATAGGCTTACAAATAGTGTAGATCTAGATGAGCCGGTTCACGATGCGTCGTCTCATCAGGATCTGCACTTTTTGCCAGTAATTATTATTATATTTAGACAAAATTACCAATTTTGATAAATGAACTGGTCCAAATGTAATTTTCTGATTAATTTATTGGTCTAAAAATATCACTGCACCAGTCCATGTCACTTGGTTGTGAATGGGTTAATGATTTATCCATCATTCTACTTGTAATTTGATAACAGTCACTATGAAATTTTCATCATCCATGAATAATCGAGGAGTATACATTGCTGTTCTGTGTGCTTGACTTGCTCATTTGTAAAAGTTTAAATAGCATACATATGCAACAAATTTACAAAACATTGATGATTTGTGACGTGTATGCCCATTCAGCGTTCTTTTGAATTTCGTTCCCACATCCTGTACTATGTCCTAAGTACTTGTAAACAGTCGAGATGTCCTTTATACAAACATTGATAAAACCATAAAAGAATTTACGAGATTTCATAAATATACGCAGCCAGCAACTTCAATCCTCGTGGATTATGCAAAACCATCTGCGCTATATTTTATTGTCAAGATTGGTTGCATTTTAGGCAATAGAAATATTGAAATGTTGAAGAAAGGATGTTTCAAGAGTTGTTTATATACTCCAGGTACAACATTGGACAGATTTAATACAACAAATTATGTAGACAGCATCGGTTGATATTTCCATTCGATCGCCATGGCGATATAGCATGAACTGAGAGCGTGTACAAAGTTTAAGATTTTAATGCCATTTTTTAAGTTTGTCCATGTCAAATAATGGGTGAGTCAACCAGTCGATAACCCGTTCCTACATTGCAATGATTTGACAGAGAAGTTGTTGCCTTATACAGCCTTGCAACAATATGTTAACCTTTAACCTGCCAGATCAGACGCGGCGGGTGTAACACCGCGTCTGATCTGGATCTATGTTGTTAGCTAATCAGACAAATGTTTTAGCTACACTATCCGAATAGCAAACAGCATAGAACCTGATCAGACGGAACATTCTGCATCATCTGATCTGGCTCTATGCTGTTTGGAAAATTGACTTCAGTTAGTTTATACAAATTTATTTAGCTCAATTGCGAAACAAGTTCCTACAACTTATATTAATCACTCACGAGACATCATTCCAGATGTAATCCATCGCCACGAGGGAGAGAGAAGCGACAACGTGGTAATTAAATGCCTTGTCTAAGGGCACAATAATAACGGCTCCAGTGGGGCTCGAACTCCGGACCTTTCCTTTCGGTGCGCACCTGAAGTGAACGCACATCCACTGCGCTTCCACGACGACTTCCACGAAAGCATGAATACCGTGTGCATTGTGGCTTCTGTCATTAATGTTGTACCAAGTTAGATTGGTTGTTTATATTATCGTAAAACAACATATTTGGAGTCACTTGCAATCGTGTGTACCTAAAAACAATCATTAAAATAGACAATGAACAAAAGATTCTCAATTTAATGTATAATATCTCTGTCTAATGATCTTTATCTTTTATAAATATAGCTTCTATATACGCTAAACATTGTGAGGGCGGTATTAGACTGGTATGACTGTGTAAGTGGCGTGCCACACAGTCTAACGAGCCATTGTAAATTACTCTTGAGCGATTGCCATCACCAATTGAATTAAATAGCATTGATTTGCAACGAGTCAGAACAGCTCTCCCCCGATCCGGATCAACAAATATCGTTAAGCAATTAATCAGTGGATATTGTAATTCGGAAGTAGGTTTTTATACGGCCGACTAGATGGGATTTAGGATTCTAGTACACAACTGTTGCACTGATGTACCTGTATAAACGGGGTATACTACGTTATCGTAGTCTTCGTTCAATACTCTGCTTGTTATTGACACAGCTAGTGTAACATCGGTTACTGCGTTTAAATTAAGGATGCATTGAAGAGCTTGTATAGAATGTGTTTTATACTCTGTACGTGCAAGTAAGATCGACATATGCAAGTCTATAGCTCACTCAGACATGTAATAACATTTCACACATTTTTAGTTTGCCTATCCAAAGGCTTGCTGTTCTATTTCTTGGTCTTATAATATAGCAAAATCATCCCCCCCCATTGTTACACTTAGAAAATCTAGTAAAAGTTTTACAGGTAGTTTGCATATGCCTTGATCATGAACCACTCGCCACATCATATTCAGAACTCTATATACACGCATGTCCATCATCAGAACGTTTTAAGGTTTGAGCCCCGTCAGAACCATGGTTGTTGTGTCCACTGTCAGAACCATGGTTGTTGTGTCCTCTGTCAGAACCATGGTTACTGTGTCCGCCATCAGAACCATGGTTGGTGTGTCCGCCATCAGAACCATGGTTGTTGTGTCCTCCGTCAGAACCATGGTTGTTGTGTCCTCCATCAGAACCATGGTTGTTGTGTCCTCCATCAGAACCATGGTTGTTGTGTCCTCCATCAGAACCATGGTTGTTGTGTCCTCTGTCAGAACCATGGTTGTTGTGTCCTCTGTCAGAACCATGGTTGTTGTGTCCTCCATCAGAACCATGGTTGTGTCCTCCATCAGAACCATGGTTGTTGTGTCCTCCGTCAGAACCATGGTTGCTGTGTCCCATCATAACCATGGTTGTTGTGTCCGCCATCAGAACCATGGTTGTTGTGTCCGCCATCAGAACCAGGGTTGCTGTGTCCTCTGTCAGAACCATGGTTGTTGTGTCCTCCGTCAGAACCATGGTTGCTGTGTCCCGTCATAACCATGGTTGTTGTGTCCTCCATCATAACCATGGCTGTTGTGTCCGCCATCAGAACCATGGTTGTTGTGTCCGCCATCAGAACCATGGTTGTTGACAATAAATAAATGTATCGCAAAAATTATATTTACATAATGAACTGGGTGACATAAATAGCTTGTTTTTTTAAACTTTATTTCACAACGATTGCGAAACAAGCGTTAACAACTTACGTTAATCACTCTCATTGGCGCGGATGAAAGCGTAAATGTGGTCATTCGTGTGGGAGGAAACCAGACTACCTGCAGAAAACCCACTTGTCCAATCTGGAGACCACTGTACCATCTCACATACTTCCCGGTCCGAGGATCGAACCCGGGTTGCATTGGAGAGAAGCGAGCGTGCTAACCACTTCGCTAATCGGACAGCCATATAACTTGTTGAAAGGACATTGGAGATTTTGTGCACTCACACACTGCTCTCGCGGTATAAGTATGCCTCATGCTGGGTTTGTGCGCTCACACACTGCTCTCGCGGTATAAGTATGCCTCATACTGGGTTTGTGCACTCACACACTGCTCTCGCGGTATAAGTATGCCTCATGCTGGGTTTGTGCACTCACACACTGCTCTCGCGGTATAAGTATGCCTCATACTGGGTTTGTGCACTCACACACTGCTCTCGCGGTATAAGTATGCCTCATGCTGGGTTTGTGCACTC
>CM026397.1:40283809-40370167 GCA_014843695.1 Archivesica marissinica | reverse complement strand
TTGTGCACTCACACACTGCTCTCGCGGTATAAGTATGCCTCATGCTGGGTTTGTGCGCTCACACACTGCTCTCGCGGTATAAGTATGCCTCATACTGGGTTTGTGCACTCACACACTGCTCTCGCGGTATAAGTATGCCTCATGCTGGGTTTGTGCACTCACACACTGCTCTCGCGGTATAAGTATGCCTCATACTGGGTTTGTGCACTCACACACTGCTCTCGCGGTATAAGTATGCCTCATGCTGGGTTTGTTTGTCTTTGACTGTTATCCTGGAGCCCTCTCTGCCATTTCCGACACCTTGTCGCTGCAAAATATTCTTGTGATATTAAAACATTGTTTGCTCAGCATTTATATATTGGATGAGAATGTTTGAACTGTGATAATGTCTCAACAGGACAGGGATTGTATATGGGTATATACAGTTAAACTTGTGTTAACAGACCACCAAAGGGAAGGGCTAAAAGCGATCTCTAAGCAGGAATGGTCACTTAATACAGACTAATTAAAAAAAACTTCCTCCAACGACACAAATGTGAACTGAAAAAATGGTCTATTAATACTAGTGGTCTCTTAATACAGGCTAATTAAAAAAACTTCCTCCAACGACACAAATGTGAACTGAAAACGTGGTCTATTAATACTAGTGGTCTCTTAATAGATGTGGTCTTTTGAGCAAGTTTGACTGTATAACTTATGGATCAATATGTTAATCATTTATATATTGTGCTTATACTATTTATCGGCGCCCACTGGGATGCCATCCTGTAATGAGAATGTCGATTATAAAATGCACATCCCAATTGCAGAAACATCTCTTGTTCATTTTAATGCATCGTGTATTGCACCGATACCTGTACGGTTTAATGCATCGTGTATTGCACCGATACCTGTAGGGTTTAATCCATTGTGTATTGCACCGATACCTGTAGGGTTTAATCCATTGTGTATTGCACCGATACCTGTAGGGTTTAATGCATCGTGTATTGCACCGATACCTGTACGGTTTAATGCATCGTGTATTGCACCAATACCTGTACGGTTTAATGCATCGAGTATTGCACCGATACCTGTACGGTTTAATGCATCGTGTATTGCACCGATACCTGTACGGTTTAATGCATCGTGTATTGCACCGATACCTGTACGGTTTAATGCATCGTGTATTGCACCCATACATGACACCTCGGTTTAATGCATCGAGTATTGCACCGATACCTGTACGGTTTAATGCATCGTGTATTGCACCGATACCTGTACGGTTTAATGCATCGTGTATTGCACCGATACCTGTACGGTTTAATCCATTGTGTATTGCACCGATACCTGTACGGTTTAATCCATTGTGTATTGCACCGATACCTGTAGGGTTTAATGCATCGTGTATTGCACCGATACCTGTAGGGTTTAATCCATTGTGTATTGCACCGATACCTGTACGGTTTAATGCATCGTGTATTGCACCGATACCTGTACGGTTTAATGCATCGTGTATTGCACCGATACCTGTAGGGTTTAATCCATTGTGTATTGCACCGATACCTGTACGGTTTAATCCATTGTGTATTGCACCGATACCTGTACGGTTTAATGCATCGAGTATTGCACCGATACCTGTAGGGTTTAATCCATTGTGTATTGCACCGATACCTGTACGGTTTAATGCATCGAGTATTGCACCCATACATGACACCTCGGTTTAATGCATCGAGTATTGCACCCATACAGGACACCTCGGTTTAATGCATCGAGTATTGCACCCATACATGACACCTCGGTTTAATGCATCGAGTATTGCACCCATACAGGACACCTCGGTTTAATGCATCGAGTATTGCACCCATACATGACACCTCGGTTTAATGCATCGAGTATTGCACCCATACAGGACACCTCGGTTTAATGCATCGAGTATTGCACCCATACATGACACCTCGGTTTAATGCATCGAGTATTGCACCCATACAGGACACCTCGGTTTAATGCATCGAGTATTGCACCCATACATGACACCTCGGTTTAATGCATCGAGTATTGCACCCATACAGGACACCTCGGTTTAATGCATCGAGTATTGCACCCATACATGACACCTCGGTTTAATGCATCGAGTATTGCACCCATACAGGACACCTCGGTTTAATGCATCGAGTATTGCACCCATACATGACACCTCGGTTTAATGCATCGAGTATTGCACCCATACAGACACCTCGGTTTAATGCATCGAGTATTGCACCCATACAGGACACCTCGGTTTAATGCATCGAGTATTGCACCCATACAGGACACCTCGGTTTAATGCATTGAGTATTGCACCCATACAGGACACCTCGGTTTAATGCATCGAGTATTGCACCCATACATGACACCTCGGTTTAATGCATCGAGTATTGCACCCATACAGGACACCTCGGTTTAATGCATCGAGTATTGCACCCATACATGACACCTCGGTTTAATGCATCGAGTATTGCACCCATACAGGACACCTCGGTTTAATGCATCGAGTATTGCACCCATACAGGACACCTCGGTTTAATGCATCAAGTATTGCACTGATACCTGTAGGGTTTAATGCATCGAGTATTGCACCCATACATGACACCTTGGTTTAATGCATCGTGTATTGCACCCATACATGACACCCCCTGCCCCACCTATCCCCTTCCCTATCTGCCCCACTTATCCCCTGCCCCAGCCATCACCCTCCCCTCCGCCCCACCTCTCTCCCCCTGCCTAACCTCACATCCACCACAGCTCTGTCCGCCCCTCCCATTCTTTAATCATTGCTGCTAGAATTATTGGTCAGTTATTTTGAGTCCACCTCCGTGGTCGAGTGGTTAAGGTCGCTGACTTGTATACCACTGTAACCTATCATCACTGATGGTCACGGGTTCGAGCCCCGCTCAGACCGTGTCTCATTTATATGAAAAAGTTGGCAGTTTCTTACGGAGGTTGGTGCACCCAAGTACTGGTTAACCGCTGGAGCCTGCCCAGGAAAGGTGTTGTTAGGTAAACTGCCCGCCGGCGATATAGCCCAAAATGGTGCTGATGCAGGCATAAAACCCGAAATATAACATATAACAGTTATTTTGAGTGTCCCAATCCAATCTTATTTAAAATGTCTTAAAAAATCTCAGACTATTATCATAAATATACATTATCATGTTCTAATCAGTTTATAGCTTATTTCATTTGATATTTAACATTGAAAATCAGTTGATATTGTATTGCATATTGATATCTTGTATTTAATCTCAGTTTGGGAAGAGTAGAGAGTACATTTCAAACTAAACCAATAAAAGTTTCCTATTGTAATAGAAAAGTCAATCGAACATAGTATCCTTTAGAGTGAATGACATTTCCATGTTCTTCATTGACAATTTCGATTAGAGAAAAATATTTCTTTGTGCTGTTTAATTATATATCTGAAAATCTCAATTTTAATGTCAAATGAAAGCCCTTAGCTTGAGGGTTTTGGGGTCATGGACGCAGTGACCCTGGAGTATGATATAGAGAGAGCAGGACACTGGGTCTTTGTGATCTTTTCAAACTTAATTGCAAACAAGAGGGTCGTTGTTGATTGAGATCAAGCAAAATAACCAGAGTGTCTGGTCGATAGCTGTAAGGTATTGTAGTGAGGTGTATGGGTATCTGACTCCCCTCCGAGACCCTAGGGTCGATCTTCATAGCCATAATATTGTTGCAAAACAAAAACAAGAGAGTCGCCATATGACCTAGCTAAATTCGCGCGTTCCATGTTGCATCTTCTCTCTCCCTCGTGGCGATGGATTCCATCAGGAATGAGGTCTTGAGAGTGATTGATATAAGTTATGAGAACTTGTTTCGCAATCGAGCTAAAATAAATTTGTATAAACTAAGCTGTTTATGCGACTTTAATCCTCCAAAAAACAAAAAAAACAAACATCCGCGGCATTGACCATGATTAATATAAGTTCTTAGAACTTGTGTAGAGCCCTCCTTGTGTAGAGCCCTCCTTGTCCGAGATCATTACAGTCGCTGGCTTCAAATCACTTGTTTCTCACCGCTGCACGTTCGAATTGGCTGAGGTGCCAAATTCTTTCATCTGATGAAGCTATCAAGCTATGTGGAAGGTCAGTGGTTCTACTCTGTGTCCCATCCGTGCCCGGAATGCTGCTTGAAGGGGCATCAGGGATCTTCCTTCACCAATAATAGATGGTGAATCGCCCGAACATACTATGCAATTGTTGTAAAATAAATAACCGTTAAAGCATATTATTGTTACAGGAGTTGTTTTACTGCCATGGTTTGAGGAAGTTGAGCCTCAGTGACAACGAGATTAAACAGATCCCTCCTGCCATTGGTCATCTCATCAGTCTAGAAAACCTGGACCTCAGCAAAAATGGTACGGTTTATGTCATTATATGTACGGTAGCCATGCATTGTTTAATATGTACGAGATTAAACAGATCCCTCCAGCCAATGGTCATCTCATCAGTCTAGAAAACCTGGACTGTCTGTCTGTCTGTCTGTCTGTCTGTCTGTCTGTCTGTCTGTCTGTCTGTCTGTCTGTCTGTCTGTCTGTCTGTCTGTCTGTCTGTCTGTCTGTCTGTCTGTCTGTCTGTCTGTCTGTCTGTCTGTCTGTCTGTCTGTCTGTCTGTCTGTCTGTCTGTCTGTCTGTCTGTCTGTCTGTCTGTCTGTCTGTCTGTCTGTCTGTCTGTCTGTCTGTGAGAAGTTGTGGATATATAGATGGTTTGTCTAGACGGAAGTATTAGGATTTTGGAAGAATTCTGTCAACGCCTCAGGTCAACGTGTCCAATTTACTGTAGAAATCAACAATCAGCCTGGAATTTTAGGCCACACTGTGGCATTGTGTACTCATATGGCAAGCGAACAGGTGAACCTCTACATCATAATTGTAATATGAAATAGGCACTACATATGAACGGGGAAAGCCAATAAAGGGTTGAAGTCAAGATCAATTACTGAAATAGACATTATAGAAGGAATACGACTACGTCCCCGCGATACCAGTGAAGGGTTTGTCATCAATTACTGAAATAGACATTATAGAAGGAATACGACTACATCCCCGCGATACCAGTGAAGGGTTTGTCATCAATTACTGAAATAGACATTATATAAGGAATACGACTATATCCCCGCGATACCAGCGAAGGGTTTGTCATCAATTACTGAAATAGACATTATATAAGGAATACGACTACATCCACGCGATACCATTGAAGGGTTTGTCATCAATTACTGAAATAGACATTATATAAGGAATACGACTACATCCCCCACGATACCAGCGAAGGGTCTAACATCTAAGGTAGATTAAGAGGATATTTGTTTTGTATGATCGAAATATATTTCACCGAATGAACATTGCAAGCATTGAAGACGTATATATTTTTATAATTTTATAGGTGTAATAGACATTCCGGAGAATATTAAGACGTGTAAATATCTACAGATCGTTGATGCCAGTGTTAACCCGCTAGGAAAGTAAGTATAGATTGTATATAACGTGTTAATGGTGTCTGTAGGGGTACAATAGCATTACTCTGTCCCTCAGAGCTGCTAGAAGAAATGAACATTTTACCAGGCAACATATAGCTCGCTGGTCTTGATTCACATTAAATAAATATTTTGATATGTTTTCTATTGTTTTATATTTTACGTCTCTTATATTAATGTTATGAATTATTAATGCTATGAATTATTAATGCTATGAATTATTAATGTGATGAATTATTAATATTATTAATGCTATGAATTATTAATGCTATGAATTATTAATATTATTAATGTTATGAATTATTAATGCTATGAATTATTAATATTATTAATGTTATGAATTATTAATGCTATGAATTATTAATATTATTAATGTTATGAATTATTAATGCTATGAATTATTAATATTATTAATGATATGAATTATTAATGCTATCTATGACTTATTATTGCCATGATATATTAATGCTATGATATATTAATGATATGAATTATTATTGCTATGATATATTAATGCTATGAATTATTAAATGCTATGACTTATTACTGCTATGATATATTAATGCTATGAATTATTAAATGCTATGACTTATTACTGCTATGATATATTAATGCTATGAATTATTAAATGCTATGACTTATTATTGCTATGATATATTAATGCTATGAATTATTAAATGCTATGACTTATTATTGCTATGATATATTAATGCTATGAATTCAATTTCTCAGGTTTGATATATGGAAGATATTTCTTTCTTATTACAAGTGTATAAATATATTGTTATAATGAAATAAATTAATGAAAATAAAAAATTAAAATATATTTACGTTAGGGACTAAGCAATATGGGTTAATTTTATTAGGGTCAGTTGGGGGATCGAATTTATGATCCCTGGATTACCAGTCCAACGTGTTAACCACTGGACTACAGACCCGTCTGTATTTATGATTGTGCCCTTAGCAAGCAAGGCCCTTAAATTACACGTTGCCTCTTCTTTCTCCCTCATGACGATGGATTCCATCAGGAATGAGGTCTCCAGAGCGATTAATCTAACACTATTAAATCATGTTTTACAATCGAGCTAAAATAAATTGTATCAACTAGTATAATTCGTACCATTCATCCATGTACCCAAATTATTTTTCTATTACCTCCCTTGGCAGATAAAGTCTTGATTTATTCCGAAATGTATATTGGTATTCTCGTTGGAATCCTTTGTTTTTACTGTATTGTGATTTTATCGGAATCGTGTTAATTGAATAAGAAAGTTTTACCATAAAGTATCCATATGATACACTGTAGGATATCTGTCGAGATTTAAAAATAATAAGATGAGAAAACGGATGAAAATCGATAGCATGCGGTGCAAAGGAAGCTATGATGAAAACAGAGGAAACCAATTAAAGCAACCTATCTTCTTTTAAAGAGTATTCAAGGGGCAGTAACTGACCAATATCTCTCATTGTGTTGGACAATTAAGTAAACCATATCTCTCATTGTGTTGGACAATTAAGTAAACCAGTTAGTGTTGGACAATGTGCTGGACAATGTGTTGGACAATTAAGTAAACCAGTTAGTGTTGGACAATGTGTTGGACAATTAAGTAAACCAGTTGTAGTTGTTATCTCTATCATGATGACATGTGTGTTTGGGTTGTTTCTTCATGCCAGGAAGAACACCAGTTATTTATGATTTAACCTGTATGTTAGATTTTAGTAGCTGTTATAAGCTGTATAAACCTGTTTGTCTATCAAGATTAATGAATGCCGTTAAAGATTTTAGTCATTTTCTCTCTTTCACAGGAAAATTATTATTGAAATAATTTTGTATGAAAATTGAGTCATGGTCATATGTGTAAATATTTAATGGTCATATTATTTATTGTATGTACATGTAACTTATCTGTCGTCTGCCAAACCTATGTGCCTTGACCTATGTGCCTTGTCCCAACCCATATCTGGATCAATGTAATTGACCTGTATGCCAAAACTTTAAAGAAAATGGAATATGAAATAAACTAAATTAGATTAAATTTATTCAAATTAGTAAGTGCTAAATTTATGTGGAGGGTGTGTTCTGTTCATTTTCCTTTGAACATACCCTGTTAGCAAGACTTAATTTATTGAATATCAAATGACCAAGAAAACTTGACTTCCACATTGAATGGAAAATGTTTAAAACTGAATATTGATGGTCTTAATCCATCTAATGGGGGGGGGGGGAGGGGGAGTATTTTGGGTATTAAGACAATATAGAAGTAGTGAAATATATTATGGTTTCAGCGGGTTTCATTTGAAAATACTACGATTTATGCAAGTCTTAACCCTTACAATGCAGAATCATTTTGAAGGAATGTGCAAACAATATAGATCTGATCAGAATCTGTGTCGTTTACTATTCAACCAAGTGTTTTAGCTCCACTGTCCGAATAGCAAACAGCGTAGAGCCTGATCAGAATCTGTGTCGTTTACTATTCAGTCAAGTGTTTTAGCTCCACTGTCCGAATAGCAAACAGCGTAGAGCCTGATCAGACATGTTCTGTGCACGTTCTGTGCCGTCTTTCTGGCTCTAAGGTGTTTGCGAAATGGAAAATACTCGTTTCCAGCACTGTAAGGTTAAGAGTCTTTATTATATGTAGATGTTTCATTTTGTCCTACCTTCATGCGTAATAATTGTATAAAACTGCCTGCCTAACAAATGTTTGGTTATTAGTCAGTTCCCAAAAAACCTTTTGTGACATCATAACGCTGCGTGTATGATGTCATAATTATGTTCACAGATTGTATGATAAACTTCACCTCATGAATATTCATTAATCTTTCCTCTCTAAAACTGATCAGGAGATGGGATAGGTTACTGTTGTATATATAGGGTTAGCAGGTTCGATCCCCCGTCTGACACTAATAAAATTCCTAATAATAATCTTTCAGATGCGACTTTTAAACTGAGGTCTCGCGTCGGTGCTGTACACTGTGCACGTAAAAGAATCAGAGGAGACTGGAACAGGTCTCTGTCTGTATCATTGCACTATCCTCCAAAAATCTAAAATAACTAATCTCTTCAGGAGGCGTCGCTCATATGGGCAACCGGCAGCGACGATAAATAAACGTAATACACAAAACACACAATGTTGTATATATTTTAACTTATTACTATATTAGGCTAGGCAAAGCCTCGCCTTGTATATTTTCTACAACTCGCCTAATAAATTAAAATTTATAAGACAGTAACCTAATATTCTCTTTTTAAACCTTTATGAGCAATTTCTGAACAACCTCCAAAATATATCATCAAATTTTCCATATAATTTATTTTCAATAGGCAAATTGTATGGGAATGGCTTAATAGTTCATTTTCGTAAATTATAATTTATATTTTTTTGGGTATTTGGTTCAATTTTTTTTGTACAAGTATTGAAAAGGATGACAAAGTATTAATTTGTGTTGTCATATTAATTTTAATGGAGCAATTATTGAGGTTGTTCAGAAGGTACCAGGTATTTATATTTTGCATAGATTGGCCTCAAAATTGTTTACTTTAAGTTGTAAGTAAATATTATATGATATTAACCCATTCAACCCCAAGTAACTGACATGGACTGGTGCATTATATTAACCCATTCAACCCCAAGTAACTGACATGGACTGGTGCATTATATTAACCCATTCAACCCCAAGTAACTGACATGGACTGGTGCATGATATTAACCCATTCAACCCCAAGTAACTGACATGGACTGGTGCATGATATTAACCCATTCAACCGACATGGACTGGTGCATTCAACCCCAAGTAACCGACATGGACTGGTGCATTCAACCCCAAGTAACTGACATGGACTGGTGCATTCAACCCCAAGTAACTGACATGGACTGGTGCATTCAACCCCAAGTAACTGACATGGACTGGTGCATTCAACCCCAAGTAACCGACATGGACTGGTGCATTCAACCCCAAGTAACTGACATGGACTGGTGCATTCAACCCCAAGTAACTGACATGGACTGGTGCATTCAACCCCAAGTAACTGACATGGACTGGTGCATTCAACACCAAGTAACTGACATGGACTGGTGCATTCAACCACCAAGTAACTGACATGGACTGGTGCATGATATTAACCCATTCAACCCCAAGTAACTGACATGGACTGGTGCATTCAACCCCAAGTAACTGACATGGACTGGTGCATTCAACCCCAAGTAACTGACATGGACTGGTGCATTCAACCCCAAGTAACTGACATGGACTGGTGCATTCAACCCAAGTAACTGACATGGACTGGTGCATTCAACCCCAAGTAACTGACATGGACTGGTGCATTCAACCCCAAGTAACTGACATGGACTGGTGCATTCAACCCCAAGTAACTGACATGGACTGGTGCATTCAACCCCAAGTAACTGACATGGACTGGTGCATTCAACCCCAAGTAACTGACATGGACTGGTGCGTGCTATTTTCAGACCAATAAATTAATAAGAAAATTACCTTTGGACCAGTTCATTTATCAAAATGGGTAATTTTATCTAAAAATAGTAATAATTATTACTGGCAAAAAAGTGCAGATCCTGATGAGACGGCTCGTTACGAGCCGGCTCATCTGGATCTACACTTTTCATATGCCTATTTAGAGGCCTGTGGGGTTGAAAGGGTTAAGTTGTAAGTAAATATTATAACAAGCAATACCTTCTCTGAATCATTTAATGTTATTTCACAAAGTAGGATTAGATTGGAATAGATTCAATTTGTAAGGGGGACAAATATTGTTGAGGCCTCAATCATTGATATAAGTTTAAACTTTATTATAATGATTGCGAAACAAGCTTTAACAACTTATAAGTTATATTAATCATTCTCGTTGGTGCATATGAAAGCGTATATATATATATATATATGTAGCCCTTCGTGTGAGAGGAAACCGGAGAAAACCCACTTAATTTATGCAAATTTATTTTACCCCGATTGCGAAACAAGTTCGTACAACATATATTAATCACTTTCAAGACCTCATTCCTGATGTAATCCATCGCCACGAGGGAGAGAGACGATGCAACGTGGAATTTAAATGCCTCCCAAGGGCACAAATCCACTTGTCCGATTTTGTGATCACCTACCATCTCTCATATTTCCCAGTTGCATTTGTGATGTTGGGGGTGTGGTGTATCTACAGTGTACCGGAATATGATAGTGTCGGGGGGTGGGGTGTAGTGTACAAGTCTGATGTAGGGGTGGGGTGTAGTGTACAGGTCCCATGTAGAGGGTGGGTGTAGTGTACCGGTCCCATGTAGGGGTGGGGTGTAGTGTACAGGTCCAATGTAGGGGTGGGGTGTAGTACTGGTCCCATATAGGGGTGGCATGTAGTGTACAGGTCCCATGTAGGGGTGGGGTGTAGGGGTGTAGGTGGGGTGTAGTGTACTGGTCCCATGTAGGGGTGGGGTGTAGTGTACAGGTCCCATGTAGGGATGGGGTGTAGTGTACAGGTCCCATATAGGGATGGGGTGTAGTGTACTGGTCCCATGTAGGGGTGGGGTGTAGTGTACAGGTCCCATATAGGGATGGGGTGTAGTGTACAGTGTAGTGTACAGATCCCATGTAGGGTGGGGTGTAGTGTACAGGTCCCATATAGGGATGGGGTGTAGTGTACAGGTCCCATATAGGGGTGGGGTGTAGTGTACAGGTCCCATATAGGGGTGGGGTGTAGTGTACTGGTCCCATGTAGGGGTGGCATGTAGTGTACAGGTCCCATGTAGGGGTGGGTGTAGTGTACAGGTCTCTTGTAGGGGTGGCATGTAGTGTACAGGTCCCATATAGGGATGGGGTGTAGTGTACAGATCCCATGTAGGGGTGGGGTGTAGTGTACAGGTCCCATATAGGGATGGGGTGTAGTGTACAGGTCCCATATATGGGGTGTAGTGTACCGGTCCCATATAGGGGTGGGGTGTAGTGTACAGGTCCCATCCCGGTCCCATGTAGGGGTGGGGTGTAGTGTACAGGTCCCATGTAGGGGTGGGGTGTAGTGTACAGGTCCCATGTAGGGGTGGGGTGTAGTGTACAGGTCCCATGTAGGGGTGGGGTGTAGTGTACAGGTTCCATGTAGGGGTGGCATGTAGTGGACATGGTCCCATGTAGGGGGGGGTAGTGTACAGGTCCCATGTAGAGGTGGGTGTAGTGTACAGGTCCATGTAGGGGGGGGTGTAGTGTACTGATCTCATGTAGGGGTGGGTGTTAAGTACAGGTCCCATGTAGGGGCAGGGTGTAAGTACAGGTCCCATGTAGGGGCAGGGTGTTAAGTACAGGTCCCCTGTAGGGGCAGGTCAGGTCCCATGTAAGGGGCGGGTGTTAAGTACAGGTCCCATGTAGGGGCAGGGTGTTAAGTACAGGTCCCATGTAGGGGCAGGGTGTTAAGTACAGGTCCCATGTAGGGGTGGGTGTTAAGTACAGGTCCCATGTAGGGGCGGGTGTTAAGTACAGGTCCCATGTAGGGGCATGTGTTAAGTACAGGTCCCATGTAGGGGCGGGTGTTAAGTACAGCTACCAGAACAGTATCTAAGCATCCAATACTGCCCACAGCCTTGTTATCATCTCACTTTCACATCAAACACTTTCACCCAAAATACAGAAAGGGAAATAAAAGATTTTATCAAAACTGAGCTGATTCTATAACGATCTTTATGCAATTTCACCCTTGAGTTAAAGATATAAGCTGTTAAAAAATTGTTGAAGGCTTAAAATTTGCAATTTTCACTATTAAAATGTCATTTCAGTTGTAGCAAAGTTGTACAAAGTAGCATTATGTTTTTAATGCAGAGTTGACTCGCTTTGTTGCTTCCATAAAAGAATCAAGCTGAGAAAATAGCCGTGTTTAGTTGGTTGATATAAAATACTTTTGTATATTCGCATGATCACTGTATTTAGCCAGTTTAACTAATGGTCGATAAGAGAATCTTTTGCTCTTTGATAATAGCTGATAAGGGCCACCCGTAGATGCAATTTTGGAGGTAATTTTGGTAATGTCAGCTGGGAGAAATACCTTAATGACGACATCTTATCCTTGATGTGCCCACTAATTGGTGCATTCAAGTTTTGACATTTGAATTGGATTAGTAAGAGTATATTTTTTTTTCAAAAAGAAACTTTCATCAGATATGAATGAACAAATCCAACATTTTGACATAAATTTGGACCATAGATTTTTAGTATCAGAGAGAATTGCACATAACTTGTGCAAGCTTGTACATAACATATTCAGATTTCTGTTCAAAATCAGTTATGAGATTTAATTACGAAATTTGATCCATATTTAACCATTTCAACACTACAGGTCTCTAAATAGGCTTACAAAAAAGTGTAGATCCAGATGAGCCGGCTCGTGATGAGCCGTCTCATCAGGATCTGCACATTTTGCAAGTAATATTACTATTTTTAAGAAAAAAATTACCCAGTTTGATAAATGAACTGATTTATTTATTGATCTAAAAATATCATGGACCAGTTCATGTCAGATACTTGGGGTTGAATGAGTTAATATGTTTGCTATTCAGATTTATTTGTTAACCCTTTCGACACCAAGTAACTGACATGAACTGGTTGCATGATATTTTTAGACCACAATAAATTAATAAGAAAATTACCTTTGGACCAGTTCATTTATCAAAATGGGTAATTTTATCTAAAAATAGTAAAAATTATTACTGGCAAAAAGTGCAGATCCTGATGAGATGGCTCGTGGCTTTATCTTACACTAATAAACACAAATCTTTTTTTTTTCAATTTTAATTTATTTTAACTTACCCTGTCGGGAGTCTCATTTCAATACAACCACACAACTACTGTTCGTTTGAACGTCCGTATCGAGAAATAGTTCCGGTATAATTTTCAAGTTAGTTTCTTTTTGTTGTCACGCCTCCGTGGTCGAGTGGTTACGGTCGCTGACTTGTATACCACTGTAACCTATCATCACTGATGGTCACGGGTTCGAGCCCCACTCAGACCATGTTTCATTTATATGAAAAAGTTGGCAGTTTCTTACGGAGGTTGGTGCACCAAAGTACTGGTTAACCACTGGAGCCTGCCAAGAAAAGGTGTTGTTAGGTAAACTGCCCACCGGCGATATAGCCCAAAATGGTGCTGATGCAGGCGTAAAACCCGAAATATAATAAAATATAATAATAATCTTTTTGTTGTCACAATTAAAAACTACAGATAAAACACATTCATTACAATATATTACTTTATAATTAACTCTTCAATGGCTTCATGATAGTCAGAAAATAGCTAAAATACAAAAGTACATCTAACCGCGGAGGAATACGAAACGCAACCAGTTGCAGAGAAAATGCCATCGTTCACTGTTTGAAGATGGAGTTTTCGTTCCTTTAGAAAACTCTATCATTCATTGGAATGCCTAAAAGAAATTCAGTGTATTTGTGAATATTACAGATTACCAGATGGATTTACGCAGCTGCTCAGCTTGACACAGCTGTATCTGAATGACACATTCCTTGACTACCTTCCAGGAAACTTTGGCAGGTAACACCATATTTCATCTTACTCAATTTTGTCCAAATTTGTTCTAGTGTTCACAACTTTTGTTTTCCTATGAATGACTTATCTATTTCCTACATGTAGGTGGACATGAAACTACATGGACTACATGTATTTAGCAACATGTTCTTGGCTGAAATTTCCTGGAACTTTCCACATTATTTTATTAAATAGTACATTCATGGTGAACGACTACCAGTCTAGGGCTGTTACGATTCACCGAAAATGTGATGTGTTACAATGG
The DNA here is from genome assembly GCA_014843695.1 of Archivesica marissinica. Taxonomy (NCBI): domain Eukaryota; kingdom Metazoa; phylum Mollusca; class Bivalvia; order Venerida; family Vesicomyidae; genus Archivesica; species Archivesica marissinica. The sequence continues at coordinate 40,355,865 of CM026397.1, read as the reverse complement.
TTTCCATACGATCCATATCAAGTTCTAAGGTGTATGTATCTAACTACATAATGTATAAAGAAATACTAGCACTTTCTTGGTATTTCTGATCGATAGTTTATAGTGCATTACTAGTCTATAAATAGAACAGTGCAAAATTACCACTTACGGGTTAGCAAGTTAGATTTTAACTGCCGATAAGTAATTCCAATATTTTGTATTGCCACATAAAGTAAACCAATCTAATTTTATTGCGTCACGAAATCCATCTCAATAAAAAACGTCGGAAGAAATTCAACCAAAACCTGTCAAATTTACTCTCTGAGACAATTGTAATTCCTTTTTGGCCAAGTGCACGTGTACCTCGTGGGTCATGCATGCATCATGCATTGCAATATAACTGAAAAAGTATGAAAATCGCATTTCATACAGCGCAGTTATGGGAATTTGAAAACTTTAAATAGGGTTCAAAATGGGTGCCATATTGCATATTTGTGGGAAGTTATGACATCACACACATTGACATCCAGTTAGCCAAGATAATGCAAACATTTGCAACTGACCACAAAATAAATTTATATATTAAATCATATATATGTAGCTGCACAAGCGGCTTTTAAATAAAAAAATTAATTAAATATTTAAAAAATTTATAAAATGAGTATTGTTTAATTTTCTTTAAAAGTCATGTGACTTGATTAATCCAAGATGGCCTCCTCTGAGATAATCAACATGTCATAACTTCTTTATTTTCAGTGACACTTTTCAAAATGTACATTTTTATGTTTTTGTGATGTACATTTTATGTTTTCGTACATTTTTATGTTTTCGTGATGTACATTTTAATGTTTTCGTGATGTACATTTTTTATGTTTTCGTGATGTATATTTTTATGTTTTCGTGATGCATATTTTCAAGATTAACATGAATCTTATTGATTGTATTCCTTTAACCCTTTCAACCCCAAGTAACTGACATGGACTGGTCCATGATATTTTTAGACCAATAAATTAATAACAAAATTACATTTGGATCAGTTCATTTATCAAAATGGGTAATTTTATCTAAAAATAGTAATAATTATTACTGGCAAAAAAGTGCAGATCCTGATGAGACGGCTCGTTATGAGCCGGCTCATCTGGATCTACACTTTTCATAAGCCTATTTAGAGGCCTGTGGGGTTGAAAGGGTTAATATGTAAATAGATTCCTGGAATTTATTTGAAAGGTGAATTTACTTGGATTAATAGCAAGTAAGACAAAATCTGAAATATCATTTACAATAGAAACAAAGTAGTATTGTCGTCTGATCCAACATATTGGTCAACAATTCTTAGAGTTTGTTCATGCTCCAACTTTCATGAAGTATCTGTCTTAACTCTTTCAACACCAAGTAACTGACCTGGACTGGTCCATGATATTCTTAGACCAGTAAATGAATAAGAAAATTACATTCGGACCAGTTCATTTATCAGGATGGGTAATTTTGTCTAAAATTAGTAATACTACTTGCAAAAAGTGCAGATCCTGATGAGACGGCTCGTCATGAGCCGGCTCATCTGGATCTACACTTTTTGTAAGCCTATAAATAGAGGTCTGTGGTGTTGAAAGGGTTAACACATTACTCCCCATACTCCACAACAGTAGAGGCCAATTATCTCCATACTGCTGGTAACTTCAGGAGGCATCGCTCATATGGGCAACCAGTAGCGACAAGAAATAAATGTAAAACACACACACACTTCAGAAGAGATTTGTCATTTTAGATTTTTTGAAGAATACTGCAATGATACAGACAGTGTTTTCCAGCGTCTCTAGTTCTTTTATGTGCACAGTGTAAAGCACCGACACAAGACCTTGGTTTAATGTCCTATCTGAAAGACTGTTAATTTTATTAGGGTCAGACGGGGGATCGAATATATGCTTTCATCCGCGCCAACGAGAGTGATTAATATAAGTTGATAAAACTTGCTTCGTGTTTGTGTGTTTTATGTTTATTTATCGTCGCTAACGGTTGCCCATATGAGTGACGCTTCCCGAAGAGATTAGTCATTTTAGATTTTGGTGGATAGTGCAATGATACATACAGAGACCCATTCCAGCGTTTCGTCTGGATGTTTTACGTGCAACACTGACACGAGACCTCGGTTTAACGTCCCATCTGAAAGACTGTTAATTTTATTAGTGTCAGACGGGCGATCCCTGAATTACTACATGCCCAATAATCAATATATATGTGTGTAGATAATGACATGGAACAGCGGCTATATGTGTGTTGTATGGCGTTTAGTTTATACTAATTTATTTTAGCTCGATTGCGAAACAAGTTCTTACAACTTATATTAATCATTCTCAAGACCTCATTCCTGATGGAATCCATCGCCACAAGGGTGAGAGAACAGTCAATGTGGAATTTAAATGCCTTGCCTAAGGGCACAATCGTAGCAGCTCCAGCGGGGCTCTAACTCTGTGTCTTTTGCACCTGAAGCGAATGCGCTATCATGACTTGATAGCGTTAATTTGGTGTAACGTGTCAAGTACGTATAAACATATTGTCATCATATGCCTAAAATGGTGGATATTTTAATGTTGAAAACTAACAGCATTGTGCATATATACTAGTCTAACATGATGCACAAGGCAGTTAAAATTAATTATTTCTGCTCATACAATGCACTGTGAGAATATGATAGCAAAGTTGTGGAGTGGTATTCGATGTGTAGGTGCAGCATATTTTACCTGTTAATACAGGTATCAAAGGAACTATCAATTAGTAGTGTGTACTTTCTAGTACAGTGTAAGGGATATGTGCAGTAGATAGTTTTGCCAGCAGTTGCTGCTAGTTTATCTAAGCAATTAAGACTGTTAGGAAATATAATATGCATGTAAATCTGTGCATGCGACACTTTCCAGTGATGACAGGTGTAGCCCTGTTTACACTAAAGATTTAATAATTTAATTTTTAATAATATGATCTCAATTTAATGAAACATTTTCTATTTACACTTGATGTTTTGGGACAAGCTTTTTGCATGGCTACAAGGTGGTCTCTGGCAGTGTCTTGTGCAATATCTTCATTGTGTTTCAATGCTATACAATGGTCTAGTGGTTCTGATGTTTGCCTCACAGTTAATGGGACGCAAGTTTGAATCTTGCAACATTATTTACAGCCGCCTCCACCCAACAATTTCTGTTATGTCACAATGTCATATATGATGTAGAAAATAGAATATATATACAATTAAGGAAATTTAAGCTACGTCAAAAATATGTGTTGACCCTTCCAACACTACAGACCTAAATAGGCCTACAAAACGTGTAGATCCAGATGAGCCAGCACGAGCCATCAGGATCTGGACATTTTGCCAGTAATATTACTATTTGTAGACAAAATTACACATTTTGATAAATGAACTTGTCCAAAAAAATTGTAATTTTCTTATTAATTTTTTGGTCTAAAAATATTATGCACCAGTCCATGTGGGTTAACTATTATTTCATTTGCCAACTAATAAAGAAAAATAAAGTAATATATAATTATATTCTCATACAATTTGAAAATGTGAGTGTTGGATTTGTAAATAGATAACCGATGAGTTCCTACATGTACACCTTAAAACTTTGAGAGACATATTGGCAGTTATGCAACATCATCCTGTCCAATGGTTTCACAGAATGACGGATCTTCAATGGTGTTGAACCTCTGTGGTCGAGTGGTCTAGCACACCGTTGCTAGAACTCTCCCTTTCATCGTTAGCATAAGGTCCGCAGGTTTGCTCCCTATCAGGGACAGGTGATACAATGATATGTGATATTGAGTACTAGTTTCTACCCAGGAAATGTGGGTGGTCTTCTCTACCACATCAGACTGACTTTGTACGACAATGCTCCAGAGTGGGCCCTGTACAAATCAAAGGTAGAAAGATAGAAAATGTTCGGATGAGAATTTAGACTGAGGTCTCGTAAACGAACCAGGGGAGCCTCGTAAATGAGGCTCTGTCTGTTTCATTGCTCTATCCTCCACTAACCATAAAATGACTAATTAATCCCTCCAGGGTGTGTGTCTCTCATGTGGGAAACCAGTAGTCACAATAAATAAACACATAAACACCCAATAAATCCCAATGGTTTTTATCCTGTGAAAATTTACACTTTATGGATCAAGTAGACAGTATAGTTACACATTACCATTGCAGTTAGCAACATTTGCAGTGCCATTTATTACCCATTGTAAGATTATTATGTAATGTAATACAGCTACCAGGAATGTCATCGGTTCTCAAGTGTTGTATAGGGTGTTTGCTGCAGGGTATGTTATATCAGACCCTCGTTTACTCTTTAAAGGCTTTTCTTACTATGTTCACACATATATACATTTATTCTATTAAGCAATTTAATTGGTACTTGCACACCCTTTATATATTTGAGAATGTTCTTTGACAGATCTGTAGTCCAGTGGTAACACGCTGGACTGGTAATCCAGGGATCGCAGGTTCGATCCCCCGTCTGACCCTAATAAAATTCAGTCTTTCAGATCATTGACTTCAAATCACTTACCCCTCACAACTACAGGTTCGGGTCCCACTGGGTGGGGGGGTGGAATTCTTTCATATGGGGAAGCTATCTAGCTGATTTGCAGAATGTTGGTGGTTGTATCCGGGTACCCGTCCATGCCTGATATACTGAACCGGGGGGGGGGGAAGCACCATGGATCTTCCTCCACCAATAATAATCAGACTCTAGGGACCTATCAGATATAACTGTACTTAACTGATCGTCAAGCCGATATAGCAATACTAATTGCCTATCCCATATAACAGTACTTAACTGATATAGCTGTTAACATCACTAATATATGAATTTTAAGACCTTTCGAAAGATATAACTGTCAACATGATAGGGTAGAAATGAGAATAATATTAAAGTTATGAAAATTTGTGCGGCTATCGTCACAGTGATCGCCCCTTATTAACTACAGGGAGCTCAGGAAGTATGTGAGATGGTACAGTTGTAGCCAGATCGGATATGTGGGTTTTTCTCCGGGTACTCCGGTTTCCTCCCACACAAATGACCACATATACGCTTTCATCCGCGTCAAAGAGAGTGATTAATGTTGTCATAAGTTGCTTCGTGTTTGTGTGTTTTACGTTTATTTATCGTCGCTACCGGTTGCCCATATGAGCAACGCCTCCTGAAGAGATTAGTCATTTTAGATTTTTGTAGGATAGTGCAATGATACAGACAGAGACCCATTCCAGAGTCTCCTCTGGTTCTTTTACTTGCACAGTGTACAGCACCGACGCGAGACCTCGGTTTAATGTCCCGTCTTATTAGGGTCAGACGGGGGAACGAACATGCGATCCCTGGATTACCAGTCCAACGTGTTACCACTGGGCTACAGATCCGTCTGTTACTTGCCTCGAAATCATTGTAAAATAAATAAAGTTTTAAAAGAAAATGAGCTCGGAATCAGGTCTGCAGACACGAATATTTTTATGTCTATAAACAAGTTTGACAGTATACAACTCTACCATACATATATTACTCTTTCATTTAACCCATTTCATTCTGGATACCGTTCTAATAGTATTTGCAAAGAACATAGAGCCAGATCAGCCGCCACGGAACGTGCCGTCTCATCAGGCTCTATGCTGTTTGTTATTCAGATGATCTTGCTAAGACACTTGGCTATGTAGCAAACAACATAGATCCTGATCAGCCACAGCGTAACTTGTTGTTTGCAAAAGCCTTTAAATGTATCCAGAATGAAATGGGTTAATGTATTTTTGGGGTATTCCTTGCAAGACAATAAAAATATAATAATAAAAATTATTTTCCCGTTGTAGTGTATCGAATAGTTCATCTCTATCGGTAATGTCATTGGCACCACCCCTAACTCCATTGTCTACTCCAAAATGCTTGTCTTTGTATTCAGGCAGTGTAGAATGAAACCTGATTGAACCTGGGCAGAAACAATGTGGGCTACATGCATGGAATCCCTTATCAGGATAAGATAGCAAAAGATGATTGTTTTATGGGTGTTTGTGTTCTATTCATGTTTTGTCTTGCAAATGGCTTTGTACATTATTGAGTGCTTTGTTCTCTCTATATTGGGACAATCTCTGAACTGTAATACTTTGATATTGCGATATGGTAATTAACTTTTGGAAATGATTAATTCTAGTTTTTTAGCATTGTTCAGATACCGTTCAAATGGAATGATAGTTCAAACTCGACAGAGTTTTGCCCCTTTCCACAAATATACATATATGATTATGTAGACCTTGGCCCGAGATTATTAACACTTTACGCACATCTCGAGCTCAAGAAATGTGATTGGTTGAGCCAGAGCAAATCTCAAACTCAATCAGAAGCTTGAGACAGAGTTGAAGATTGGACAAAAATGTTGTAATCTCCAGGTCATGCCACATAATAGTTTGGGTCAAATGATGAGCATTTTAGAAAGCCTTCGATGGCCTGTTCATGATCAGCTGTAACTGTCGATATTTGCGACTTTCAGTAAATATTACAGAATACAATTTGGAGCTTCCGTTGTGAAATGGATACAGCTTCCACGTCGTAATCTCGAGATTGTGAGTTTTAGATCCACAGTGATGGTGTCGTAATCTCGAGATTGTGAGTTTTAGATCCACAGTGGTGGTGTCGTAATCTCGAGATTGTGAGTTTTAGATCCACAGTGGTGGTGTCGTAATCTCGAGATTGTGAGTTTTAGATCCACAGTGGTGGTGTCGTAATCTCGAGATTGTGAGTTTTAGATCCACAGTGGTGGTGTCGTAATCTCGAGATTGTGAGTTTTAGATCCACAGTGGTGGTGTCGTAATCTCGAGATTGTGAGTTTTAGATCCACAGTGGTGGTGTCGTAATCTCGAGATTGTGAGTTTTAGATCCACAGTGGTGGTGTCGTAATCTCGAGATTGTGAGTTTTAGATCCACAGTGGTGGTGTCGTAATCTCGAGATTGTGAGTTTTAGATCCACAGTGGTGGTGTCGTAATCTCGAGATTGTGAGTTTTAGATCCACAGTGGTGGTGTCGTAATCTCGAGATTGTGAGTTTTAGATCCACAGTGGTGGTGTCGTAATCTCGAGATTGTGAGTTTTAGATCCACAGTGGTGGTGTCGTAATCTCGAGATTGTGAGTTTTAGATCCACAGTGATGGTGTCGTATCTCGAGATTGTGAGTTTTAGATCCACAGTGATGGTGTCGTAATCTCGAGATTGTGAGTTTTAGATCCACAGTGGTGGTGTCGTAATCTCGAGATTGTGAGTTTTAGATCCACAGTGGTGGTGTTGTAATCTCGAGATTGTGAGTTTTAGATCCACAGTGGTGGTGTCCTTAGACATTTAGGCGAGACACTTAATTCCACGTTGCCTCTTCCTCCCTACTTCATGACGACGCGTTCAATCAGGAGTGAGGTCTCGAGTGCAATTAAACTAATGTTAACTTGTTTTGCAATAGATCTATTATCTAGATCTGTAATCAAGCATACCAATGCCATTAACACGTCGGTGTACATCGATACAGTAGTCGTCAGACAAGGCAGATACCCATAATAATAGGCAGAATAATATACAGTCAAGAGTTAGAGCGTTAGTGGTCACCTCTATTAACTAGCCATCCTTTATTAAGCAGGCATTTTCCAGATTTCCCACTAAAATATTTTTTTATACATTTGACCTCTATTAAGCAACCACCTGTGCTAAGCAACCATTTTCTGTGATTCCCTTGGCTGGCTGTTAAACACTAGTGTATACACCCCTTATTTAAACAGTTAAACATTGTCTGTAATCTCCATGGAGATGGGGTAGATCTGATGGCTGCTTAACACAGGTTTGACTGTAGTATACACACCCCTTAATTAAACAGTTAACATTGCCTGTAATCTCCATGGAGATGGGGTAGATTGATGGCTGCTTAACACAAGTTTGACTGTAGTATACACACCCCTTAGTTAAACAGTTAACATTGCCTGTAATCTCCATGGAGATGGGGTTGTAATCTCCATGGAGATGGTGTACATCTGATGGCTGCTTAACACAGGTTGACTGTAGTATACACACCCTTTAATTAAACAGTTAAACATTGCCAGAGATGGGGTAGATCTGAATGTCAGCGGCTTATCATTTAACCCTTAAATCTGGATCTATGTTATTTGCACATTCTGTCCAATTTATTCGGCATTTTATGGGTTAATTGCGATAGGTAATAGGCTGTCATATGTACAGAGATACAGAGATACAATAGCAATTAAGCAAATGTCTCCGTGTGTGGGGGGAGTGGGAGGGGGGTTCAAATATTTAGTGAGAAAAGTTTATGATATGTTTTAGTAGCACTTGGATTCCTTCACTGCTCGGTTTTCTTCACATCTTCAGGATTCAATGGATTTTAATTTCATAACATAAATATTTAATACTCTTAGCAGTAGTTGTTTTATCCCCCCCCCCCCCCGCCCCACACACACACTTTGAACAGCACAAATGTATTGTATTCCCCAATAGACACAACATAGGTTGATTTATTCCATATATTTATACGACACTATCTATTAACTTTATATATTTTTAATATTTTTACTACCAAACCACCAGTATGGTTAATTGATGCAATATGTCCGCCTCCGTGGTCGAGTGGTTAAGGTCGCTGACTTGTATACCACTGTAACCTATCATCACTGATGGTCACGGGTTCGAGCCCCGCTCAGACTGTGTCTCATTTATATGAAAAAGTTGGCAGTTTCTTATGGAGGTTGGTGCACCCAAGTACTGGTTAACCGCTGGAGGCTGCCCAGGAAAGGTGTTGTTAGGTAAACTGCCCGCCGGCGATATAGCCCAAAATGGTGCTGATGCAGGCGTAAAACCCGAAATATAACATATAATTGATGCAATGATGAATACGTATGTTCCATAGCCATAGGGAACAGCTGTTTTAAATAATTTTTCATAGCATTCTAGGAATAATACAGACGGATCTGTAGTCCAGTGGTGACACGCAGGACTGGTAATCCAGGGATCTCGGGCAGGTTCGATCCCGGTCTAACCCTAATTAAATTAACAGTCTTTCAGATGGGACTTTAAACCGAGGTCTCGTGTCAGTGCTGTACACTGTGCACGTAAAAGAACCAGTGGAGACTCTGGAATGGGTCTCTGTCTGTATCATTGCAATATCCTCCAAAATGTTTGTATCATTGCAATATCCTCCAAAAATCTAAAATGACTAATCTCTTCAGGAGGCATCGCTCATATGGGCAATCGGTTGCGATGATAAATAAACGTAAAACACATACGCGCATAGTACCGCCCACTTCAGTCAGTCTCGTAGTATCTCCGCCCTACTGTTTTTTTTTTACTGTTGTAAGCGCAACAGGCCATACAAATTATGGTGATTTAACTAACATTAGCAACTAAACAGTGGTGCAAATATGTTGCCGTTAGTTTTCTAAGGTATTATGGTATCTTTCTATTACCTCCCTTGGCAGATAAAGTCCTATTTAGCCCGAAATGTATATTGGTTGTTTTAGTTGGAATCCTTTGTTTTTACTGTTGTTCAGTGCCATATGTTGCTGTGTGATAAATGAGATTCTATAAAAATTATACATTAAATTTCATTAATTGATATAATAAATGTTTAGTCAAGTATGCATTGGATAATTCATATATTGTTGGATATCTGTCAAGATTTAATCATTTCAATAATTATAAGATGAGACAACAGGTGATAATTTATAGCATTTAGTGAAAATATCTCAAATTTGAAACGTATGTATGTAACTCCGATTAGCGCAGTGGTTAACACGCTCGCTTCTCACCAATGCAACCCGGTTCGATCCTCGGACCGGGAAGTATGTGAGATGGTAAGGTGGTCTCCAGATCGGACAGGTGGGTGACTGTCAAAACCCACAGAACAAAAGTAGACCAAGATGGCGAGAATAGATTGTATTCAGGGGCAGTAACTCTTCAGTTACCTATAATGCCATCAGTGGAAATTCAGGAAAACAGCATGCCTGCTTGAAAGTACTAATAATATGTTATATGACAAGGATTCAGATGATTAATGGAGTTGTGTATGAATCAATGTTGTAGGATATACACAATCAACTTTGCTAGATCTATGTCTTCCACTGTGGACGTTTCAATGGTAGTGTTTCAGACGTCAAATCTATTGAATTATGCTCTCAAGGACTTGGTGTATTATTTCATCTGTATAGATATCTTTCTGTCTGCCAGTTTGAAGTGTCCTTTGACTATTCAAGTTTCAATATTGTGATATAATAGAATGTTTAAGTTCTACCATGTCAGTTTGATGTTCCCAATGCGCCTCTTCAGGTCATGGGAAATCTGTATGTCAAGGGCCGAGTGTGTCAGATATAAGTCCTGTGACACAAATTGTAGATTAGAATACTCCAAAAATATATAAAGTTTGAATTGAGAATTAAGTTTTCTCTTGAAACAATTCTTTATTTTATGATAACTTTTTGGACCAACAGATTTAACTTCAATTAAGGTTTGATGGCCAAGGGTTAGTTTGCCTACGTTACTATTCTCTTGTCATTAGGTCAGATGTATGTCGTGGATTCATCGCAAGATTGTTGGATCTACTTTTTATTTACAAATGAATAATTTTATGCACATGCAATTGTTTTGCGAATAACGGTAAACCACTGCTGTACTGGTTCCTTGCACATGTATGGAGCATTCTAGGATTGAGGTTCTACGATTCAACAATTTGCATGAGTGTGAGGGGGGGCATTCCCCCAGACCTCTCTCTAACCACATCGCACCTTCGATGTACAATTTATTAGTGGAGCCTACAAATTAAACATCTCCATCCCTGCTAACCTTAGAATCCAACAGTTTCCATGTATGTGGTATTCCCGGTGATATATATGAGAGTTGCTGGACTATTTCAGACTGTCAAAGTTGAAGATCCTAGAGATACGAGAGAATCACCTGAAGACGTTACCCAAGTCTTTCTCGCGTCTGGTCGAACTCGAGAAACTTGACATTGGACAAAATGAATTTAGTGAACTGGTAAGTGTTTGGTGATCAGGGCCCGATGTCACAACTCGAGCTCAAGTGTTTTGATTGGATGATTCCAAGATTTACTCTGACATGAACCAATCGGAACCTTGAGACTGATTTTGCGATTGGAGAAAAGTATTATAACTTCGTGGCAATAGCTTACAAGTTAAGCTTAAAAATTAAATTAAATTAAACTTAATTCGTTCCTTAGATGAAGAAAATTATATTTCAATAGAATTTTACAATTGTCATTCACCATTCCCCATATAGTTTAAAATAAAATCTACACACCTGCTTCTTTTTTGTTGTTTTTCAAGAGTTGAGAGAACATTTGTAAATCAATATAGTGTGTGATATAATTAGATGCATTCAATCAGAAGTGTGGAACAGTTTATTCTCTGATCGAGTTGTTCTGTGTAAATATTATTAATTCAAACATGTCACTCGTCATCTCTATAGGACTTAGTCCATTGAGATTCATTTGTGCACTACCACAATCGTGTACATTTACCCTTGCCCAACTGTTCTTTCCCTAGTCAATGAAGACTTAATGAATTTGCACCTCACTGCACATAGGGTTCGAGTCCTGGCCTGGAGGTTATAAAACTCTTCTCAAATCACAATCTCAAGCTTCTGATCGGTTGAGCTTAGAGCCACTCTCAGAATCAATCAATCAATCATATCAGTTGAACTTGAGTTTGAGACCTGGGAGAAGTTTATTTGTCGAATTCAAGTGAGGGAGTTATGAAGTTGGCTTGTGGAAGGGAGGTTGTGTGCCCAGCCCTGATTGAAAGTATAGAGATACCACGGAACTTCCTACTTAAAACTTTTAATCCTTAAATGTCCTTAACCATATGCATGGCTAAGTCCAAAAACAGACACTCCCTTCCTTCAACAACTCTGTTTAATACAGGAATAAAACCAGGCAACATTGTTAGCTACTTTTTTATTTAGATCAGGACTGGTGATGTCTATCTGTTGCTGAGTGGTGTCACCTCTGTCTGTGTGGTATCACCTCTGGCTGAGTGGTATCACCTCTGGCTTGGTAGTGTCACCTCTGGCTGTATGATGTATATCTGTTGCTGTGTGGTGTCACCTCTGGCTGGGTGATGTATATCTGTTGCTGAGTGGTGTCACCTCTGTCTGTGTGGTATCACCTCTGTCTGTGTGGTATCACCTCTGGCTGTGTGGTGTCACCTCTGGCTGGGTGATGTATATCTGTTGCTGAGTGGTGTCACCTATGGCTGTGTGATGTCTATCTGTTGCTGAGTGGTGTCACCTCTGGCTGTATGATATCTATCTGTTGCTGTGTGGTGTCACCTCTGGCTGTGTGATGTCTATCTGTTGCTGTGTGGTGTCACCTCTGGCTGGGTGATGTATATCTGTTGCTGAGTGGTGTCACCTATGGCTGTGTGATGTCTATCTGTTGCTGAGTGGTGTCACCTCTGGCTGTATGATGTCTATCTGTTGATGTGTGGTGTCACCTCTGGCTGTGTGATGTCTATCTGTTGCTGTGTGGTGTCACCTCTGGCTGGGTGATGTATATCTGTTGCTGAGTGGTGTCACCTATGGCTGTGTGATGTCTATCTGTTGCTGAGTGGTGTCACCTCTGGCTGTATGATGTCTATCTGTTGCTGTGTGGTGTCACCTCTGGCTGTGTGATGTATATCTGTTGCTGAGTGGTGTCATCTCTGGCTGTATGATGTCTATCTGTTGCTGTGTGGTGTCACCTCTGGCTGTGTGATGTATATCTGTTGCTGAGTGGTGTCATCTCTGGCTGGGTGGTATCACCTCTGGCTGTGTGATGTCTATCTGTTGCTGAGTGGTGTCACCTCTGTCTGTGTGATGTCTATCTGTTGCTGTGTGGTGTCACCTCTGGCTGTGTGATGCCTATCTGTTGCTGAGTGGTGTCACCTCTGGCTGTGTGATGCCTATCTGTTGCTGAGTGGTGTCACCTCTGTCTGTGTGATGTCTATCTGTTGCTGAGTGGTGTCACCTCTGTCTGTGTGATGTCTATCTGTTGCTGTGTGGTGTCACCTCTGGCTGAGTGGTATCACCTCTGGCTGGGTGGTATTGGCTATGGCTTGGTAGTGTCACCTCTGTCTGTGTGATGTCTATCTGTTGCTGTGTGGTGTCACCTCTGTCTGTGTGATGTATATCTGTTGCTGTGTGGTGTCACCTCTGTATGTGTGATCTCTATCTGTTGCTGAGTGGTGTCACCTCTGGCTGAGTGGTATCACCTCTGGCTGTGTGGTATTGGCTATGGCTTTGTAGTGTCACCTCTGGCTGTGTGGTATTGGCTCTGGCTGAGTGGTGTCACCTCTGGCTGGGTGGTATCGGCTCTGGCTTGGTAGTGTCACCTCTGGCTGTATGATATCTATCTGTTGCTGGGTGGTATCACCTCTGGCTGGGTGGTATTGGCTCTGGCTTGGTAGTGTCACCTCTGGCTGTATGATGTATATCTGTTGCTGTGTGGTGTCACCTCTGGCTGTATGATGTCTATCTGTTGATGTGTGGTGTCACCTCTGGCTGTATGATGTCTATCTGTTGCTGTGTGGTGTCACCTCTGGCTGTATGATGTCTATCTGTTGCTGTTTGGTATCACCTCTGGCTGAGTGGTATCACCTCTGGCTGTGTGAAGTATATCTGTTGCAGAGTGGTGTCACCTCTGGCTGTGTGATGTCTATCTGTTGCTGGGTGGTATCACCTCTGGCTGTATGATGTCTATCTGTTGCTGAGTGGTGTCACCTCTGGCTGTATGATGTATATCTGTTGGTGAGTGGTGTCACCTCTGGCTGTGTGATGTCTATCTGTTGCAGAGTGATATCACCTCTGGCTGGGTGGTATTGGCTCTGGCTTGGTAGTGTCACCTCTGGCTGTATGATGTATATCTGTTGCTGTGTGGTGTCACCTCTGGCTGTATGATGTCTATCTGTTGCTGTGTGGTGTCACCTCTGGCTGTATGATGTCTATCTGTTGCTGTGTGGTGTCACCTCTGGCTGGGTGGTATTGGCTCTGGCTGAGTGGTGTCACCTCTGGCTGGGTGGTATCAGCTCTGGCTTGGTAGTGTCACCTCTGGCTGTATGATGTCTATCTGTTGCAGAGTGGTGTCACCTCTGGCTGTATGATGTATATCTGTTGCTGTGTGGTGTCACCTCTGGCTGTATGATGTCTATCTGTTGCTGTGTGGTGTCACCTCTGGCTGTATGATGTCTATCTGTTGCTGTGTGGTGTCACCTCTGGCTGGGTGGTATTGGCTCTGGCTGAGTGGTGTCACCTCTGGCTGGGTGGTATCAGCTCTGGCTTGGTAGTGTCACCTCTGGCTGTATGATGTCTATCTGTTGCAGAGTGGTGTCACCTCTGGCTGTATGATGTATATCTGTTGCTGTTTGGTATCACCTCTGGCTGAGTGGTATCACCTCTGGCTGTGTGAAGTCTATCTGTTGCAGAGTGGTATCACCTCTGGCTGAGTGGTGTCACCTCTAGCTGTGTGATGTCTATCTGTTGCAGAGTGGTATCACCTCTGGCTGTATGATGTCTATCTGTTGCTGTGTGGTGTCACCTCTAGCTGTGTGATGTCTATCTGTTGCAGAGTGGTATCACCTCTGGCTGTGTGGTGTCACCTCTAGCTGTGTGATGTCTATCTGTTGCAGAGTGGTATCACCTCTGGCTGAGTGGTGTCACCTCTAGCTGTGTGATGTCTATCTGTTGCAGAGTGGTATCACCTCTGGCTGTGTGAAGTCTTATCTGTTGCAGAGTGGTATCACCTCTGGCTGGGTGGTATTGGCTCTGGCTTGGTAGTGTCACCTATGGCTGTATGATGTCTATCTGTTGCTGTGTGGTGTCACCCCTGGCTGTGTGGTATCGGCTCTGGCTTGGTAGTGTCGCCTTTTGCTGTGTGATGTCTATCTGTTGCTGAGTGGTGTTACCTCTGGTTGGGTGGTATCGATTCTGGCTTGGTAGTGTCAGCACTGGCTGTGAGGTGTCGTCTGTGGTATCTGTTCTGGTTGGGATGTGTCTAGCTGGGTTGCATCATCTGTTGTTGGGTGGTTTCATCTCTTGGAAGGTGTTGTCTGCTCTGATTGGAATGTGTCAATTCTGGCTGGGTTGTGTCGGCTCTGGTTGGGTTGTGTCAATTCTGGCTGGGTTGTGTCGGTTCTGGTTGGGTTGTGTCGGCTCTGGTTGGGTTGTGTCGGCTCTGGTTGGGTTGTGTCAGCTCTGGTTGGGTTGTGTCGGCTCTGGTTGGGTTGTGTCAGCTCTAGTTGGGTTGTGTCAGCTCTGGTTGGATTGTGTCGGCTCTCGTGTCGGCTCTGGTTGGGTTGTGTCGGCTCTGGTTGGGTTGTGTCGGCTCTGGTTGGGTTGTGTCGGCTCTGGATGGGTTGTGTTGGCTCTGGATGGGTTGTGTAGGCTCTGGTTGGGTTGTGTAGGCTCTGGTTGGGTTGTGTCAGCTCTGGTTGGGTTGTGTCAGCTCTGGTTGGGTTGTGTCAGCTCTGGTTGGGTTGTGTCGGCTCTGGTTGGGTTGTGTCGGCTCTGGTTGGGTTGTGTCGGCTCTGGTTGGGTTGTGTTGGCTCTGGATGGGTTGTGTCGGCTCTGGATGGGTTGTGTAGGCTCTGGTTGGGTTGTGTCTGCTCTGGTTGGGTTGTGTCAGCTCTGGTTGGGTTGTGTCAGCTGGGTTGTGTCAGCTGGGTTGTGTCAGCTCTGGTTGGGTTGTGTCAGCTCTGGTTGGGTTGTGTCAGCTCTGGTTGGGTTGTGTCGGTTGGGTGAAGGAGACTGATAGTCATTAAACAGCTGAACCTTGTGTGGTCTTCTATCTAGAACCAACAACACAACATTTCTTATCATAATAAAATGGTTACAAAAATTAATGTGTTTTTTACTATATGAAGAAGATATCTACAAATGTTGCATTGAAGCAAATAAACCATCCATGTTTGACAGTTGTAACATTTTAAGAAATCAACCTGACTCGATATTAATTGTGGTGTTATGCAGTGGCGTATCAAGTAGAAAATGAAGGGGTGCTAAGTTAGTAGCATCGGCCCCGGGCAGCAGGACTGGCCTGGCCGTCACAGTATGCCCACATGTTTCCCCCGGGATTTGTTGAAACACTGAATAGCAAATGTTGCAATTTACTGATACCTGTGGTGTAAAATGAGGATACATGCTTGTGTAATGATTTTATAGGAAATTAATGTAATGAAAAAATCATAACTCAGTTCCCTGAGCACCCCTCTGGATACGCCTCTGTTATGTATAATGTGTATTTTGTATATTATTTTGTTAGGAGGTCATGCAGGTTTCAATGAGTTTTAATTTAACAGTTTTCTTTGTGTGAACATTATCTTTAAGCATGTGGTGGTCCTATTGTATGATAGCAATTGATTAGATAAGTTTCGAGACAACGTAAGCATACTTACATAGCCTAAAGTGTCGATCATAACAGATACCATAAGGTGACAAACTAAAGTGTCGATCATAACAGATACCATAAGGTGACAAACTAAAGTGTCGATCATAACAGATACCATAAGGTGACAAACTAAAGTGTCGATCATAACAGATACCATAAGGTGACAAACTAAAGTGTCGATCATAACAGATACCATAAGGTGACAAAACTGCAATAACCACAGAGCATTGTATATATATATCAATCATATTTGGTTATGAGAGGAGGGAGGGGTATCTCTGTGGCCGAGTGGTTATGGTTGTTGGCTTCAAATCTCTTGCCCTCATCCACTGTAGGTTCTAATTCAATTAGTGTATACAAATTTATCTTAGCTCGATTGCGAAACAAGTTCTTACAACTTATATTAATCACTCTGGAGACCTCATTCCTGATGAAATCTCTGGCCCCTCAACCACTGTAGGTTCGACTCCCACTGGGGGTGTCAAATTCTTTCAGGTGAGGAAGCTATCCAGCTGGCTTGTGGAAGCTCGGTGGTTATACCCGGGTACCCGTCCATTCATGAAATACTTCCCCTGATGGACACCTGGGGTCTTGCTTCCCCAATAATAGTTGGAGTGTCGCCATATGACCTAAACTGTTGTGCAGCTTTTAACCCAACAAGTGGAAGTCGTGATAGCGTAGTGGATGCGCGTTCGCTTCAGGTGCGGAAAGGTCCGGAGTTTGAGCCCCGCTGGAGCCGTTATGATTGTGCCCTTAGGCAAGGCATTTAAATTCCATGTTGCCTCTTCTCTCTCCCTCGTTGCGATGGATTCCACAGGATTGAGGTCTCGAGAGTGATTAATTTAAGTTGTAAGAACTTGTTTCGCATTCGAGCTAAAATAAATTTGTATAAACTAACACAATATAACAAATTAATTGTACATACATATTAATAATGATTTGTAAATATGTTATGCTCTTCAGAAATGGAGGAAATAAAAGTATCTATCTATCTATAACTGGGGACAATACTACATGTAGGTCAATATGTCAACTTATGGAGAACCATTACAGTATCTGCCTTGTAACCACGAGGTTGTGAGTTTGAGCCCCATCAGAATCACAGAGCGTGGTGTCCTTAGTCTTTAATCCACAGTGTCGCTTCTCTCCCCCACATGTCGATGGTGTCCACTCATGTAAGAAAACTCCCAATGAAGCACGGTGTCCTTAGTCTTAAATCCACAGTGTCGCTTCTCTCCCCCTCATGGCGATGGTGTCCACTCATGTAAGATCAGATAAGAAAATGTTTGAAGTATCATCAGTTACTTGTAATTTCTGTATTTTCTGTTTCAGCCGGATGTTATTGGAAGCTTGTCGAGTCTGCTGGAACTATGGTGTGATAACAACCAAGTACAGTCTGTAACTCCAGTATGTATTAGCTAGCTACATGTGTATGAACATCATTGTTAAACGTGCTTCCAGAGTGGTAGTAGTAGTCTGTAACTCCAGTCTACATGTCTATAAACATCATTGTTAAACGTGCTTCCAGAGTGGTAGTAGTAGTCTGTAACTCCAGTCTACATGTCTATAAACATCATTGTTAAACGTGCTTCCAGAGTGGTAGTAGTAATCTGTAACTCCAGTCTACATGTCTATAAACATCATTGTTAAACGTGCTTCCAGAGTGGTAGTAGTAGTCTGTAACTCCAGTATGTATTAGCTAGCTACATGTCTATGAACATCATTGTTAAACGTGCTTCCAGAGTGGTAGTAGTAGTCTGTAACTCCAGTCTACATGTCTATAAACATCATTGTTAAACGTGCTTCCAGAGTGGTGGTAGTAGTAGTCTGTAACTCCAGTCTACATGTCTATAAACATCATTGTTAAACGTGCTTCCAGAGTGGTAGTAGTAGTCTGTAACTCCAGTCTACATGTCTATAAACATCATTGTTAAACGTGCTTCCAGAGTGGTAGTAGTAGTCTGTAACTCCAGTATGTATTAGCTAGCTACATGTCAATGAACATCATTGTTAAACGTGCTTCCAGAGTGGTAGTAGTAGTCTGTAACTCCAGTATGTATTAGCTAGCTACATGTCAATGAACATCATTGTTAAACGTGCTTCCAGAGTGGTAGTAGTAGTAGTCTGTAACTCCAGTATGTATTAGCTAGCTACATGTCAATGAACATCATTGTTAAACGTGCTTCCAGAGTGGTAGTAGTAGTCTGTAACTCCAGTATGTATTAGCTAGCTACATGTCAATGAACATCATTGTTAAACGTGCTTCCAGAGTGGTAGTAGTAGTCTGTAACTCCAGTATGTATTAGCTAGCTACATGTCTATGAACATCATTGTTAAACGTGCTTCCAGAGTGGTAGTAGTAGTCTGTAACTCCAGTATGTATTAGCTAGCTACATGTCTATGAACATCATTGTTAAACGTGCTTCCAGAGTGGTAGTAGTAGTCTGTAACTCCAGTATGTATTAGCTAGCTACATGTCTATGAACATCATTGTTAAACGTGCTTCCAGAGTGGTAGTAGTAGTCTGTAACTCCAGTATGTATTAGCTAGCTACATGTCTATGAACATCATTGTTAAACGTGCTTCCAGAGTGGTAGTAGTAGTCTGTAACTCAAGTATGTATTAGCTAGCAACATGTCTATGAACATCATTGTTAAACGTGCTTCCAGAGTGGTAGTAGTAGTCTGTAACTCCAGTCTACATGTCTATAAACATCATTGTTAAATGTGCTTCCAGAGTGGTAGTAGTCTGTAACTCCAGTATGTATTAGCTAGCTACATGTCTATGACCATCATTGTTAAACGTGCTTCCAGAGTGGTAATAGTAGTCTGTAACTCCAGTATGTATTAGATAGCTACATGTCTATGAACATCATTGTTAAACGTGCTTCCAGAGTGGTAGTAGTAGTCTGTAACTCCAGTATGTATTAGCTAGCTACATGTCTATGAACATCATTGTTAAACGTGCTTCCAGAGTGGTAGTAGTAGTCTGTAACTCCAGTATGTATTAGCTAGCTACATGTCTATGACCATCATTGTTAAACGTGCTTCCAGAGTGGTAGTAGTAGTCTGTAACTCCAGTCTACATGTCTATAAACATCATTGTTAAACGTGCTTCCAGAGTGGTAGTAGTAGTCTGTAACTCAAGTATGTATTAGCTAGCTACATGTCTATGAACATCATTGTTAAACGTGCTTCCAGAGTGGTAGTAGTAGTCTGTAACTCCAGTATGTATTAGCTAGCTACATGTCTATGAGCATCATTGTTAAACGTGCTTCCCGAGTGGTAGTAGTAGTCTGTAACTCCAGTATGTATTAGCTAGCTACATGTCTATGAACATCATTGTTAAACGTGCTTCCAGAGTGGTAGTAGTAGTCTGTAACTCCAGTCTGTATTAGCTAGCTACATGTCTATGAACATCATTGTTATACGTGCTTCCAGAGTGGTAGTAGTAGTCTGTAACTTCAGTATGTATTAGCTAACTACATGTCTATGAGCATCATTGTTAAACGTGCTTCCAGAGTGGTAGTAGTAGTCTGTAACTCCAGTATGTATTAGCTAGCAACATGTCTATGAGCATCATTGTTAAACGTGCTTCCAGAGTGGTAGTAGTAGTCTGTAACTCAAGTATGTATTAGCTAGCTACATGTCTATGAACATCATTGTTAAACGTGCTTCCAGAGTGGTAGTAGTAGTCTGTAACTCCAGTATGTATTAGCTAGCAACATGTCTATGAGCATCATTGTTAAACGTGCTTCCAGAGTGGTAGTAGTAGTCTGTAACTCCAGTATGTATTAGCTAGCAACATGTCTATGAGCATCATTGTTAAACGTGCTTCCAGAGTGGTAGTAGTAGTCTGTAACTCCAGTATGTATTAGCTAGCCACATGTCTATGAACATCATTGTTAAACGTGCTTCCAGAGTGGTAGTAGTAGTCTGTAACTCCAGTATGTATTAGCTAGCTACATGTCTATGACCATCATTGTTAAACGTGCTTCCAGAGTGGTAGTAGTAGTCTGTAACTCCAGTCTACATGTCTATAAACATCATTGTTAAACGTGCTTCCAGAGTGGTAGTAGTAGTCTGTAACTCAAGTATGTATTAGCTAGCTACATGTCTATGAACATCATTGTTAAACGTGCTTCCAGAGTGGTAGTAGTAGTCTGTAACTCAAGTATGTATTAGCTAGCTACATGTCTATGAACATCATTGTTAAACGTGCTTCCAGAGTGGTAGTAGTAGTCTGTAACTCCAGTATGTATTAGATAGCTACATGTCTATGAACATCATTGTTAAACGTGCTTCCAGAGTGGTAGTAGTAGTCTGTAACTCCAGTCTACATGTCTATGAACATCATTGTTAAACGAGCTTCCAGAGTGGTAGTAGTAGTCTGTAACTCCAGTATGTATTAGCTAACTACATGTCTATGAACATCATTGTTAAATGTGCTTCCAGAGTGGTAGTAGTAGTCTGTAACTCCAGTATGTATTAGCTAGCTACATGTCTATGAACATCATTGTTAAACGTGCTTCCAGAGTGGTAGTAGTAGTCTGTAACTCCAGTATGTATTAGCTAACTACATGTCTATGAACATCATTGTTAAACGTGCTTCCAGAGTGGTAGTAGTAGTCTGTAACTCCAGTATGTATTAGCTAGCTACATGTCTATGAACATCATTGTTAAACGTGCTTCCAGAGTGGTAGTAGTAGTCTGTAACTCCAGTATGTATTAGCTAATGTGCGGTCAATACTTCCAGATATTTAAATACAGTGAAACCCCATTAAACCAAATGGCCACTGGACCATATACAAAGTTGGGTTTGGAATGGGTTTTCATAGTGGTGTAGATTTCTCCTACACCCAATCAAATGTCCTGTGACTGGCACTGTCTGGGTAATGGATGTGTCACCCAATCAAACGTCCTGTGACTGGCACTGTCTGAGTAATGGATGTGTCACCCAATCAAACGTCCTGTGACTGGCACTGTCTGTGTAATGGATGTGTCACCCAATCAAACGTCCTGTGACTGGCACTGTCTGGGTAATGGATGTGTCACCCAATCAAACGTCCTGTGACTGGCACTGTCTGTGTAATGGATGTGTCACCCAATCAAACGTCCTGTGACTGGCACTGTCTGGATAATGGATGTGTCACCCAATCAAACGTCCTGTGACTGGCACTGTCTGGGTAATGGATGTGTCACCCAATCAAATGTCCTGTGACTGGCACTGTCTGGGTAATGGATGTGTCACCCAATCAAACGTCCTGTGACTGGCACTGTCTGAGTAATGGATGTGTCACCCAATCAAACGTCCTGTGATGGGCACTGAAAGAGTAATGGATGTGTCACCCAATCAAACGTCCTGTGACTGGCACTGTCTGAGTAATGGATGTGTCACCCAATCAAACGTCCTGTGACTGGCACTGTCTGGGTAATGGATGTGTCACCCAATCAAACGTCCTGTGACTGGCACTGTCTGTGTAATGGATGTGTCACCCAATCAAAACGTCCTGTGATGGGCACTGTCTGAGTAATGGATGTGTCACCCAATCAAAAGCTTATTCCTACCAATGGCTTCAACCTTTCAATTCAATTCACATGCTATTAATGTGTGAATAATCATTTGTTGAAAATTGTTACCATGCAGAATAAAATATGTTTAAACCAACTGTTGGAAAGTAAACTGCCCCACTGGATTCCATATTTTCTCATGAATTTGCAATTATTGCAGTATCATATGTCTCCAAAGACAGGTGTGTATACAGTATACAGGACCTGGTATACATTTGTTCTCTTCTCCACATGCAAGATGAAATGGTAATTGAATTGGAGAATTACAAAACATAGCTTGCATAAGGGGTACCCGGTATACTGTATTGCTTACTGAACAATCACTACCACACTATTATACTGCTCTCTTTGAGTGAGTTTTGTACCTAGCATAATCGAGTACTATACATACTCGTCTATCAGACGACTTCCCGGTTTAAATCAGTGGTAGTTTACATAGACCTGCGTATAAGACGCGTTGAGAAAATGGAAACCACTCGGAAGTAAAGGCCAAACAAATTAATTAATCACTTGGAGAAGTCATAAAAAAAATATACCAATAAATATGATCTGCTAAAATGCTATTGTAAGTTCATTTTACAGACAGAGCCAATAAAGTCTATGCGTTTGTTACACCCTTTGAGTTATATATCACTATAGTCAATTATTGAGTCAGAACAAACTGATTTAAAAAAATATATATTTGTGATTTTTTTATCACCCACTTATAACAGCAACTCTGGGGCCCTAATCTGGTGATAATATAGGCGAGTAAGGGTTGTACCAGTAAGAAAGGGAACTGATACAGACGCTTGTTACATTAACTTCAATGGTTAATGACAAACGTCTTGTCAACACACTAGCTTTTTACTGATTTATGAAACATATGAATGATGCAAAACATGGAAATAAGACATTTGAGTGCCGTAAATAATGCAGATTTGGAAATAAGATATTTTCAATGAAAATAGCAAAATTGAGGGGTGTATTCAAGGTATGGCGTGGTTTGTAACAGGTGTCGAGGAGTTCTGGATCATGGATCTTGTTTGCATCAATCTATATATCTGTCTGATAACTGGAATAATGTACCGGGGTGTGCGTGTATAAGTTTATTTATAGTCGACACCGCATAAATGCATTTGGGCGACTGGTTTCTCTAAGATGTTTATGTCGATATCTAAGTTGTTTATGTAGACAGCTAGGAAGGCATCTTCGTTCTTCGCAGGGTGACAAGTCCTGTTTCCTCTTTCGAATGGGTCCTTTGTAGGGCCACACTCCTCACTGTTGGTCACCCCGCAGCAGCATTTATACAGATCTGACAGTTAGACATCTGGTCGTCAGTTGTCACTCAGGGGAGCGTGGATGCCACGACCGTTGCTGCTCCCTCAAGTCCGCCGTCTCGTCTATCCGCCGGAGAAGTAGAAGAAGGAAGAGAAAGATCGAAAAAAGCCAGCGAAGATATAGTGTGATACTCTAAACACTATCTAGAAGAGATGGCAGATCTGTCCTGATGTGCCATAGCCGTGGATCCACGTGCTGGCGAACTTCCCCCTTTGTTAGATCGACGACCAGAAGATCCCAGAATCCTACGCTGCTGCTGCGGGATGTGCCCCGGTCACGACGTGCACGTCATGAGGAGATTGACCGAGTGAAATCACCGGGGTGTATCAAACAAAGTTAAATAAATGCAACTTTGGCCGGAAAGTTTTAATGAATTTGCAACGGATAAATAAGGGACCAATAAATTTGTTTGGTTTCGAGTGATTAATATAAGTTGAAATAACTTGTTTCGCAATCGAGCTAAAATAAATTTGTATAAACTAATAAACCTCTATTAAGCAGCCACTTGTGCTAAGCAGCCATTTTCTCTGGCTTTATGCTTTCCAATGAAGGATAGGGTTTTTCTCAGTGAAAGAAAACTCCATCTGTAATAAAGTAATGCACTGTTTGAAAACAGTGAAAGATGGCATTTTCTCTGTCACTGCTTGAGTTTCGTATTCCTCCGCTGTGGGATGTACTTTTGTATCTCAGCGATTTTCTGACAAATCATGAACAGTTAATTATAATGTAATGGACTATAATGAATTTGTTTTGTCTGTAGTTTTTAATTTTGACAGCAAACAGAAACTAACTTGAAAATTATACAGGAATATTTCTTTATTACGGACGTTCACACTAACAGAAGTGGTTGTGTGGTTGTGTCATGTAGTGTATTGAGGCTCCAGACAGGGCAGTTAAAATGAATTAAATTTGATAACGGGTATTATATTAGCCAAAATCATTGGGAATCATAAAAGATATGGATATAAAAGAAAATAAACGAAGCCATCGAGATTCACCAAAAAAAAAAAAAAAATCATAAAAGAAAAAGAAGATTTGTGTTTATTAGTGAAAGATAGGATTTTATTTCATTGAGTGATCACCGACATTTGTATTAACACGAGTGGCATTATATCCTCTGTATCATTGATAACACCTTCAACTAGATTTTTGTTGCTTAAATATTAAACCTGGTACTGAGTAGAACCAATTTTTGGTATTCACTCCGGTGAAAATGATTTTTGCTTGAAAAAACGAAAATCGCATGTATTTTTTTTATCTCGCCTGCAAATTTCCGTAACCCATGTGATGAACAGCGAACATCTTCTCTAGACAAAAGTTTACCAATAATAATCAGCTTTAGCTAAACATCTGAGTTATAGCTGTAAAGAGATTTCGTTGAAGAGAAAATTGTTCAAACATTATCTTCAGTGAACGCATTAGACATTAGAATTTGTGACAATTAGTTTGAACAGGAATATATCTTTAAGCGAATTCAGAAAGTCGGTGGAGTTTTCCTATGTGATTTCCTGTGGCCCTGCAGCGGAATGTCAGGATAAGTAGCTAGAGCTTCGGACTGAGGCTAAAGAGTCGCCATATCACTATTGGTGTTCGTGCGACTTGAAGCTAAAAAAAAACAAAACAAACTTCATATGTCAAATGCCATATTTTACACATGTTTCAAAAGTGTATTATCCCAATTCTTGCAGACTATAGGTAACTTGAAGCAGTTGATGTTCTTTGATGGCTGTAAGAACTGTCTCCAGTCTCTCCCGTCAGAGATAGCAGGATGTATTTCATTGGCCGATCTCCACCTGACAACCAATCAGCTGCATTCTCTTCCCGACACAATTGGTGAACTTAGCAACCTGACAATACTAAAGGTGGATGACAACTGTCTCACTACTATACCACAGAATCTCGGAGGGTAAGTCACAGTGTGATAAGTACAGAATCTTGGCGTATAAGTGACATTGTTGTATGTACAGAATCTTGGAATATAAGTGACATTGTTGTATGTACAGAATCTTGGCGTATAAGTGACATTGTTGTATGTACAGAATCTTGGAATATAAGTGACATTGTTGTATGTACAGAATCTTGGAATATAAGTGACATTGTTGTATGTACAGAATCTTGGAATATAAGTGACATTGTTGTATGTACAGAATCTTGGAATATAAGTGACATTGTTGTATGTACAGAATCTTGGAATATAAGTGACATTGTTGTATGTACAGAATCTTGGAATATAAGTGACATTGTTGTATGTACAGAATCTTGGAATATAAGTGACATTGTTGTATGTACAGAATCTTGGAATATAAGTGACATTGTTGTATGTACAGAATCTTGGAATATAAGTGACATTGTTGTATGTACAGAATCTTGGAATATAAGTGACATTGTTGTATGTACAGAATCTTGGAATATAAGTGACATTGTTGTATGTACAGAATCTTGGAATATAAGTGACATTGTTGTATGTACAGAATCTTGGCATATAAGTGACATTGTTGTATGTACAGAATCTTGGAATGTAAGTGACATTGTTGTATGTACAGAATCTTGGCGTATAAGTGACATTGTTGTATGTACAGAATCTTGGCGTATACATCACATTGTTGTATGTACAGAATCTTGGCGTATACATCACATTGTTCTATGTACAGAATCTTGGCGTATACATCACATTGTTCTATGTACAGAATCTTGGAATATCAAAAAATCTAAAAAATCAAGTGTACTCAAGGCAGTCAAGGGTACTGTTCATTATAAGTCATTCTAGCGAAATATGAATCCTCTTTATGTACTTCCCCTACTTCATGTGTAAGGAAGTCATGTGCCACACTTCATGTGTATGGAAGTCATGTGTCATACTTCATGTGTATGGAAGTCATGTGTCATACTTCATGTGTATGGAAGTCATGTGTCATACTTCATGTGTATGGAAGTCATGTGTCATACTGCATGTGTATGGAAGTCATGTGCCATACTGCATGTGTATGGAAGTCATGTGTCATACTTCATGTGTATGGAAGTCATGTGCCACACTTCATGTGTATGGAAGTCATGTGTCATACTTCATGTGTATGGAAGTCATGTGTCATACTTCATGTGTATGGAAGTCATGTGCCACACTTCATGTGTATGGAAGTCATGTGTCATACTTCATGTGTATGGAAGTCATGTGTCATACTTCATGCATATGGATGGCATGTGTCATACTTCATGTGTATGGAAGTCATGTGTCATACTTCATGTGTATGGAAGTCATGTGTCATACTTCATGTGTATGGAAGTCATGTGTCATACTTCATGTGTATGGAAGTCATGTGCCACACATAATGTGTATGGAAGTCATGTGTCATACTTCATGTGTATGGAAGTCATGTGTCATACTTCATGTGTATGGAAGTCATGTGTCATACTGCATGTGTATGGAAGTCATGTGTCATACTGCATGTGTATGGAAGTCATGTGTCATACATCATGTGTATGGAAGTCATGTGTCATACTTCATGTGTCATACTGCATGTGTATGGAAGTCATGTGTCATACTGCATGTGTATGGAAGTCATGTGTCATACTTAATGTGTCATACTTCATGTGTATGGAAGTCATGTCTCATACTTCATGTGTCATACTGCATGTGTATGGAAGTCATGTGTCATACATCATGTGTCATACTGCATGTGTATGGAAGTCATGTGTCATACTTGATGTGTCATACTGCATGTGTATGGAAGTCATGTGCCACACATCATGTGTCATACTTCATGTGTATGGAAGTCATGTGTCATACTTCATGTGTATGGAAGTCATGTGTCATACTTCATGTGTATGGAAGTCATGTGCCACACATCATGTGTATGGAAGTCATGTGTCATACTTCATGTGTATGGAAGTCATGTGTCATACTTCATGTGTATGGAAGTCATGTGCCATACTTAATGTGTATGGAAGTCATGTGTCATACTTCATGTGTATGGAAGTCATGTGCCACACTTCATGTGTATGGAAGTCATGTGCCACACATCATGTGTATGGAAGTCATGTGCCATACTTCATGTGTATGGAAGTCATGTGTCATACTTCATGTGTATGGAAGTCATGTGCCACACTTCATGTGTATGGAAGTCATGTGCCACACATCATGTGTATGGAAGTCATGTGCCACACTTCATGTGTATGGAAGTCATGTGTCATTCTATGGGGATATGGTGATTAAACAATTCATTATTGAAATAGATGACTAATTGGACCTGGATTCTTTGTTTTACTTTATCGTTGTTATTCCAGCAGTATACTCATTTAGATTGGAAACCAATATTATATTTTGATGTATACTCATTTAGATTGGAAACCAATATTATATTTTGATGTATACTCATTTAGATTGGAAACCAATATTATATTTTGATGTATACTCATTTAGATTGGAAACCAATATTATATTTTGATGTATACTCATTTAGATTGGAAACCAATATAACACAACTCATTAAAACTTGACATAAATTTTTTAATTTAAGTTGCAATAGTCATTCAGGCAACCCACTCGGTGTTCTGACACAGAGAAATAGTGAGGCAGGCAACCCACTCGGTGTTCTGACACAGAGAAATAGTGAGGCAGGCAACCCACTCGGTGTTCTGACACAGAGAAATAGTGATGCAGGCAACCCACTCGGTGTTCTGACACAGAGAAATAGTGAGGCAGGCAACCCACTCGGTGTTCTGACAGAGAAATAGGAACTGTTTTAGAAGACTCCTGAATTAATATTCTTAAGTAATTAAATATGATTATAATGTTTTTCAGATTATCCTCCTTGTCTGAGTTGAATGTGAGTGCCAATGAATTACAGGAACTTCCTGCAAGCCTGGGTCTCCTCCGCTATCTACGCACACTATATGCCGACGAGAACCAACTGGATTACATCCCGGCTGAGGTACGGTCTGTTGTCACACTATGAGTGGGTATCTATATCTTGCTGGTCCCAGTGCTATAAAGGGATCATGTGAGCGTGCTAACCACTATGCCAATCAGACAGTTTAAGTTGATGTACATAATTGTATAGTTGATGTAAATGATTGTATAGTTGATGTAAATGATTGTATAGTTGATGTAAATGATTGTATAGTTGATGTAAATGATTGTATAGTTGATGTACATGATTGTATAGTTGATGTACATGATTGTATAGTTGATGTAAATGATTGTATAGTTGATGTAAATGATTGTATAGTTGATGTAAATGATTGTATAGTTGATGTAAATGATTGTATAGTTGATGTACATGATTGTATAGTTGATGTAAATGATTGTATAGTTGATGTAAATGATTGTATAGTTGATGTAAATGATTGTATAGTTGATGTAAATGATTGTATAGTTGATGTAAATGATTGTATAGTTGATGTACATGATTGTATAGTTGATGTACATGATTGTATAGTTGATGTAAATGATTGTATAGTTGATGTAAATGATTGTATAGTTGATGTAAATGATTGTATAGTTGATGTACATGATTGTATAGTTGATGTACATGATTGTATAGTTGATGTAAATGATTGTATAGTTGATGTAAATGATTGTATAGTTGATGTAAATGATTGTATAGTTGATGTAAATGATTGTATAGTTGATGTACATATTGTATAGTTGATGTAAATGATTGTATAGTTGATGTAAATGATTGTATAGTTGATGTAAATGATTGTATAGTTGATGTAAATGATTGTATAGTTGATGTAAATGATTGTATAGTTGATGTAAATGATTGTATAGTTGATGTACATGATTGTATAGTTGATGTACATGATTGTATAGTTGATGTACATGATTGTATAGTTGATGTAAATGATTGTATAGTTGATGTAAATGATTGTATAGTTGATGTACATGATTGTATAGTTGATGTAAATGATTGTATAGTTGATGTACATGATTGTATAGTTGATGTAAATGATTGTATAGTTGATGTAAATGATCGTATAGTTGATGTACATGATTGTATAGTTGATGTAAATGATTGTATAGTTGATGTACATGATTGTATAGTTGATGTTTTCTGTTGCAGCTTGGTAGTTGTAGCGGTATCACAGTGCTGTCTCTACGTAGCAACAAGTTGACCTACATCCCGGATGAGATAGGACGTATCCCACGCTTACGCGTTCTCAATCTCAGTGCTAACCAACTCCGTTGGCTTCCATTTACAATCGTCAAGTGTAAAGAACTGCAGGCACTGTGGTTGTCTGAAAATCAGGTATGGAAACTATTTGTGTATACTGCTCTGTAAAACCATCGGCACAATCTGATGTAATTGTTAAATCCGTTAAACAACAGCTAGAGCCAGTCCATTTTATGGCTGTTGAATTTTACTCGGGCAACAAAATAGCACACACATTTATTCGTTCATGGCATTATATTGGGTCTTGTTAGAATGGAAATAATATTTGTCTTGCCATTGTATATCGGCAGATAAAACATGGTTTGTCGTTCTGGTGCGTAGGAATTAACCACCTACCAGTAGGTCGTAAACATAAATTTATTAGGCAAATTGGAACAGCAGATCCTCACATTGTACGCTCTTGTTTTGTAGTAAAAAAATGATACCAACTATTTTAGATATATTTGTCATGTTAGAATCAAAATAATATTTTGTATTTGTTATATTTATATTTGAACAAAACATGGTTTTTCATCTTGCATTGTTAGTTCCTACACGTCAGAAATCCAAACCATGTTTTAATCGCCAAAGATAAATATTCTTTCTTAATTGTTTATGACTATTGCAAATCTATATTACATTGTTTATGGCTGTATTGCAAATCTATATTACATTGTTTATGACTGTATTGCAAATCTATATTACATTGTTTATGGCTGTATTGCAAATCTATATTACATTGTTTATGGCTGTATTGCAAATCTATATTACATTGTTTATGGCTGTATTGCAAATCTATATTACATTGTTTATGGCTGTATTGCAAATCTATATTACATTGTTTATGGCTGTATTGCAAATCTATATTACATTGTTTATGGCTGTATTGCAAATCTATATTACATTGTTTATGGCTGTATTGCAAATCTATATTACATTGTTTATGGCTGTATTTTAGACAAGACCACTGATTCCGCTACAGTCGGAGCACGAGCCAGACTCGGGCCGTAAGATTCTCACCTGCTACCTCCTACCACAGAGACCGCTGCAGGATTCAGGTGAGTAGTTACTGTTGGTTCCTATGAATATATTGTTAGTTTATACAAATTTATTTTAGCTCGATTGCGAAACAAGTTCTTTCAACTTATATTAATCACTCTCGAGCCCTCATTCCTGATGGAATCCATCGCCATGAAGGAGAGAGAAGAGGCAATGTGGAATTTAAATGCCTTGCCTAAGGGCACAATCGTAACGGCTCCAGTGGGGCTCGAACTCCGGACCTTTCGCACCTGAAGCGAACGCGCATCCACTGCATATTTAGGTGTATATCAATGATTGTTTGTGCATATTTAGGTGTATAGCAATGCTTGTTGGTGCACATTTAGGTGTATATCAATGATTGTTTGTGCATATTTAGGTGTATAGCAATGCTTGTTGGTGCACATTTAGGTGTATAGCAATGCTTGTTTGTGCATATTTAGGTGTATAGCAATGCTTGTTGGTGCACATTTAGGTGTATAGCAATGCTTGTTTGTGCATATTTAGGTGTATAGCAATGCTTGTTTGTGCATATTTAGGTGTATAGCAATGATTGTTGGGGCATATTTAGGTGTATAGCAATGATTGTTGGTGCATATTTAGGTGTATAGCAATGCTTGTTTGTGCATATTTAGGTGTATAGCAATGCTTGTTTGTGCATATTTAGGTGTATAGCAATGATTGTTGGGGCATATTTAGGTGTATAGCAATGATTGTTGGTGCATATTTAGGTGTATAGCAATGCTGTTTGTGCACATTTAGGGTATAGCAATGATTGTGGGGCATATTTAGGTGTATAGCAATGATTGTTGGTGCATATTTAGGTGTATAGCAATGATTGTTTGTGCATATTTAGGTGTATAGCAATGATGTTGGTGCATATTTAGGTGTATAGCAATGATTGTTGGTGCATATTTAGGTGTATAGCAATGCTTGTTGGTGCACATTTAGGTGTATAGCAATGCTTGTTTGTGCATATTTAGGTGTATAGCAATGCTTGTTGGTGCATATTTAGGTGTATAGCAATGCTTGTTTGTGCATATTTAGGTGTATAGCAATGCTTGTTGGTGCACATTTAGGTGTATAGCAATGCTTGTTTGTGCATATTTAGGTGTATAGCAATGCTTGTTGGTGCACATTTAGGTGTATAGCAATGCTTGTTTGTGCATATTTAGGTGTATAGCAATGCTTGTTTGTGCATATTTAGGTGTATAGCAATGATTGTTGGGGCATATTTAGGTGTATAGCAATGCTTGTTTGTGCATATTTAGGTGTATATCAATGATTGTTGGTGCATATTTAGGTGTATAGCAATGATTGTTGGTGCATATTTAGGTGTATAGCAATGCTTGTTTGTGCATATTTAGGTGTATAGCAATGCTTGTTTGTGCATATTTAGGTGTATAGCAATGCTTGTTTGTGCATATTTAGGTGTATAGCAATGCTTGTTTGTGCATATTTAGGTGTATAGCAATGCTTGTTTGTGCATATTTAGGTGTATAGCAATGCTTGTTTGTGCATATTTAGGTGTATATGAATGCTTGTTTGTGCATATTTAGGTGTATATCAATGATTGTTGGTGCATATTTAGGTGTATAGCAATGCTTGTTTGTGCATATTTAGGTGTATATCAATGCTTGTTTGTGCATATTTAGGTGTATAGCAATGATTGTTGGTGCATATTTAGGTGTATAGCAATGCTTGTTGTGCATTTTAGGTGTATAGCAATGCTTGTTGTGCAATTTAGGTGTATAGCAATGTTGTTGATATTTAGGTGTATATAATGTTGTTTGTGCATTTAGGTGTATACAATGATGTTGGTGCATATTTAGGTGTATAGCAATGTTGTAAAAAAATGATTGTTTGTGCATATTTAGGTGTATATCAATGATTGTTGGTGCATATTTAGGTGTATATCAATGATAGTTGGTGCATATTTAGGTGTATAGCAATGCTTGTTGGTGCATATTTAGGTGTATAGCAATGATTGTTGGTGATATTTAGGTGTATATGAATGATTGTTTGTGCATATTTAGGTGTATAGCAATGATTGTTGGTGCATATTTAGGTGTATAGCAATGATTGTTGGTGATATTTAGGTGTATATGAATGATTGTTTGTGCATATTTAGGTGTATATCAATGATTGTTGGTGCATATTTAGGTGTATAGCAATGATTGTTGGTGCATATTTAGGTGTATATGAATGATTGTTGGTGCATATTTAGGTGTATAGCATTGCTTGTTTGTGCATATTTAGGTGTATAGCAATGCTTGTTGGTGCACATTTAGGTGTATAGCAATGCTTGTTTGTGCATATTTAGGTGTATAGCAATGCTTGTTGGTGCACATTTAGGTGTATAGCAATGCTTGTTTGTGCATATTTAGGTGTATAGCAATGCTTGTTGGTGCACATTTAGGTGTATAGCAATGCTTGTTGGTGCATATTTAGGTGTATAGCAATGCTTGTTGGTGCATATTTAGGTGTATAGCAATGCTTGTTGGTGCATATTTAGGTGTATAGCAATGCTTGTTGGTGCATATTTAGGTGTATAGCAATGATTGTTGGTGCATATTTAGGTGTATATCAATGATTGTTGGTGCATATTTAGGTGTATAGCAATGCTTGTTTGTGCATATTTAGGTGTATATCAATGCTTGTTTGTGCATATTTAGGTGTATAGCAATGATTGTTGGTGCATATTTAGGTGTATATCAATGATTGTTGGTGCATATTTAGGTGTATAGCAATGCTTGTTTGTGCATATTTAGGTGTATAGCAATGCTTGTTTGTGCATATTTAGGTGTATAGCAATGATTGTTGGTGCATATTTAGGTGTATATCAATGATTGTTGGTGCACATTTAGGTGTATAGCAATGATTGTTGGTGCACATTTAGGTGTATAGCAATGCTTGTTGGTGCACATTTAGGTGTATAGCAATGCTTGTTTGTGCATATTTAGGTGTATAGCAATGCTTGTTGGTGCACATTTAGGTGTATAGCAATGCTTGTTTGTGCATATTTAGGTGTATAGCAATGCTTGTTTGTGCATATTTAGGTGTAGCAATGATTGTTGGGGCATATTTAGGTGTATAGCAATGCTTGTTTGTGCATATTTAGGTGTATATCAATGATTGTTGGTGCATATTTAGGTGTATAGCAATGATTGTTGGGGCATATTTAGGTGTATAGCAATGCTTGTTTGTGCATATTTAGGTGTATATCAATGATTGTTGGTGCATATTTAGGTGTATAGCAATGATTGTTGGTGCATATTTAGGTGTATAGCAATGATTGTTTGTGCATATTTAGGTGTATATCAATGATTGTTGGTGCATATTTAGGTGTATATCAATGATTGTTGGTGCATATTTAGGTGTATAGCAATGATTGTTTGTGCATATTTAGGTGTATAGCAATGATTGTTGGTGCATATTTAGGTGTATAGCAATGCTTGTTTGTGCATATTTAGGTGTATAGCAATGCTTGTTGGTGCACATTTAGGTGTATAGCAATGCTTGTTTGTGCATATTTAGGTGTATAGCAATGCTTGTTGGTGCACATTTAGGTGTATAGCAATGCTTGTTTGTGCATATTTAGGTGTATAGCAATGCTTGTTGGTGCACATTTAGGTGTATAGCAATGCTTGTTTGTGCATATTTAGGTGTATAGCAATGCTTGTTGGTGCACATTTAGGTGTATAGCAATGCTTGTTTGTGCATATTTAGGTGTATAGCAATGCTTGTTGGTGCATATTTAGGTGTATAGCAATGCTTGTTTGTGCATATTTAGGTGTATAGCAATGCTTGTTGGTGCATATTTAGGTGTATAGCAATGATTGTTGGTGCATATTTAGGTGTATATCAATGATTGTTGGTGCATATTTAGGTGTATAGCAATGCTTGTTTGTGCATATTTAGGTGTATAGCAATGCTTGTTTGTGCATATTTAGGTGTATAGCAATGATTGTTGGTGCATATTTAGGTGTATATCAATGATTGTTGGTGCATATTTAGGTGTATAGCAATGATTGTTGGGGCATATTTAGGTGTATAGCAATGCTTGTTTGTGCATATTTAGGTGTATATCAATGATTGTTGGTGCATATTTAGGTGTATAGCAATGATTGTTGGGGCATATTTAGGTGTATAGCAATGCTTGTTTGTGCATATTTAGGTGTATATCAATGATTGTTGGTGCATATTTAGGTGTATAGCAATGATTGTTGGGGCATATTTAGGTGTATAGCAATGCTTGTTTGTGCATATTTAGGTGTATATCAATGATTGTTGGTGCATATTTAGGTGTATAGCAATGATTGTTGGGGCATATTTAGGTGTATAGCAATGCTTGTTTGTGCATATTTAGGTGTATATCAATGATTGTTGGTGCATATTTAGGTGTATAGCAATGATTGTTGGGGCATATTTAGGTGTATAGCAATGCTTGTTTGTGCATATTTAGGTGTATAGCAATGCTTGTTTGTGCATATTTAGGTGTATAGCAATGCTTGTTTGTGCATATTTAGGTGTATATCAATGCTTGTTTGTGCATATTTAGGTGTATAGCAATGCTTGTTTGTGCATATTTAGGTGTATAGCAATGCTTGTTTGTGCATATTTAGGTGTATAGCAATGCTTGTTTGTGCATATTTAGGTATATATCAATGATTGTTGGTGCATATTTAGGTGTATAGCAATGCTTGTTTGTGCATATTTAGGTGTATAGCAATGATTGTTGGTGCATATTTAGGTGTATAGCAATGATTGTTGGTGCATATTTAGGTGTATAGCAATGCTTGTTTGTGCATATTTAGGTGTATAGCAATGCTTGTTGGTGCATATTTAGGTGTATAGCAATGCTTGTTTGTGCATATTTAGGTGTATATCAATGATTGTTTGTGCATATTTAGGTGTATATCAATGATTGTTTGTGCATATTTAGGTGTATATCAATGATTGTTTGTGCATATTTAGGTGTATATCAATGATTGTTGGTGCATATTTAGGTGTATATCAATGATTGTTGGTGCATATTTAGGTGTATAGCAATGCTTGTTGGTGCACATTTAGGTGTATAGCAATGCTTGTTTGTGCATATTTAGGTGTGTATCAATGATTGTTGGTGCATATTTAGGTGTATAGCAATGCTTGTTTGTGCATATTTAGGTGTATAGCAATGATTGTTGGTGCATATTTAGGTGTATAGCAATGCTTGTTTGTGCATATTTAGGTGTATAGCAATGATTGTTGGTGCATATTTAGGTGTATAGCAATGATTGTTTGTGCATATTTAGGTGTATATCAATGATTGTTTGTGCATATTTAGGTGTATAGCAATGATTGTTGGTGCATATTTAGGTGTATATCAATGATTGTTTGTG
Organism: Archivesica marissinica; assembly: GCA_014843695.1. NCBI lineage: Eukaryota > Metazoa > Mollusca > Bivalvia > Venerida > Vesicomyidae > Archivesica > Archivesica marissinica. The sequence continues at coordinate 40,319,977 of CM026397.1, read as the reverse complement.
CATATTTAGGTGTATATCAATGATTGTTGGTGCATATTTAGGTGTATAGCAATGCTTGTTTGTGCATATTTAGGTGTATAGCAATGATTGTTGGTGCATATTTAGGTGTATAGCAATGCTTGTTTGTGCATATTTAGGTGTATAGCAATGCTTGTTTGTGCATATTTAGGTGTATATCAATGCTTGTTTGTGCATATTTAGGTGTATAGCAATGCTTGTTTGTGCATATTTAGGTGTATATCAATGCTTGTTTGTGCATATTTAGGTGTATAGCAATGCTTGTTTGTGCATACTTAGGTGTATATCAATGATTGTTTGTGCATATTTAGGTGACCATGGAGGGGATACAGACAGTTTCCACGCCTCCATGTGGGAGGAGGAGAGACGTACCAGACAGCAGATACACTTTGAGTTTGCAGACGACTCCGACAATGATGTAAGTACCACATGTTATGACTGACATTGATGTAAGTACCACACATTATGACCGACATTGATGTAAGTATCACACGTTATGACTGACATTGATGTAAGTACCACACGTTATGACTGACATTGATGTTAGTACCACACGTTATGACTGACATTGATGTTAGTACCACAGGTTATGACTGACACTGATGTAAGTACCACACGTTATGACTGACATTGATGTTAGTACCACACGTTATGACTGACATTGATGTAAGTACCACATGTTATGACTGACATTGATGTAAGTACCACACGTTATGACTGACATTGATGTAAGTACCACACGTTATGACTGACATTGATGTAAGTACCACACGTTATGACTGACATTGATGTAAGTACCACACGTTATGACCGACATTGATGTAAGTACCACACATTATGACCGACATTGATGTAAGTACCACACGTTATGACTGACATTGATGTAAGTACCACATGTTATGACCGACATTGATGTACGTACCACACGTTATGACTGACATTGATGTAAGTACCACACGTTATGACTGACATTGATGTACGTACCACACGTTATGACTGACATTGATGTAAGTACCACACGTTATGACTGACATTGATGTAAGTACCACACATTATGACTGACATTGATGTAAGTACCACACGTTATGACTGACATTGATGTACGTACCACACGTTATGACTGACATTGATGTAAGTACCACACGTTATGACTGTTATTGATGTAAGTACCACACGTTATGACTGACATTGATGTAAGTACCACACATTATGACTGACATTGATGTAAGTACCACACATTATGACTGACATTGATGTAAGTACCACACGTTATGACTGACATTGATGTAAGTACCACACATTTAGCTAGGGAGACAACTCTTATTATATAAACATACAAATAATTAATTCCTATACAGCCAAACCTGTGTTAGTGGTCACCTCCATTAAGTGGCCAACCTGTATTAAGCAACAATTTGCCTTCTATTAAACAAGACTTACGACAGGAGCTTATCAAACTTTCTTCAATCTCAAGCTCGGTCTCAAGCTTTCTCATTGGTTGAATCGAGTGCATATCTTGGCCAATCAAATCACTCGAGCACGAGTTGGGAGATTGTGAAAAAAGTGTTCTCGCATTGAGCCACCACACGAGAAAACCAACATATTGCTGATAAAACTCAACAACTACTTATGGTAGAAAGACTAACGTTGTACCAAACTGTTGCTAATATTCTGAGAAATACTACCATGTTTCAACAGACAGAACTGTCGGAACACGTTAATTTGCATAAATTACACTGTGCAAAATTTTGAACTTATTTGTTTTAAGTGTGTGTGTTTTACGTTTATTTATCGTCGATACCGGTTGCCCATATGAGCGACGCCTCCTGAAGAGATTAGTCATTTTAGAGTTTTGGAGGATAGTGCAATGATACAGACAGAGACCCATTCCAGAGTCTCCTCTGGTTCTTTTACGTGCACGGTGTAAAGCACCGACACGAGACCTCGGTTTAACGTCCCATCTGAAAGACTGTTAATTTTATTATGGTCAGACGGGGGATCGAACCTGCGATTTGTTTTAATGAAAGTGAATTTCATTACCCGGTATATATCTAAATGAAAGGATGTGCTCTTATCTTTCTAAAAATATCAACATTTATAATATCGAATATAGTGTCGAGAAGCTAGGAGCATTTATAGTTTACCTAATTAGGTAATATTGTTATAACTTTGTAACCTGACTGCCTAATTTATGTGAATTGGGACAATTACGTGAAGCAGAGACAATTGCACTATCACTTGCAGATGTCATAAACTTTCTCTAACGTATAAAGTTGAGAACATTTGAATTTTTGCACTTGCAATTAATGCAAATTTACTTATAATGGTTCTGTGATTTGAAACATAATGGTATTGCATAATATAAGCTAGATATGGGTACCAGGCTTATCTTTCCAGCATTAGTAGTTATATGATTTTATCTGCAATATGTGGGTTTTGTGATTGTGAGGCTCAATTATTATTAATTTGGTCATCTTTGTCTGGCAGGGAAGTCTTATTCGGCAACCTACGCCGTATCCTAAGGAGATGAGAGAGAAAGCTCGCCATCTGAAGAACCTCGCTCTCCGACAGAAAATCAGTAGCGGATCTACGGTACGACAAGGCGAGGATAACCCGGGCTATGAACAGGTACATACACAACCTTTTCTCTAGCCTACATTGAAATCCTACGTTCAATGACTGCCTAGGTTATTTCTTGTTAATATACTACCGTATGCATACTTTTATGTGTGGATTCCAAATTATGGCATTTTTACACCTGGCAGAATTACGCAAATTTGTGGATTCCAAATTATGGCATTTTTACACTGGCAGAATTACACAAATTTGTGGATTCCAAATTATGGCATTTTTACACCTGGCAGAATTATGCAACGTGAGATGTTTTTTACCGTTATTTTGTGTCCTTGTGTTTTTGTAGCGGTGCGTCTGATCAGGATCTATATTGTTTGCTATTCAGACAAGTGTTTTAGCTCCGAATAGCAAACAACATTCTATGCCATCTGATCTGACTCTATGCTGTTTGCAAAAACGACTTTAGTTGTGATTGGCAGGTCATGGGTTAACATTGTTGAAAAATGTAAATATGTTGTGACTTGGGTTTTTTGTTGTTGCCACATTGTAGCACCATTTCTCCATAACACACCACAAGCAAAGTTAATTAATGCGCTTAAATCACTTTATCACGTTATATTAAAATTGCTGAGATAAAAAACCAGTACAGTTCATTGTTTTTGAGCAGGAATATGAATTTACGGAAATGTTGATTCACAATTATAAGTATGCATATGGTACTCACTCTTGACTTCCACTCTACCCTTCTCAGCTTCTCCATGTACAATCTCCTGAAATAAAGTGTTTAATCTACTGGACAATGATGTAGAGGGTATTTGTGTTTTATAAGTGTAAGATTGATTTCCCTGATTGATCACTGGAATTTGTATTGACATTATTTGTGTGACCATGAGTTGTAATAAAAGACTATATTATATAAATAAACACAGCTTTAAATCAGCTTTCTCTTTTATGGTTTCCAATAATTTTTGCTAATATATTTTTTATACACTTCTCATTTTGACTGTCCCTGCCAGTGGCCTCATTTACAAAACCCAAAATCGAAAACGATGTACAAAACAAATTTGTGTTAGAACATACTATTTTGTAATTGACTGTTTATAATTGTCGGTAAATAGCTAAGAATACATGTAACCACAGAGGAATACGAAACACAAGCAGTGGCAAAGAAAATGCCATCTTACACTGTTTCAAAATCGTGAAAGACGGCATTTTCTTCCACTAAGATAACTCGATCAGGGTTCCCGCTGTCGGTTGCCAATGGCGCCAATTGCGACAAAAAACATATACTGGCGCTAAATTTTGTGAATTGGCGAAATATTTGGCGCAACATTTTTTCTTTTTTTGGCACAACATATTTTGTCAAATACATGGCTTCAAATATTTATCTGTGAACTATATGGCTCCTAGTTGGATCCACGTTTTTCAAATTGGCTCCAGTTTTTTCAATTTGCGGCAGACGTGGGGCAGACAAAAATTGAGACAGAGGGAACCCTGCTCAATCATTCATTGGAAAGCATAAAAGAAAAGCTGGTCATTGTACTGATGTATCAGAGGGAAAGATATAAGTCTGGTGTATGCATCTTAACCCGCCGAATAAATTCGACGGATTGTGCAAACAACATAGATCCAGATCAGCTATGGCGTAATGCATCTATGTTGTTTGCTATTCAGACAAGTGTTTTAGCTCCACTATCAGAATAGCAAACAGCATAGAGCCTGATCAGATGGCACATTCTGTGCCGTCTGTCTGATCTGACTATGCTGTTTGCAAAAGCGAATTTTAGTCGTGATTGTCAGATTACGGGTTAATGACAAAGGTCACTATCGTAAACACGTCAATTATTTTACAATATCGTAAACTGTACATATGCATGTAATTTCTAGCATTATACAGGTTAATTAATTATCTACATGTATACACATTTTTAATATTTTCAATATAGTTATCAGTCTATCATATAACACTAACGGATTTCTAGTGCCGCACAATGTACACATTAGCATGTTGTACTATTTCTCAAAGAAATTTAGGAATAAAATAACAAATACAAACAAATACAGTTTTTCATGCGGAATACAATTCAGAATTTAAATGTGTTAACCCATTTCATTCTGGATACCGTTCAAACAGTATTTGCAAAGAACATAGAGCCAGATCAACCGCCACGGAATGTTCCGTCTGATCAGGCTCTATTCTGTTTGCTATTCAGATGATCTTGCTAAGACACTTGGCTATGTAGCAAACAACATAGATCCTGATCAGCATGCAGCGTCACGCTGCGGCTGATCTGGATCTATGTTGTTTGCAAAAGCCGTTAAATGTATCCAGAATGAAATGGGTTAATAGATAATTCTCAATCGTATACATGATCTGGTAACGTTTTAGCCTGTATTAAAATAATGTATATTTTTAATGCCATAAAAATGGTGGTAATGAGATTTGATCTAGTGTTTGAATGCTATGCCAGTTATTAGTCCTTTGAATTGATGTTTGTGATTATACATATTGCTTACATTTAATGGTAGAAAATCTTCCTAATATCGGTAGAAACTTTAGAATATAAATATGTAGAGTTTGTCCTTTTGGCATAAAATCCGTAGGTTCTTCATCTATCAATAGGGGCATTCTTGTAATGGGTTATACATTTTCGGTGTCTGCTTCATCTATAGCCATAGGTGCATTCTCACAGTTGGGCAGGCCAAATCTTGCCTGTGATCATCCGTATATAACTATGGAAGATCCACAACCCAAAACTTGCCTGTTATCATTGTTGTCCAATTAGCACAGTGGTTAGCATGCTCGCTTCTCACCAATGCAACCCGTGTTCGAATCTCGAACTGGGAAGTATACTGAGTAACTAGTAACTGAGATGGTACGTTCGTCGCCAGATTGGACAGGTGGGTTTTCCCCGGGTACTCCGGTTTCCTCCCACAGCACAAATACGCGGTCATCCGTGATTAATATAAGTTGTTACAGCTTGTTTCGCAATCATTGTAAAATAAATAAAGTTTGTACTTTAATAATCACATGATCATACACTTATTTCACTGCAGGCTTCTCTAATGTACTAAAGTCCACATGACATCCCTATATCTAGGTCACACACATACTTATTTCATTGTAGGCTTCTCTAATATACTAAAGTCCACATCCCTATATCTAGGTCACACACATACTTATTTCATTGTAGGCTTCTCTAATGTACTAAAGTCCACATGACATCCCTATATCTAGGTCACACACATACTTATTTCATTGTAGGCTTATCTAATGTACTAAAGTCCACATCCCTATATCTAGGTCACACACATACTTATTTCACTGTAGGCTTCTCTAATGTACTAAAGTCCACATCCCTATATCTAGGTCACATACTTATTATGATGGATTTTGATCTTCCACTTTCTCTGTTACCGTCCATGCTCGCCTATAAGGCGTTTTCGCCTATAAGACGACCCCGATATGTTGGTCCTTAAATCTGTGATTTTTGGCATGCACTCGCATATAAGACTCGTTGATAGAAGTACAAGTATACATTGCATGATTGGCCAGTGCAATTTGAAGACATTTTCAATGTCAGAGTGCTTTTTTTTCTAGAACATAATTATGAATTATTTTTAAAAAACCCATTTAACACTCACTTATTTTTAGCACTCACTTATAAGACGGGAAGCCACTTTGAGGCCATAATCTGGTGGTAAAAAACGTCTTATAGGCGAGTATGTACAGTACCTAACATTAGGATATTCTCTACATGTTTACATTTTATTTGGTTTGAAGTGAAATTAAATTATTATAATGTTTATTTCATAACATTATTTTTTATTTCATAACATTATTTTTGTTGTTTGAAGTTAAGTTCTACATATTAATTTCTTGTTTGTATTTGTGTATATCTGTTTTTATTTGCTAAGTTATTGTAATGCTTGGATGCTTACTAGATTATTTTACGCTTGTTTTCAGCGACGAAATAAACCAACGGTGAGCTCGACAACACTGTTATGTAGCGACTCCTGTAGAGGCCTAAAACTCTCTATTTTAAAATATAATCTGCAGTAAACTCCCCAGTTGCTGTTGTTTATTATTGGAGTTAGCATGTACAGTATATATATATATATATACCTGTACAAGGTGGTATACTCTGGAACAGGGCTTCTAAATCTATCAGTCATTCACTGATCCTTGACTCGCAAGACAGATTCTAAAAACAAACAAAAACTGTTCAAAAATACATGTACCATACACTGATGCTAAGCAACCGTAGAGAGGAAACAGTAATGTCACGGTTGAGACTTGGACACGATTCACACACTCATTTTTATTGAAAAGAGAGGACCCACCATGGTGTATACCATGCCATTCCTCTATAAATGTTGAACACATCTTAATTCACTGTGTAGATTCGTCAAAAATATTATACAGTTGTGACAATGAAGGAGCTTTTCGACACTGTTGATTTTAAATACATTATTGCATTTTTCCATAAATTGTAACGTTTTACAACTGACGTATTTTAAAATATTTTTACAGCTTGATAAATTTTGTTGCAATTGACCTTTCGTTATTACAATTTTAATACATACATTATGTTATCTACATAATATTTTTAAATGTAGATATCTTGTATACAATATACTTAACTCGGCGCGATATAGCCTGAACTGTGCTGATGCGCCGTTAAACCAAATACTCACTCACTCATTAAAAACAAACAAAAAACTGTTAAAAAAATTATCAGTAATCTTGAAAACCCCAGTTTAAATCCACTATGTGGTCCGCCTCCGTGGTCGAGTGGTTATGGTCGCTGACTTGTATACCACTGTAACCTATCATCACTGATGGTCACGGGTTCGAGCCCCGCTCAGGCCGTGTCTCATTTATATGAAAAAGTTGGCAGTTTCTTACGGAGGTTGGTGCACCCAAGTACTGGTTAACTGCTGGAGCCTGCCCAGGAAAGGTGTTGTTAAGTAAACTGCCTGCCGGCGATATAGCCCGAAATGGTGCTGATGCAGGCGTAAAACCCGAAATATAACATGTATATCATAAATCTACTAAATCATGTAAACACACTTGCGGATCACACACAATAAACATTAATGGTATTATATTGTCGCTGGTCACAAGTAGATAGACATGCATGGTCCCATGTGTGAACAAAACAGACACAATTTATGAAATCAGCAAGTCATTTGTTACTAATATGTTGTAGACATCATTCAAGATGATTCAACCAGATATCTTAGAGAATATTTGACAGCATGTCATTGTAGCACTTTCAGGTGCGAAAAGCCCAGAGTTTGAGCCCCGCTGGAGCTGTCACTATTGCGCCCTTAGGCAATGTATTTAAATTCCACATGCCTCCTCTCACTCGTGGCGATGGATTCCATCGGGAATGAGGTCTCGAGAGTGATTAATATAAGTTGTACAAACTTGTTTCGCAATCGAGCTAAAATAAATTTGTAGAAACTAATCTGAAATTTGATTGATGAATATGTTCCAATGACATGTATGGAAATACTAATTGAATTGTTTTAGAAATTTGCAAAAATTACTGATGAATTTTCGAAATGTACAAAAAGCATGCAGTTAACCGATTCATTTTTGAACTTCAAAAACAAAGAATTTCACTGTGCATCCATTGAAATATTTATCCGTTGCTGCCAAGTGTACATCCATTGTAATGTTAGCATGGGACTGCCCGTGAATGCTGTTAAAAATACTGTCCCTGAACGCTGTTAAAAACACTGCCCCTGATCGCTGTTAAAAACACAGCCCCTGAACACTCTTAAAAACACTACCCCTGAACACTCTTAAAAACACTGCCCCTGAACGCTCTTAAAAACACTGCCACTGAACGCTCTTAAAAACACTGCCCCTGAACACTCTTAAAAACACTGCCCCTGAACGCTCTTAAAAACACTGTCCCTGAACACTCTTAAAAACACTGCCCCTGAACACTCTTAAAAACACTGCCCCTGAACACTCTTAATAACACTGCCCCTGAATGCTGTTAAAAACACTGCCCCTGAACACTCTTAAAAACACAGCCCCTGAACACTCTTAAAAACACAGTCCTTGAACACTCTTAAAAACACAGCCCCTGAACACTCTTAAAAACACTGCCACTGAACACTCTTAAAACACTACCCCTGAACACTCTTAAAAACACTGCCCCTGAACACTCTTAAAAACATTGCCCCTGAACACTCTTAAAAACACTGCCCCTGAACACTCTTAAAAACACTGCCACTGAACACTCTTAAAAACATTGCCCCTGAACACTCTTAAAAACACAGCCCCTGAACACTCTTAAAAACACTGCCACTGAACACTCTTAAAACACTACCCCCGAACACTCTTAAAAACACTGCCCCTGAACACTCTTAAAAACATTGCCCCTGAACACTCTTAAAAACACTGCCCCTGTACACTCTTAAAAACATTGCCCCTGAACACTCTTAAAAACACTGTACCTGAACACTCTTAAAAACATTGCCCCTGAACACTCTTAAAAACACTGCACCTGAACGCTGTTAAAACAAAGGTTGAGGCTAACAGTATTTGCTAATTGTGTTGCTACGCTGAATTATTATTAACCTGTACATGTTTGATGTCTATATACTGTACCTTAGATCTAGGAGGCAGTCACATGTATTATTAACCTGTACATGTTTGATGTCTATATACTGTACCTTAGATCTAGGAGGCAGTCACATGTATTATTAACCTGTACATGTTTGATGTCTATATACTGTACCTTAGATCTAGGAGGCAGTCACATGTATTATTAACCTGTACATGTTTGATGTCTATATACTGTACCTTAGATCTAGGAGGCAGTCACATGTATTATTAACCTGTACATGTTTGATGTCTATATACTGTACCTTAGATCTAGGAGGCAGTCACATGTATTATTAACCTGTACATGTTTGATGTCTATATACTGTACCTTAGATCTAGGAGGCAGTCACATGTATTATTAACCTGTACATGTTTGATGTCTATATACTGTACCTTAGATCTAGGAGGCAGTCACATGTATTATTAACCTGTACATGTTTGATGTCTATATACTGTTCCTTAGATCTAGGAGGCAGTCACATGTATTATTAACCTGTACATGTTTGATGTCTATATACTGTACCTTAGATCTAGGAGGCAGTCACATGTATTATTAACCTGTACATGTTTGATGTCTATATACTGTACCTTAGATCTAGGAGGCAGTCACATGTATTATTAACCTGTACATGTTTGATGTCTATATACTGTACCTTAGATCTAGGAGGCAGTCACATGTATTATTAACCTGTACATGTTTGATGTCTATATACTGTTCCTTAGATCTAGGAGGCAGTCACATGTATTATTAACCTGTACATGTTTGATGTCTATATACTGTACCTTAGATCTAGGAGGCAGTCACATGTATTATTAACCTGTACATGTTTGATGTCTATATACTGTACCTTAGATCTAGGAGGCAGTCACATGTATTATTAACCTGTACATGTTTGATGTCTATATACTGTACCTTAGATCTAGGAGGCAGTCACATGTATTAATAACCTGTACATGTTTGATGTCTATATACTGTACCTTAGATCTAGGAGGCAGTCACATGTATTATTAACCTGTACATGTTTGATGTCTATATACTGTTCCTTAGATCTAGGAGGCAGTCACATGTATTATTAACCTGTACATGTTTGATGTCTATATACTGTACCTTAGATCTAGGAGGCAGTCACATGTATTATTAACCTGTACATCTTTGATGTCTATATACTGTACCTTAGATCTAGGAGGCAGTCACATGTATTATTAACTTGTACATGTTTGATGTCTATATACTGTTCCTTAGATCTAGGAGGCAGTCACATGTATTATTAACTTGTACATGTTTGATGTCTATATACTGTTCCTTAGATCTAGGAGGCAGTCACATGTATTATTAACTTGTACATGTTTGATGTCTATATACTGTTCCTTAGATCTAGGAGGCAGTCACATGTATTATTAACCTGTACATGTTTGATGTCTATATACTGTACCTTAGATCTAGGAGGCAGTCACATGTATTATTAACCTGTACATGTTTGATGTCTATATACTGTACCTTAGATCTAGGAGGCAGTCACATGTATTATTAACCTGTACATGTTTGATGTCTATATACTGTACCTTAGATCTAGGAGGCAGTCACATGTATTATTAACCTGTACATGTTTGATGTCTATATACTGTACCTTAGATCTAGGAGGCAGTCACATGTATTATTAACTTGTACATGTTTGATGTCTATATACTGTTCCTTAGATCTAGGAGGCAGTCACATGTATTATTAACCTGTACATGTTTGATGTCTATATACTGTACCTTAGATCTAGGAGGCAGTCACATGTATTATTAACCTGTACATGTTTGATGTCTATATACTGTACCTTAGATCTAGGAGGCAGTCACATGTATTATTAACCTGTACATGTTTGATGTCTATATACTGTACCTTAGATCTAGGAGGCAGTCACATGTATTATTAACCTGTACATGTTTGATGTCTATATACTGTACCTTAGATCTAGGAGGCAGTCACATGTATTATTAACTTGTACATGTTTGATGTCTATATACTGTTCCTTAGATCTAGGAGGCAGTCACATGTATTATTAACCTGTACATGTTTGATGTCTATATACTGTACCTTAGATCTAGGAGGCAGTCACATGTATTATTAACCTGTACATGTTTGATATCTATATACTGTACCTTAGATCTAGGAGGCAGTCACATGTATTATTAACCTGTACATGTTTGATGTCTATATACTGTACCTTAGATCTAGGAGGCAGTCACATGTATTATTAACTTGTACATGTTTGATGTCTATATACTGTTCCTTAGATCTAGGAGGCAGTCACATGTATTATTAACCTGTACATGTTTGATGTCTATATACTGTACCTTAGATCTAGGAGGCAGTCACATGTATTATTAACCTGTACATGTTTGATGTCTATATACTGTACCTTAGATCTAGGAGGCAGTCACATGTATTATTAACCTGTACATGTTTGATGTCTATATACTGTACCTTAGATCTAGGAGGCAGTCACATGTATTATTAACCTGTACATGTTTGTTGTCTATATACTGTACCTTAGATCTAGGAGGCAGTGGCATGTATTTAGCTCTCTACTCTTATATTGCATACTGGTGTAATAACCTAGAAACAAATATTAACATACTTTGAATTAAAGACTTGTGCATCACATCTAGTCCTGTATAGAGTTAGACAATTATACGAATACATGTATACTGCACAGAGAAATAGAGTAGTTTTCTACAGTGTCAAAGTTTTATGTGTTCTCTCTAGAGTCGTATTCCTGCTCAACCATTTCCTTCATAGAGATTTAGGTTTATATACTATAATAACTCCATACAAACCACAGCCATTTAGCTGACGTGCAATGGATAAGTAGTCGCCATATATATCCCACCTCCATATATATTACTGGGACTACATAGAGATTTAGGTTAATATACTATTATATCTCCATACAAACGACAGCCATTTAGCTATCATACAGTGGATAAGTAGTCGCCATATCTATCCCACCTCCATAGATATTACTGGGACTACATAGAGATTTAGGTTTATATACTATTATATCTCCATACAAACGACAGGCAGTTAGCTATCATGCAGTGGATAAGTAGTCACCATATCTATCCCACCTCCATAGATATTACTGGGACTACATGAGATTTAGGTTAATATACTATTATATCTCCCTACAAACGACAGCCATTTAGCTATCATGCAGTGGATAAGTAGTCACCATATCTATCCCACCTCCATAGATATTAGTGGGACTACATAGATATTTAGGTTTATATACTATTATATCTCCATACAAACGACAGCCATTTAGCTATGATGCAGTGGATAAGTAGTCGCCATATCTATCCCACCTCCATAGATATTACTGGGACTACATGAGATTTAGGTTAATATACTATTATATCTCCCTACAAACGACAGCCATTTAGCTATACTATTATATCTCCCTACAAACGACAGCCATTTAGCTATACTATTATATCTCCATACAAATGACAGCCATTTAGCTATCATGCAGTGGATAAGTAGTCGCCATATCTATCCCACCTCCATAGATATTACTGGGACTACATGAGATTCTGGCCTTCATTATGAACATTGGTTTGGCTACTACATTGTCAATGCATGTTGTATTGGTAATGGCGTCAATAGGTACTTCTATGAGGGAAAGCGTTTATGAACATTGGTTTGGCTACTACATTGTCAATGTATGTCATATTGGTAATGGTGTCAAGAGGTGCTTCTATGAGGAAAAGGGTTAATAAATAAAATTGCACTGTATGCATGTGTCCTGTTAAATTTAATAAAACATGTAAAATGATGACTGCAGATTCATTTCATTGCGGTTATGCTTTGTAACGGAGAATTGGAGCTAGGAAGAGAGTCGAATGAAAAAAGATTAAACGAGACACAATAAGATTGTATATTTTTCACCTATGTTTAAGTACCGTGCATACTCGCCTATAAGACGAACCCCCCCCCTACTTTGGTCATGAAATCTGTGGGTTTTGGCATGGACCGCATATAAGACGGGTTAATAAAATGGACACCAGATTATGCATAAACTGCATGTTTGGCCAGTTCAAGTTGAAGAAATTTTCAGTGTAAGAGTGTTTTATCTAAAACGTAATTATGGATATATTTTTTCAGTACTCACTTATAAGATTATAAGACGGGAAGTCATTTTGATGCCATAATAAGGTGGTAAAAATCTTGTCTTATAGGCGAGCATGGACGGTATATTTAATATTTTTTAAAAGGATTGATTTCATTTATGTAACAAATACAATTGTATGATAGCAACTTGTATGGACCTTGTGACAGTTTGAACAGGAATAGACATTGTGACAGTTTGAACAGGAATAGACCTTGTGACAGTTTGAACAGGAATAGACATTGTGACAGTTTGAACAGGAATAGACCTTGTGACAGTTTGAAGAGGAATAGACATTGTGACAGTTTGAAGAGGAATAGACCTTGTGACAGTTTGAACAGGAATAGACATTGTGACAGTTTGAACAGGAATAGACCTTGTGACAGTTTGAACAGGAATATACATTGTGACAGTTTGAAGAGGAATAGACATTGTGACAGTTTGAAGAGGAATAGACATTGTGACAGTTTGAAGAGGAATAGACATTGTGACAGTTTGAAGAGGAATAGACATTGTGACAGTTTGAACAGGAATAGACATTGTGACAGTTTGAAGAGGAATAGACATTGTGACAGTGAAGAGGAATATACATTGTGACAGTTTGAACAGGAATAGACATTGTGACAGTTTGAACAGGAATAGACATTGTGACAGTTTGAAGAGGAATAGACATTGTGACAGTTTGAAGAGGAATAGACATTGTGACAGTTTGAAGAGGAATATACATTGTGACAGTTTGAAGAGGAATAGACATTGTGACAGTTTGAACAGGAATAGACATTGTGACAGTTTGAACAGGAATAGACATTGTGACAGTTTGAACAGGAATAGACATTGTGACAGTTTGAACAGGAATATACATTGTGACAGTTTGAACAGGAATATACATTGTGACAGTTTGAACAGGAATATACATTGTGACAGTTTGAACAGGAATAGACATTGTGACAGTTTGAACAGGAATAGACATTGTGACAGTTTGAACAGGAATATACATTGTGACAGTTTGAACAGGAATAGACATTGTGACAGGTTGAACAGGAATAGACATTGTGACAGTTTGAACAGGAATAGACATTGTGGCAGTTTGAACAGGAATAGACATTGTGACAGTTTGAACAGGAATAGACATTGTGACAGTTTGAACAGGAATATACATTGTGACAGTTTGAACAGGAATAGACATTGTGACAGTTTGATAGTGTTGGTGTTTGATAATAGTGTTGGTGTTTGATAGTATTGTTGGTGTTTGATAGTGTTGGTGTTTGTTTGATAGTGTTGGTGTTTGATAGTGTTGGTGTTTGATAGTGTTGGTGTTTGATAGTATGTCTGTCTTCAACCTGTACTATTTCGCATTCAGGTTTAGTATAATGTGTGCCATTGTGTTACTTTTTATAGTTTTAAAGAGAAAGGGTCCATTTATTCAAAACTTGGATAAAGTTACTCAATCAGCAGTGTGGAGATGCAATGAGTAATATGGAGATGCAATGAGTAATTGACCGTCCGTTGTTGAGTAACGGGTTAAGACGGGTGTGTGAGGGGGGGCTATAACACTATACAACAGTACACATTTACTGCACATGCTTGCCATCTCGCCACAGCTTCGTTTATATAGTATGCTGCATAAAACACTTCATCTTATTCTACAGTCGCCATCTATGGAGCGTTTAGCGCTCATTAACCAGGAGGGTGATGGGATTGACGGACGGACGAGAGACTCGCACGGTCACAAGCCTGGCTCACCATCTATACACGACCCGTACACTCTATATAAATATGACAAGGTATTTTCTTGGATATTTTTTCCTTTTGTTATGTTATGCTACCACATGTTCCAGGTCATCAGTCGACATATTACGTACTTATGTTATAACTAATAACTCCTAATTGTGTGGAAGTTGTGATAGCGCAGTGGTAGTGCGTTCGCTTCAGGTGCGAAAAGTTCGAGCCCCGCTGGAGCCGTTACAATTGTGCCCTTAGGCAAGGCATTTAAATTCCACATTGCCTCTTCTCTCGCCCTCATGGCGATGGATTCCATCAGGAATGAGGTCTCGAAAGTGATAAAAAGTGTTGTATGACCTTAATATAACTACATAACTACAACAATAGATGACCTGTTTCAGGTAAAGTTCGCCAGAGATAAGGCCCGTATGCAGCATCGACATTCCCAGTCGGGTGGGGAGAATGAGGAGAAGAAAGCACCAAGGAAGCATGGCAGCCGGGATAGCTCTCCCACCGCTTCCGATCGCAGTTCCAGGAAAGGTGGGAATTTCTTGGAATATCTTGGTTTTACTAAGCATTGAATTTATGCTCCAATATATTTCAATGTCAATAAACATTAGCTGAATTGATCGCAATATTTTTTTATCAGTTTTTATAAGATAATCAACCCTTTCAACACCACAGACCTCTAAATTGGCTTACAAAAAAGTGTAGATCCAGATGAGCCGGCTCGTGACGAGCCGTCTCATCAGGATCTGCACTTTTTTCAAGTAATATAACTATTTTTAGAGAGAGAAAATTACCCATTTTGATAAATGAACTGATCCAAATGTAATTTTGTTATTAATTTATTGGTCTAAAAATATCATGGACCAGTCCATGTCAGTTACTTGGTGTTGAATGGGTTAATTGTAAAGTGAGAATGTGAGACGGAGATATGGGCTCCCAGGAATTGTAATGTGGACCGTAATATATCCAAAATATCTCTGTAGATTCATCTTCACTTTATCATGTATGACTCTCTATCCTAGGGTCTCTAAACAGTGATCAGTAATGCTGATAAATTGGCTGTACGATTATATCCAAAATATCTCTGTAGATTCATCTTCACTTTATCATGTATGACTCTCTCTATCCTAGGGTCTCTAAACAGTGATCAGTAATGCTGTTGTTAGCACGCTCACTTCTCACCACAGAATCGAACCTCGATCCGGGAATTGTGTGACCTTGTACTGTGGTCGCCAGGTCGGACAAGTTGGATTTTCTCAAAGAACTCCGGTTTCTTCCCACACGAATAACCCACATATACATTTCATCCGCGCCAACGAGAGTGAATAATACAAGTTGTTGAAGCTTGTTTCGCAATCGTTGTAAAATAAATTAAGTTTAACCTAAACTACAGATGACCATTCCGCCTCCGTGGTCGAGTGGTTAAGGTCGCTGACTTGTATACCACTGTAACCTATCATCACTGATTGTCACAGGTTCGAGCCCCACTCAGACCGTGTCTCATTTATATGAAAAAGTTGGCAGTTTCTTACGGAGGTTGGTGCACCCAAGTACTGGTTAACCGCTAGAGCCTGCCCAGGAAAGGTGTTGTTAAGTAAACTGCCCGCCGGCGATATAGCCCAAAATGGTGCTGATGCAGGCGTAAAACCCGAAATATAACATAACAGATGCACCATGAAGTTGTGTGGTTCAATAGTGAACCCCTATTGTTTCTCAAATCGTGGCTACCCGTACATGTATATCGATGGTTTAAGTCATTATCGCGATATTCCCCCTTCAATGGGCATTTGTTTGCCCCCTAAGGGGGCCCCCTTTCATGTAAGTACATAAAATATCATAAAAGGGACTCGCACTCACCATGCATAAAAAATAGACTGGAGTGATCCAGTGATCGTAGGTTCGATCCCCCGTCTGACAATAATAAAAAGGAATGCATATACCGTATTTACCGATGTATAACGCGCTATCATGTATAACACGCACCCACTAATTGGAACGAAAATCTCTCAACTATCAAAATTTCTCAAGATACGATATAATCACCCTCTATGGTTTATATATTTCGATAAAAAAAGAAGAAATCGTAAATTGGTCATGTCTAACTATCTATAATTATTTGTTCTCATAGGGAAAGACAGGAAATTTCGCACTTCCGTAGAAGAAGATGATGGTGGCTTCCAAGGTCCTAGAGTTAGTTCCCTTGGATCGACACCAGATATCCCGTCTGCAGTTGGTGACAGAGTGTCGGCTACAAAGTTTACCTACTGTTCTCCAGCCGAAATGTCTCAGAATTTGTCTCACAGGTGACTTACTATAATGAATGAGCAATTAGAATGGTTTACTCGCATACTGTCATGCCTGCCAGTGCCTAGTGGTATTGCATTGTACGGCCGGTATCGGGATCTTCCAGGGCGGCGTTCCCTTTATTGAATATCGTGCATTGTTGTCTAGAACTTTAGCTTTAACATAGAAATACCGTGAAAATTGTTAAGAAAACAAGAAACATTATATGCAAATCCATATAATATCCGGGTAAAAGTCATATTTCCAAGGTATTTACCACTTTGAGAGTATAGCAGGACGGAAAATATCTGCGGGAAATACCGGGGGTGGTATTTCCCGACCAACCCGGGTATAGAGCCAAAATGGTAATGTTATATAACGAAATGCTATCCTTTTTACTCATAGCAATACTTCATATCTTCGTCTCTTTGTCAAACACGTGTCCATCTGTATTCAATACAAGCACAATTTGCTTCTACTATTTTATCTCATTTTTACAAATGATCCATCTGCCTACATTATATTAGAATGTGAAAGCATTACTGCCAACACATGGCTTATCTGTCCACGTGCCTGTATGCTTGTAATGAAACAACACATGGCTTGTATGTCCACGTGCCTGCATGCTTGTAATGAAACAACACATGGCTTGTATGTCCACGTGCCTGCATGCTTGTAATGAAACAACACATGGTTTGTCTGTCCACATGCCTGCATGCTTGTAATGAAACAACACATGGCTTGTCTGTCCACGTGTCTGCATGCTTGTAATGAAACAACACATGGCTTGTCTGTCCACGTGCCTGTATGCTTGTAATGAAACAACACATGGCTTGTCTGTCCACGTGTCAGTATGCTTGTAATAAAACAACACATGGCGTGTCTGTCCACGTGCCTGTATGCTTGTAATGAAACAACACATGGCTTGTCTGTCCACGTGTCTGCATGCTTGTAATGAAACAACACATGGCTTATCTGTCCACGTGCCTGTATGCTTGTAATGAAACAACACATGGCTTATCTGTCCACGTGCCTGTATGCTTGTAATGAAACAACACATGGCTTGTCTGTCCACGTGCCTGCATGCTTGTAATGAAACAACACATGGCTTGTATGTCCACGTGCCTGCATGCTTGTAATGAAACAACACATGGCTTGTCTGTCCACGTGCCTGCATGCTTGTAATGAAACAACACATGGCTTGTCTGTCCACGTGCCTGCATGCTTGTAATGAAACAACACATGGCTTGTCTGTCCACGTGCCTGCATGCTTGTAATGAAACAACACATGGCTTGTCTGTCCACGTGCCTGCATGCTTGTAATGAAACAACACATGGCTTGTCTGTCCACGTGCCTGCATGCTTGTAATGAAACAACACATGGCTTGTCTGTCCACGTGCCTGCATGCTTGTATCGAAACAACACATGGCTTGTCTGTCCACGTTCCTGCATGCTTGTAGTGAAACAACACACGGCTTGTCTGTCCACGTGCCTGCATGCTTGTAATGATACAACACATGGCTTGTCTGTCCACGTGCCTGCATGCTTGTAATGAAACATCTGGTATTGCTAGATTTATTTTTCATACAGCTATGGCCCACTGATGCAACACTCTTGAGATATGCGTTTTCTATTTTTCATAGAGCTATGGCCCACTGATGCAACACTCTTGAGATATACGTTTTCTATTTTTCATACAGCTATGGCCCACTGATGCAACACTCTTGAGATATGCTTTTTCTATTTTTCATACAGCTATGGCCCACTGATGCAACACTCTTGAGATATGCATTTTCTTCAAAAACAATTTCTAGTTCATGTACAAGAAAATAATGTAGAAGTTTAATTATTTCAGACGCGAGAGTCCAAGAAGTCATAGCTCACAAGGAAATCACCCGAGATCTCATCGGCATCGGAGGATGCGTGATTATGACTCGGATACGGGTTATAGAAGTGACCAGGAAGTGATTCAATTCCGAAAGCAACAACAACAAATGTACCAAAGAGTTAACGACAATTACAGTGAAGTAGTGACGGTGAATCGGCCAAAAGGTCGTAGACGCGATGGCTATTCTAGTGACCTCGAAGGATATTCTCAAAGGTCAATGGGTGCAGCATACAGAGAAATTAACGCTTCAGATAATTTATCGAATCATAATAATTCCCGGTCACGTAATGTTTCCTTGGTTACGTATGATTTAAAGCAATCCCAATCGCCACATAAGTCTCAACACTCGCAACCAAATGGTGCAGTCAGAAATGATGAACTTTATGAACAAAATCTGGCAGATCCCAGCGTAAACCATTACCCATCGTCATCTCCTAGTCCACTACAAAGCAAAAACATTGTTGATCAATCTACGCCATTATCGCCAAATTCTGCACGAAATAGTTATTCGAACAATGCTTCTTCAGAGTTAGAATTGAAAAAGGATTTATTTAGTGCTCAGGATCAGCATCGAGTAGAAGATCCGGAGAACCGATATATGGTGAGTGAATCTTCCTCTTGTAGTCCGGAGAACCGATATATGGTGAGTGAATCTTCCTCTTGTAGTCCGGAGAACCGATATATGGTGAGTGAATCTTCCTCTTGTAGTCCGGAGAACCGATATATGGTGAGTGAATCTTCCTCTTGTAGTCCGGAGAACCGATATATGGTGAGTGAATCTTCCTCTTGTAGTCCGGAGAACCGATATATGGTGAGTGAATCTTCCTCTTGTAGTCCGGAGAACCGATATATGGTGAGTGAATCTTCCTCTTGTAGTCCGGAGAACCGATATATGGTGAGTGAATCTTCCTCTTGTAGTCCGGAGAACCGATATATGGTGAGTGAATCTTCCTCTTGTAATCCGGAGAACCGATATATGGTCGTGTAAGAGCATTATGTAGAGATGTTTTACAACGCCGCCTGTTGCTGATTAGCTATGTGTATTGCAAATTTAGATAGAGTAATTTCCTTTGATTAATGTAAATTTCGGAATGTCTCCATTAGGAAGTTTGATTTATGTGTGGTTGTATGTAGTTCAATGGAACACAAATCGATTATAGTTGACTATAAATTATGCAGAAATAAGGCAAACAGGGGTATCTCTTTTGTCTGTATTGACAGCGAAAATGTGAAAATGAATGTGGCTACATCACCCGAATTTACACTATCAAGTTCAGTCATCCATTCATTCACTCAATTTCTGTTACAGCCAAGCGCATCAATGCAATCTCCTGCAGCCAATAAGGAAGATGGACGACCGGCTCCTCCCTACAAGCCAGCCCCGCCTTACCCCTCATCCCAGGGGCAAAGACAACTTCCCCCGACCCCTAATAAGTCTTCACCATACGGTGTCTCGATGTACGATAGACAAGCACGCAGTTCACCAATGAAAGACTATCAGCAACGCATGCCCGATATCCAGGAATCGAGAGACAGCAATACCTCATTAAATAGGTCAAGGACACAGCTGAATCATAGAAATGCTGACCTTGACCGTCAGGATTATAGAAATAGTGAGAATAGTGGAAATCATTTAGATATGCAAAACGCGCAAAGTGAATCGCCACGGACACCTACCTGCGATAGTGCCAATGTGTCTAGAACGTTTATAGGTCATCATCAGGGAGAAGTGGCCTCTGCGTCATCCAAAGATTCTGGTAACTATAGTTACCATGATCGAACGGTTGTTGAATCGCCGGTGAATTTTAGAAACTCTCCCTCGTCAGTGTTGCAGGAGAGACGAGGGTCAAGGAATTCACCGCTGGATTACATTCATGATCCGAGGAGAAACTTTGATAGATACGATAACTCATTCCGTGAGCCAACCACTGTACATATACCCACGGGGTATGACGATATTGCCATGTTTAAAAGTGAAGAACCGCCATCACAAGTGTCTAGTTCAACAGACAGTGGGTATGGACATAATCTGTTTGAGAAAATGTTGGAGTCGCAGCGATTCTCAGGTAAATTATTTCTCGATAAAGTAAAAATAAATACAGTCAAATATGCTCGAAAGACAACATGTATTAAGAGACCACTTGTATTAAGAGACCACTTGTATTAAGAGACCACTTGTATTAAGAGACCACTTGTATTTAAGATAACACTTGTATTAAGATATCACTTGTATTAAGAGACCACTTGTATTAAGATATCACTTGTATTAAGAGACCACTTGTATTAAGAGACCACTTGTATTAAGAGACCACTTGTATTAAGATATCACTTGTATTATGAGACCACTTGTATTAAGAGACCACTTGTATTAAGAGACCACTTGTATTTAAAATATCACTTGTATTAAGATATCACTTGTATTAAGAGACCACTTGTATTAAGATATCACTTGTATTAAGAGACCACTTGTATTAAGAGACCACTTGTATTAAGATATCACTTGTATTAAGAGACCACTTGTATTAAAGAGACCACTTTTTCAGTTCCTGTGAGTGTTGTTAAGGAACAAATTAGTCTGTATTTAGAGACTGCCTTTTGCCCTTCACTTTTGATCCTTTTTACTCTTCCCTTTTGTGGTCCTTTTTACTCTTCCCGTATTAGGTCCTTTTTACTCTTCCCTTTTGTGGTCCTTTTTGACTCTTCCCTTTGGTGGTCCTTTTTACTCTTCCCTTTTGTGGTCCTTTTTACTCTTCCCGTATTAGGTCCTTTTTACTCTTCCCTTTTGTGGTCCTTTTTACTCTTCCCGTAGTTGGTCATTTTTACCCTTCCCGTAGGTGGTCATTTTTACCCTTCACATAGGTGGTCATTTTTACCCTTCCCTTTTGTGGTCCTTTTTACCCTTCCCTTTTGTGGTCCCTTTTACTCTTCCCGTTGGTGGTCCCTTAATACAAGTTTAACTGTACATGTATGTGAAATCACATTTATGGAATAAAATGCAAAATTATATAAGTACATACTTACATGTTTCTTTAAACTTAACCTGAAGAAAAATATAAAGAGTTAACACCGATTGTTTATCTTTCCTCTTTATTATCATTTTATGCTATAGTCATGTTACTGTAGTTTGTCATGTTACTGTAGATAGTCATGTTACTGTAGATAGTCATGTTTCTGTAGATAGTCATGTTACTGTAGATAGTCATGTTACTGTAGATAGTCATGTTACTGTAGTATGTCATGTTACTGTAGATAGTCATGTAACTGTAGTTTGTCATGTTACTGTAGATAGTCATGTTACTGTAGATAGTCATGTTACTGTAGTTTGTCATGTTACTGTAGATTGTCATGTTACTGTAGATAGTCATGTAACTGTAGTTTGTCATGTTACTGTAGATAGTCATGTTACTGTAGTTTGTCATGTTACTGTAGTCTGTCATGTTACTGTAGTTTGTCATGTTACTGTAGATATTCATGTTACTGTAGATAATCATGTTACTGTAGATAGTCATGTTACTGTAGTTTGTCATGTTACTGTAGTTTGTCATGTTTCTGTAGATAGTCATGTTACTGTAGTTTGTCATGTTACTGTAGATAGTCATGTTACTGTAGATAGTCATGTAACTGTAGTTTGTCATGTTACTGTAGTATGTCATGTTACTGTAGATAGTCATGTAACTGTAGTTTGTCATGTTACTGTAGATAGTCATGTTACTGTAGATAGTCATGTTACTGTAGTTTGTCATGTTACTGTAGATTGTCATGTTACTGTAGATAGTCATGTAACTGTAGTTTGTCATGTTACTGTAGATAGTCATGTTACTGTAGATAGTCATGTTACTGTAGTTTGTCATGTTACTGTAGTCTGTCATGTTACTGTAGTTTGTCATGTTACTGTAGATATTCATGTTACTGTAGATAATCATG
The DNA here is from genome assembly GCA_014843695.1 of Archivesica marissinica. NCBI lineage: Eukaryota > Metazoa > Mollusca > Bivalvia > Venerida > Vesicomyidae > Archivesica > Archivesica marissinica. The sequence continues at coordinate 40,296,773 of CM026397.1, read as the reverse complement.
TTACTGTAGATAGTCATGTTACTGTAGTTTGTCATGTTACTGTAGTTTGTCATGTTTCTGTAGATAGTCATGTTACTGTAGTTTGTCATGTTACTGTAGATAGTCATGTTACTGTAGATAGTCATGTTACTGTAGTATGTCATGTTACTGTAGTATGTCATGTTACTGTAGTATGTCATGTTACTGTAGATAGTCATGTTACTGTAGTATGTCATGTTACTGTAGTTTGTCATGTTACTGTAGTATGTCATGTTACTGTAGATAGTCATGTTACTGTAGATAGTCATGTTACTGTAGATAGTCATGTTACTGTAGTATGTCATGTTACTGTAGATAGTCATGTAACTGTAGTTTGTCATGTTACTGTAGTTGTAGATAGTCATGTTACTGTAGATAGTCATGTTACTGTAGATAGTCATGTTACTGTAGTTTGTCATGTTACTGTAGATAGTCATGTTACTGTAGATAGTCATGTAACTGTAGATAGTCATGTTACTGTAGTTGTAGATAGTCATGTTACTGTAGATAGTCATGTTACTGTAGTTTGTCATGTTACTGTAGTTTGTCATGTTACTGTAGATAGTCATGTTACTGTAGTATGTCATGTTACTGTAGATAGTCATGTTACTGTAGTTTGTCATGTTACTGTAGTATGTCATGTTACTGTATATTGTCATGTTACTGTAGATAATCATGTTACTGTAGATAGTCATGTTACTGTAGATAGCCATGTTACTGTAGTTTGTCATGTTACTGTATATTGTCATGTTACTGTAGATAGTCATGTTACTGTAGTATGTCATGTTACTGTAGTTTGTCATGTTACTGTAGATAGTCATGTTACTGTAGATAGTCATGTTACTGTAGATAGTCATGTTACTGTAGATAGTCATGTTACTGTAGATAGCATGTTACTGTAGATAGCATGTTACTGTAGATAGTCATGTTACTGTAGATAGTCATGTTACTGTAGATAGTCATGTTACTGTAGTTTGTCATGTTACTGTAGATAGTCATGTAACTGTAGATAGTCATGTTACTGTAGTTTGTCATGTTACTGTAGATAGTCATGTTACTGTAGATAGCCATGTTTCTGTAGATAGCCATGTTATTGTAGATAGTCATGTTACTGTAGATAGTCATGTTACTGTAGATAGTCATGTTACTGTAGTTTGTCATGTTACTGTAGATAGTCATGTAACTGTAGATAGTCATGTTACTGTAGTTTGTCATGTTACTGTAGTCTGTCATGTTACTGTATTTCAGGTAATTCGAAGGGTTCTCCATCTCCAGATCACTTTAACTCGGATTCTAACTGTACATCGTCCTCCCAGCAGGAGGGAGAGTATTCAGGGGGAACTACTCCTATCAACCATCCTGACACACAGAATCGGGAGGGGTCAGATCAGGGGACAAGATTCGATCGGGTAAGTTAAATAAAAGTTTGCCGGTGTGTCTGAACAAGATTGGAAGAATAATGTAATTATTTAAGCTATTAAAAACATTGTAAACTCATTTTGTTTTCCAAGAAATAGGTTTAATGGCCGAGAGTGTGCGGTCGTTGACTTCAAATCACTTGCCCCTCACTGCTGCTGGTTTGAATCCCACTGGGAGTGGCTAATTCTTTTAGAGGATCGATGGTTCTACCCAGGTGCCCGTCCGTGTCTGATATACTGCATGGGGGGCACCCGGAGTTTTACTCCACCAATAATAGCTGGAGGGTCGCTATATGACCTGTTGGTGCGACTTTAAGCAAGAAATAGCTTGGCCGTAGTTTGTAAGGACATGCAAACATTGTTTTATCTTCTCTTTCAGAATGCACAATTAATGTTCACACCCGTAGCTATTTCCTAATTAATCTACTTTTGAAACTTCTCTGTCAAAGTTCGGCAGATTTGTTTTGAAGCTTTATATACAATGTCTACTATAGCAGAACCTTCAGATACGTAACCATGGAAATGTTGTAAATAAAGGCAATACATTACTTGTGGAAGTCGTGATAGCTCAGTTGCGCATTCGCTTCAGGTGCAAAAGGCCCGGAGTTCGCGCCCAGCTGTAGCCGTTACGATTGTGCCCTTAAGCAAGGCATTTAAATTCCACATTGCCCCTTCTCTCTGCCCTCGTGGCGATGGATTCCATCAGGAATGAGGTCTCGAGAGTGATTCATATAAGTCGTAAGGACTTGTTTCGCAATCGAGCTAAAATAAACTAAAGGCAATACATTAGGTGTATTGAATTATCAGAATCTATGCTGGAATATATCTGGTTACACAATGTAGATTTATGTAAACAGCACTCTACATACATGTAGGCAGAAATAAAGTCACATTAATACATCACATTAACAATATTGACTTTCTGAACAATTTTGCATCACTATATCTCTGTGACTCCAGGTGTAAAAGTGTTGGTTCTATATCTCATATTTTTATATTCGATAAAAATGAGATGTGAAACCAGAATTGTCAAGTCTTGTCTGGCGCTATATAACCTGAACTTTGTTTGTGCACTAACACTTGGAACACCAATATTGCCAATGCATGTATTATATAGAAATTTGATGTCTGTTTTGAGTACAGGTATATATATCATTATTTTGAAATTTCATCATGGAAATATTTACAAACCTGTTTGACAATAGATGATTATAAAGGATAAGACTGTTAAATATTGTTCTCATGTTTTCACAACACTTCTAGATTGAAGAATTTCATGTTGAACGCGTAAATACGCGCCCGTTATCTGAACGGTAAGAACACTGGTTACAAACAGGGTTCTGGGTTTCCTATTTTCTTCTGTACCCTCGTGGCACACACATCTCTCTCGTAGTCTAGTCAGTGTATTGCTAAATGTTTTATTTTAGAACCATTTAAAATTACCATGTATTAAAGTATTCTTGCAATTAAAACAGCCTCTCTCAAAATAACATACTGACATCAGTGGATTATTACTGTAGATTGGGAGATATTCGTGTTTGTATGAGCACAGGAACTTGAAATTTTATCAATAATTTTTAATAGAGGGGGGTGTCCTAGGATAGAGGTACGAGACCGTTTTAATAGAGGGGGGTGTCCTAGGATAGAGGTACGAGACCATTGGTGGCTTATTGATAAAATTTCAAGTTCCTGTGGTATGAGTCGCGTGACAAGCTTGTGTCCAACCACAGGAGTTTGAACTTTCATTACTTTCTTATAGCTTCTAGAATGTGCTAGATGTTGACTTGTGTATGTGTTTTACATTTATTTATCGTCGCTACCGGTTGCCCATATAAGCGACGCCTCCTGAAGAGATTAGTCATTTTAGATTTTGGAGGATAGTGCAATGATACAGACAGAGACCCATTCCAGAGTCTCCTCTTGTTCTTTTACGTGCACGGTGTAAAGCAACGACACGAGACCTCGGTTTAAAGTCCCATCTGAAAGACTATTAATTTTATTAGTGTCAGACGGGGGATCGAACCTGCGATCCCTGGATTACCAGTCCAGCGTGTTACCACTGGACTACAGATCTGTCTGTACTATGAAATACAACCCGATCTACAGTTATATATCTATCATGTACTATGTGTACAACCCGATCTACAGTTATATATCTATCATGTACTATGTGTACAACCCGATCTACAGTTATATATCTATCATGTACTATGTGTACAACCCGATCTACAGTTATATATCTATCATGTACTATGTGTACAACCCGATCTACAGTTATATATCTATCATGTACTATGTGTACAGGTTAATACATTATTATTAAGAGAGATACATGTACTAATAAACACCTATAAACTATCCTAACTCCAAATTTCCAATAGGTACTGTGAATGTTAATAACTAGTGGATTCTCACTAGTGGACGTCGTGGTTGGAGTTCTCCTCAGGTGCGAAAGGCGAAATTTATTTTAGCTTGATTGCGAAACAAGTTCTTACAACTTATATTAACCACTTTCTAGACCTCATTCCTGATGGAATCCATCGCCACGAGGTAGAGAGAAGAGGCAACGTGGAATTTAAATGCCTTGCCTAAGAGCACAATCGTAATGGCTCCAGTGGGGCTCGAACTCCGGACTTTCGCACCTGAAGCGAACGCGCATCCACTGCGATATCACGACTTCCACAAGAGTATAACATGGGGGGATGCTCAAACATGTGTACCATTATTCCATAATAAGCTAGCGTAGCCAAGTTTGATTGAGATAGTTAACACTAGAGTGGTGTGCATTTCAACGTAGATAATTCATAGAGATTGCCGATAGATGAAACATTTTTAGTTTGACAGCAAATGACAGAGCACTGGTGTGATGGGCAGGGGGGGTAGTTGGAGGGTATGAGGGGTAGTTGAAGGGCAGGAGGGGTAGTTGAAGGGCAGACGGGGTAGTTGAAGGGCAGACGGGGTAGTTGGAGGGCAGGAGGGGTAGTTAAAGGGCAGGAGGGGTAGTTGGAGGGTAGGAGGGGTAGTTGAAGGGCAGGAGGGGTAGTTAAAGGGTAGGAGGGGTAGTTGGAGGGTAGAATGGTAGTTGAAGGGCAGACGGGGTAGTTGGAGGGCTGGATGGTAGTTGGAGGGCTGGGGGGTTGTTGAAGGGCTGGAGGGGTAGTTTGAAGGTCTGGAGGGTAGCTTGAGGGTAGTTGGAGGGCTGGAGGGGTAGTTGGAGGGCTGGGGTAGTTGAAGGGCTGGAGGGCTTGAGGGCTGGAGGGGTAGTTGGAGGGCTGGGGGGTATTGAAGGGCTGGAGGGGTAGCTTGAGGGGTAGTTGGAGGGCTGGAGGGTAGTTGAAGGGCTGGAGGGGTAGTTGAAGGTCTGGAGGGTAGCTTGAGGGGTAGTTGGAGGGCTGGAGGGGTAGTTGAAGGCTGGAGGGGTAGCTTGAGGGGTAGTTGGAGGGCTGGAGGGGTAGTTGGAAGGGCTGGAGGGTAGTTGGAAGGGCTGGAGGGGTAGTTGGAGGGCTGGAGGGTAGTTGAAGGGCTGGAAGGGTAGTTGAAGGTATGGAGGGGTAGCTTGAGGGGTAGTTGAAGGGCTGGAGGGGTAGCTGGAGGGGTAGTTGAAGGGCTGGAGGGTAGTTGAAGGGCTGGAGGGGTAGTTGAAGGTCTGGAGGGGTAGTTGAAGGTCTGGAGTGGTAGCTGGAGGGGTAGTTGGAGGGCTGGAGGGGAAGGGCTGGAGGGGTAGTTTTAGGTCTGGAGGGGTAGTTGAAGGTCTGGAGGGGTAGTTGAAGGTCTGGAGGGGTAGTTGAAGGTCTGGAGGGGTAGTTGGAGGTCTGGAGGTAGTTGAAGGTCTGAGGGGTAGTTGAAGGTCTGGAGGGGTAGTTGGAGGGCTGGAGGGGTAGTTGGAGGTCTGGAGGGGTAGGTTGAAGGTCTGGAGGGGTAGCTGGAGGGGTAGTTGGAGGTCTGGAGGGGTAGTTGAAGGTCTGGAGGGGTAGTTGAAGGTCTGGAGGGGTAGCTGGAGGGGTAGTTGGAGGTCTGGAGGGGTAGTTGAAGGTCTGGAGGGGTAGTTGAAGGTCTGGAGGGGTAGCTGGAGGGGTAGTTGGAGGGCTGGAGGGGTAGTTGGAGGGAGGTGTATTTCCCCGAGTTTCAGCTTTCTAAGCACAGCTCTTCCTCATCTTTCATTCATTGGTAGAATGACAAATACAAATACTGTTTATGTAAAAATCATTTTTACCGGGAATTTTCATGGGAGTTCATTGTAAGGTTTTCACTTTCTTGCATCTTTGAATCTACATGTACACTGGTCAGCAACATGCATTTACGTGCGATGACTCGGGCGGAGAAGTAGAATGGTGTTTGCACCTAGTCGTAGAGCAGTAGACTACATGACTGTGTTGCGATTTGTTTCAGTTTCGTGTGAATCTAACAAAGAATCCAGGGTTAGGTTTCAGCATTGCAGGAGGGAAAGGGGCCTATGGGAACCCCTTTAGGCCCACTGATTTGGTAATCAACTCTTTACTTTTCTAACATTCTTCATTCTGCTTATTAACATTAACCATTAAAGGGAGATAATCATATTTGTGAATAATTCTATCTGTTGAAGACATTATTAATAATTCTTTTCAATTGGTGGAATGGAAGTTTCTAAATATAGAAACATGAACATTGAAGAACATTAAAAAAAATGACATGTTTATGAGGGAAAATAATATTATTGTAAATTCAAAATTAATTCCCCAAGCTATCCACCTGTTTTGCAGAAGGTCAGTGGTTCTACCTGGGTGCCCATCCATGCCTGAAATACTGCTAATCCGAGGGCACCTGGGGTCTTCATACTGCTAATCCGAGGGCACCTGGGGTCTTCATACTGCTAATCCGAGGGCACCTGGGGTCTTCATACTGCTAATCCGAGGGCACCTGGGGTCTTCATCCACCAATAATAAACTAGAGTGGTGAGCCTTTTAAAAACCCGCAGTCTGTAATTAATGGCCGTCCTCGTGAAAATTAAGATTCTAAATTGATCGGTGATCCATTAATTGATATAGATATTTCATTAATGATCAATAATGGTCCACACTCTTGAAATCTCAACCATTTACAATAAATCGGGTTCCTCTTCTAGCTACCCCACCCATCGTGCGATATATTTGCATTTACCAGTAATTTAGTGTTCCAGTGTGAACATTCTGATTATCTCCCTTTAAGATCGGGTAACGGTGTTCAGTATTCAGTACTACCAAGCTACATTGTGCTAGTTAATGTCAGCTTCCTGTTATGATTGACATATTTGATTTGTTATTTTAACCGCTAGCATACAACTTGTTAAACATTGTGACAGTGATTTTGAACAGGAATACGACGTTAACATGTGTAGTGTGTTACGGTGTTGGTGTATCATTGAACGTTGCAGAATTAGGGATTGCAACGAGTACTCGGGTCACAAATATGTCCCGAGTACTCGAGTACCAACATTGCTACTCATTGCTATCTCTATGCAGAATATATAACGGTGTAGTGTGAGTATTGTGTGTCATAATGTCAACCTGCTCCATGTAAGCCACTTCACGCTAAAATGGACAATTATTCATTAATTTTAAATATTAACCCTTAACCTGCTGAATAAATTAAACAGAATGTGCAAACAACATAGATCCAGATCAGCCGCGGCGTAACGTCACCTTATATCAGGATCTATGTTGTTTGCTATACAGATGAGTGTTTTAGCTCCACTTTCCATATAGCAAATGTGCCATCTGATCAGGCTCTATGCTGTTTGCTATACAGATGAGTGTTTTAGCTCCACTTTCCATATAGCAAATGTGCCATCTGATCAGGCTCTATGCTGTTTGCTATACAGATGAGTGTTTTAGCTCCACTTTCCATATAGCAAATGTGCCATCTGATCAGGCTCTATGCTGTTTGCTATACAGATGAGTGTTTTAGCTCCACTTTCCATATAGCAAATGTGCCATCTGATCAGGCTCTATGCTGTTTGCTATACAGATGAGTGTTTTAGCTCCACTTTCCATATAGCAAATGTGCCATCTGATCAGGCTCTATGCTGTTTGCTATACAGATGAGTGTTTTAGCTCCACTTTCCATATAGCAAATGTGCCATCTGATCAGGCTCTATGCTGTTTGCTATACAGATGAGTGTTTTAGCTCCACTTTCCATATAGCAAATGTGCCATCTGATCAGGCTCTATGCTGTTTGCTATACAGATGAGTGTTTTAGCTCCACTTTCCATATAGCAAATGTGCCATCTGATCAGGCTCTATGCTGTTTGCTATACAGATGAGTGTTTTAGCTCCACTTTCCATATAGCAAATGTGCCATCTGATCAGGCTCTATGCTGTTTGCTATACAGATGAGTGTTTTAGCTCCACTTTCCATATAGCAAATGTGCCATCTGATCAGGCTCTATGCTGTTTGCTATACAGATGAGTGTTTTAGCTCCACTTTCCATATAGCAAATGTGCCATCTGATCAGGCTCTATGCTGTTTGCTATACAGATGAGTGTTTTAGCTCCACTTTCCATATAGCAAATGTGCCATCTGATCAGGCTCTATGCTGTTTGCTATACAGATGAGTGTTTTAGCTCCACTTTCCATATAGCAAATGTGCCATCTGATCAGGCTCTATGCTGTTTGCTATACAGATGAGTGTTTTAGCTCCACTTTCCATATAGCAAATGTGCCATCTGATCAGGCTCTATGCTGTTTGCTATACAGATGAGTGTTTTAGCTCCACTTTCCATATAGCAAATGTGCCATCTGATCAGGCTCTATGCTGTTTGCTATACAGATGAGTGTTTTAGCTCCACTTTCCATATAGCAAATGTGCCATCTGATCAGGCTCTATGCTGTTTGCTATACAGATGAGTGTTTTAGCTCCACTTTCCATATAGCAAATGTGCCATCTGATCAGGCTCTATGCTGTTTGCTATACAGATGAGTGTTTTAGCTCCACTTTCCATATAGCAAATGTGCCATCTGATCAGGCTCTATGCTGTTTGCTATACAGATGAGTGTTTTAGCTCCACTTTCCATATAGCAAATGTGCCATCTGATCAGGCTCTATGCTGTTTGCTATACAGATGAGTGTTTTAGCTCCACTTTCCATATAGCAAATGTGCCATCTGATCAGGCTCTATGCTGTTTGCTATACAGATGAGTGTTTTAGCTCCACTTTCCATATAGCAAATGTGTCGTCTGATCAGGCTCTATGCTGTTTGCAAAAGCGACTTTAGACGTGCTTAGCAGGTTACGGGTTACGTTTATAGTACATCTGAGACAACCGAGCGAATATTGAAAATCAGTTGTGCTCAATATTTTAGTGTCTAGCTCAAGAGGTGTTATATTGTGTCAAATCAATGTGATCTTGCGGTTATTCAGGACTGGGTTTTATGGCCATGCTGTGTATTTTGGGGATGGTTCTAATTTTTAGTATTTTCATTTAATTTTTCATTACAACTTGTGGGCGAGTTTGTACAAAGTTGCACATAGACCTTTATATGGACTGTCAACACGAGGTTTAACAGTAACTAGAGCAGTCTTTTAACCCTTAAAATGCTGAATACATTGGAAGGAATGTGCAAACAACATAGATCTAGATCAGCCGCATCTTATCAGGATCTATGTTGTTTGCTATTCAGCCAAGTGTTTTAGAATACCAGTATCCGACCGGCAAACAGTATAGAACATTCTGTGTCATCTGATCTTGGTCTATGCTGTTAGCAAATGGCAAGGCGACTTTAGTCGTGATTAAAAGGTTATGGGTTAAGTTCTGTTTATTTGCATGCTTTAGGTGTAGACCTACCTAACATAATTACGTGTTGTGTGGTGCTTCAAAATGACCAATGATCGTGGAAATGATCCATTTTCTTGTGATTTACCTGCTTTAGGTCTACTTAAAAGTGGTAAGGACCCAGCAAAATATGTAACAATTAATGTTGTGCCAACACATGTGCTTGTAATGCCTGTTTCCGTATTATATTATATAAGTTTTGGTTTCCTATTTTAACATGACCTGCCAATGATGTGAAGTCGTGATAGCGCAGTGGATGCGCGTTCGCTTCAGGTGCGAAAGGTCCGGGCCCCATTGGAGCCGTTACGATTGTGCCCTTAGGCAAGGCATTTAAATTCCACATTGCCTCTTCTCTCTCCCTCGTGGCGATGAATTCCATCAGGAATGAGGTCTCGAGAGTGATTAATATAAGTTGAAAGAACTAGTTTCGCAATCGAGCTAAAATAAATTTGTATAAACTAATGATGTGATGTGTTTCTGTGTACATGAATTTGGTAAATCCACAATGAAATAATCCCATTCTTTTTCTTCTGTTTTCGCATGAAACTTTGTGCAAATGTATATTTACAGTCACTATATGTGTATGCTTAGAATGTCCCACACAATATAGGGTATTTTTCTATAAAAAAGTTTATGTAAAATTTTGATGATCATGTAAAGCATGAGTGTTTGTTTGTTGAGTTCTTACAAAAATCTGTAATGCGTCCAATTAAGAAGGTAACCAGCCCTGGAGCACCCAGGTAGGTGTGGTATATCAACCTTGCTTACCAAGGTAACCTGCCCTGGAGCACCCAGGTAGGGGTGGTATATCAACCTTGCTTACCAAGGTATCCAGCCCTGGAGCACCCAGGTAGGGGTGGTATATCAACCTTGCTTACCAAGGTAACCTGCCCTGGAGCACCCAGGTAGGGGTGGTATATCAACCTTGCTTACCAAGGTAACCTGCCCTGGAGCACCCAGGTAGGGGTTGTATATCAACCTTGCTTACCAAGGTATCCAGCCCTGGAGCACCCAGGTAGGGGTTGTATATCAACCTTGCTTACCAAGGTAACCTGCCCTGGAGCACCCAGGTAGGGGTTGTATATCAACCTTGCTTACCAAGGTATCCAGCCCTGGAGCACCCAGGTAGGGGTGGTATATCAACCTTGCTTACCAAGGTAACCAGCCCTGGAGCACCCAGGTAGGGGTTGTATATCAACCTTGCTTACCAAGGTATCCAGCCCTGGAGCACCCAGGTAGGTGTGGTATATCAACCTTGCTTACCAAGGTAACCAGCCCTGGAGCACCCAGGTAGGGGTGGTATATCAACCTTGCTTACCAAGGTATCCAGCCCTGGAGCACCCAGGTAGGTGTGGTATATCAACCTTGCTTACCAAGGTAACCAGCCCTGGAGCACCCAGGTAGGGGTGGTATATCAACCTTGCTTACCATGGTAACCAGCCCTGGAGCACCCAGGTAGTGGTTGTATATCAACCTTGCTTACCATGGTAACCAGCCCTGGAGCACCCACGTAGGGGTTGTATATCAACCTTGCTTACCAAGGTAACCAGCCCTGGAACACCCAGGTAGGGGTGGTCTATCAACCTTGCTTACCAAGGTATCTAGCCCTGGAAGGGGTGGTATATCAACCTTGCTTACCAAGGTAACCAGCCCTGGAGCACCCAGGTAGGGGTGGTATATCAACCTTGCTTACCAAGGTATCCAGCCCTGGTGCACCCAGGTAGAGGTTGTATATCAACCTTGCTTACCATGGTAACCAGCCCTGGAGCACCCAGGTAGGGGTGGTCTATCAACGTTGCTTACCATGGTATCCAGCCCTGGAGCACCCAGGTAGGGGTTGTATATCAACCTTGCTTACCATGGTAACCAGTCATGGAGCACCCAGGTAGGGGTTGTATATCAACCTTGCTTACCAAGGTAACCAGCCCTGGAGCACCCAGGTAGGGGTTGTATATCAACCTTGCTTACCAAGGTAACCAGCCCTGGAGCACCCAGGTAGGGGTTGTATATCAACCTTGCTTACCATGGTAACCAGCCCTGGAGCACCCAGGTAGGGGTTGTATATCAACCTTGCTTACCAAGGTACCAGCCCTGGAGCACCCAGGTAGGGTGGTATATCAACCTTGCTTACCTGGGCACCCAGGTAGGGGTTGTATATCAACCTTACTTACCATGGTAACCAGCCCTGGAGCACCCAGGTAGGGGTTGTATATCAACCTTGCTTACCATGGTAACCAGCCCTGGAGCACCCAGGTAGGGGTTGTATATCAACCTTGCTTACCATGGTAACCAGCCCTGGAGCACCCGGTAGGGGTGTTATCAACCTTGCTTACCAAGGTAACCAGCCCTGGGCACCCAGGTAGGGGTTGTATATCAACCTTGCTTACCAAGGTAACCAGCCCTGGAGCACCCAGGTAGGGGTTGTATATCAACCTTGCTTACCATGGTAACCAGCCCTGGAGCACCCAGGTAGGGGTTGTATATCAACCTTGCTTACCAAGGTAACCAGCCCTGGAGCACCCAGGTAGGGGTGGTATATCAACCTTGCTTACCAAGGTAACCAGCCCTGGAGCACCCAGGTAGGGGTGGTATATCAACCTTGCTTACCAAGGTAACCAGCCCTGGAGCACCCAGGTAGGGTTGTATATCAACCTTGCTTACCAAGGTAACCAGCCCTGGAGCACCCAGTAGGGTTGTATATAACCTTGCTTACAAGGTAACCCCCTGGAGCACCCAGGTAGGGGTTGTATATCAACCTTGCTTACCAAGTATCCAGCCCTGGAGCACCCAGGTAGGGGTGGTATATCAACCTTGCTTACCAAGGTAACCAGCCCTGGAGCACCCAGGTAGGGGTTGTATATCAACCTTGCTTACCAAGGTATCCAGCCCTGGAGCACCCAGGTAGGGGTTGTATATCAACCTTGCTTACCAAGGTAACCAGCCCTGGAGCACCCAGGTAGGGGTTGTATATCAACCTTGCTTACCAAGGTAACCAGCCCTGGAGCACCCAGGTAGGGGTTGTATATCAACCTTGCTTACCAAGGTAACCAGCCCTGGAGCACCCAGGTAGGGGTTGTATATCAACCTTGCTTACCATGGTAACCAGCCCTGGAGAACCCAGGTAGGGGTGGTATATCAACCTTGCTTACCAAGGTATCCAGCCCTGGAGCACCCAGGTAGGGGTGGTATATCAACCTTGCTTACCAAGGTATCCAGCCCTGGAGCACCCAGGTAGGGGTTGTATATCAACCTTGCTTACCAGGTAACCAGCCCTGGAGCACCCAGGTAGGGTGTATATCAACCTTGCTTACCATGGTAACCAGCCCTGGAGCACCCAGTAGGGGTGGTATATCAACCTTGCTTACCAAGGTAACCAGCCCTGGGCACCCAGGTAGGGGTTGTATATCAACCTTGCTTACCAAGGTAACCAGCCCTGGAGCACCCAGGTAGGGGTGGTATATCAACCTTGCTTACCAAGGTAACCAGCCCTGGAGCACCCAGGTAGGGGTTGTATATCAACCTTGCTTACCAAGGTATCCAGCCCTGGAGCACCCAGGTAGGGTTGTATATCAACCTTGCTTACCATGGTAACCAGCCCTGGAGCACCCAGGTAGGGGTGGTATATCAACCTTGCTTACCAAGGTAACCAGCCCTGGACCTGGTGCACCCAGGTAGGGGTTGTATATCAACCTTGCTTACCATGGTAACCAGCCCTGGAGCACCCAGGTAGGGGTGGTCTAT
>CM026397.1:40257701-40282809 GCA_014843695.1 Archivesica marissinica | reverse complement strand
CCCAGGTAGGGGTGGTTTATCAACCTTGCTTACCAAGGTAACCAGCCCTGGAGCACCCAGGTAGGGGTGGTATATCAACCTTGCTTACCAAGGTATCCAGCCCTGGTGCACCCAGGTAGAGGTTGTATATCAACCTTGCTTACCAAGGTAACCAGCCCTGGAGCACCCAGGTAGGGGTGGTATATCAACCTTGCTTACCAAGGTATCCAGCCCTGGTGCACCCAGGTAGAGGTTGTATATCAACCTTGCTTACCATGGTAACCAGCCCTGGAGCACCCAGGTAGGGGTGGTCTATCAACCTTGCTTACCATGGTATCCAGCCCTGGAGCACCCAGGTAGGGGTTGTATATCAACCTTGCTTACCAAGGTATCCAGCCCTGGAGCACCCAGGTAGGGGTTGTATATCAACCTTGCTTACCAAGGTAACCAGCCCTGGAGCACCCAGGTAGGGGTGGTATATCAACCTTGCTTACCAAGGTAACCAGCCCTGGAGCACCCAGGTAGGGGTTGTATATCAACCTTGCTTACCATGGTAACCAGCCCTGGAGCACCCAGGTAGGGGTTGTATATCAACCTTGCTTACCAAGGTATCCAGCCCTGGAGCACCCAGGTAGGGGTTGTATATCAACCTTGCTTACCAAGGTATCCAGCCCTGGAGCACCCAGGTAGGGGTTGTATATCAACCTTGCTTACCAAGGTAACCAGCCCTGGAGCACCCAGGTAGAGGTTGTACATCAACCTTGCTTACCATGGTAACCAGCCCTGGAGCACCCACGTAGGGGTTGTATATCAACCTTGCTTACCAAGGTAACCAGCCCTGGAACACCCAGGTAGGGGTGGTCTATCAACCTTGCTTACCAAGGTATCAAGCCCTGGAAGGGGTGGTATATCAACCTTGCTTACCAAGGTAACCAGCCCTGGAGCACCCAGGTAGGGGTGGTATATCAACCTTGCTTACCAAGGTATCCAGCCCTTGTGCACCCAGGTAGAGGTTGTATATCAACCTTGCTTACCATGGTAACCAGCCCTGGAGCACCCAGGTAGGGGTGGTCTATCAACCTTGCTTACCATGGTATCCAGCCCTGGAGCACCCAGGTAGGGGTTGTATATCAACCTTGCTTACCATGGTAACCAGCCCTGGAGCACCCAGGTAGGGGTGGTATATCAACCTTGCTTACCAAGGTAACCAGCCCTGGAGCACCCAGGTAGGGTGCGAGTGTATATTTGTTGTTTTACAGGGTATATATGTTGTTTTAAAGGGTATATATGTTGTTTTATGGGGTATATATGTTGTTTTAAAGGGTATATATGTTGTTTTATGGGGTATATATGTTGTTTTAAAGGGTATATATGTTGTTTTACGGGGTATATATGTTGTTTTATGGGGTATATATGTTGTTTATGGGGTATATATGTTGTTTATGGGGTATATATGTTGTTTTACAGGGTATATATGTTGTTTTACAGGGTATATATGTTGTTTTACAGGGTATATATGTTGTTTTACAGGGTATATATGTTGTTTTACAGTGTATATATGTTGTTTTACGGAGTATATATGTTGTTTTACGGGGTATATATGTTGTTTTATGGGGTATATATATGTTGTTTTATGGGGTATATATGTTGTTTTACAGTGTATATATGTTGTTTTACAGGGTATATATGTTGTTTTATGGGGTATATATGTTGTTTTACAGTGTATATATGTTGTTTTATGGGGTATATATGTTGTTTTACAGGGTATATATGTTGTTTTACAGGGTATATATGTTGTTTTATGGGGTATATATGTTGTTTTACAGGGTATATATGTTGTTTTATGGGGTATATATGTTGTTTTACAGGGTATATATGTTGTTTTACAGTGTATATATGTTGTTTTACGGGGTATATATGTTGTTTTACAGGGTATATATGTTGTTTTATGGGGTATATATGTTGTTTTACAGGGTATATATGTTGTTTTACAGTGTATATATGTTGTTTTACAGGGTATATATGTTGTTTTACAGGGTATATATGTTGTTTTACAGGGTATATATGTTGTTTTACGGAGTATATATGTTGTTTTAAAGGGTATATATGTTGTTTTACAGGGTATATTTGTGACGAAGGTACAGCAGGGAGGACCTGCAGCTGCCATGCTGAGGCCCGGAGATAAACTACTTGAGGTACATGCCTTTCCGTACTTATACAATGTATACATAGATAATAATCTATTTAGACCTAGCAGCCGTAGCTTGTCATGGTCATTGACTTATTATTTGTACCTCGATCATCGCTGTACGTTTGAATCCCATTGGGGAGCTATCCAGCTGGCTTGATTCTACCCGGATACCCGGGGTTCTGCCAGGTGTTCTACCCGGATGCCCGGGGTTCTGCCTAGATGCCAGGTGTTCTACCCGGATACCCGGGGTTCTGCCTAGATGCCAGGTGTTCTACCCGGATACGCGGGGTTCTGCCTAGATGCCAGGTGTTCTACCCGGGGTTCTGCCTAGATGCCAGGTGTTCTACCCGGGGTTCTGCCTAGATGCCAGGTGTTCTACCCGGATACCCGGGGTTCTGCCTAGATGCCAGGTGTTCTACCCGGACCCGGGGTTCTGCCTAGATGCCAGGTGTTCTACCCGGGGTTCTGCCTAGATGCCAGGTGTTCTACCCGGGGTTCTGCCTAGATGCCAGGTGTTCTACCCGGATACCCGGGGTTCTGCCTAGATGCCAGGTGTTCTACCCGGATACCCGGGGTTCTGCCTAGATGCCAGGTGTTCTACCCGGATACCCGGGGTTCTGCCTAGATGCCAGGTGTTCTACCCGGATACCCGGGGTTCTGCCTAGATGCCAGGTGTTCTACCCGATACCCGGGGTTCTGCCTAGATGACAGTGGTTATACCCGGATACCCGGGGTTCTGCCTAGATGACAGTGGTTATACCCGGATACCCGGGGTTCTGCCTAGATGCCAGGTGTTCTACCCGGATACCCGGGTTCTGCCTAGATGCCAGTGTTCTACCCGGATATCCCCAACCACCCACCCCAACACACCCAACCCCAACCACACCCGGGTTCTGCCTAGATGCCAGGTGTTCTACCCGGATACCCGGGGTTCTGCCTAGATGCCAGGTGTTCTACCCGGATACCCGGGGTTCTGCCTAGATGCCAGGTGTTCTACCCGGGGTTCTGCCTAGATGCCAGGTGTTCTACCCGGGGTTCTGCCTAGATGCCAGGTGTTCTACCCGGGGTTCTGCCTAGATGCCAGGTGTTCTACCCGGATACCCGGGGTTCTGCCTAGATGCCAGGTGTTCTACCCGGATACCCGGGGTTCTGCCTAGATGCCAGGTGTTCTACCCGGGGTTCTGCCTAGATGACAGGTGTTCTACCCGGATGCCCAGGGTTCTACCTGGATGCCCGGGGTTCTGCCTAGATGACAGTGATTCTACCTAGATACCCGGGGTTCTGCCTAGATGCCCAGGGTTATACCCGGATGCCCGGGGTTCTGCCTAGATGACAGGGTTATACCCGGATACCCGGGGTTCTGCCTAGATACCCAGGGTTCTACCCGGATGCCCGGGGTTCTGCCTAGATGACAGTGGTTATACCCGGATACCCGGGGTTCTGCCTAGATACCCAGGGTTATACCCGGATGCCCG
Organism: Archivesica marissinica; assembly: GCA_014843695.1. NCBI lineage: Eukaryota > Metazoa > Mollusca > Bivalvia > Venerida > Vesicomyidae > Archivesica > Archivesica marissinica. The sequence goes on along the minus strand of CM026397.1, from coordinate 40,279,164 downwards.
GGGTTCTGCCTAGATGACAGTGGTTATACCCGGATGCCCGGGGTTCTGCCTAGATGACAGTGGTTATACCCGGATGCCCGGGGTTCTGCCTAGATGACAGTGGTTATACCCGGATGCCCGGGGTTCTGCCTAGATGACAGTGGTTATACCCGGATGCCCGGGGTTCTGCCTAGATGGCAGTGATTCTACCTGGATGCCAGGGGTGGGTTCTTCCTAATTGATCATTTCAACCTAGATGCCCGAGTTCTATTTAGATGCCAGTCCTTCTAACAGAAAATGACTCCTGATTATCATTTTTGGGAAAGTTTGACTACACAGTCTTTTGTTTGTTTGTTATGTTTAAAGTTGCAGCTGCAATATAGGTCATATGGTCATCTCTATGGTGTTATCCAGTATTTCAGACTTGGGGCACCTTTTCATTTTCAGTCCTTAAGATTTCCAGGTAGAATGAAGTTTGTCTTTGATCTTGTGTTTTATTGTTTCTATCTTCATTTGACCTTATTTGTTGACCTTGACCTTATCTTTTTCTGCAGGTGAATGGTAGAGATTTCTCGGAGATAGAGCACAAGCAAGCAGTTGGCGTGCTGAAGACGACGGGGCATTGTGTGGAGCTGTGTGTGGAAAGGGAGATAACCAGTTGACAGGAGGAGCAGGAGGCTATTACCTGGATCTAGTCATAACATACTTACCTCCCTTTACCCAGGACAAGTTGAAACTGCATGGATCTCGCTTTTAATAACATTAAGACTTATTCCTATTCAAAAATAGTTTAGTTGGCTTACTCACTGTAGTTTAGTTTGTTTACTAACTACAGTTCAGGTCATTATGCATATGAAAGATTAGGTCAGTTCACAAGTAGCTTAGTTCCTAGAATAGTTGCGTACTATAGAGAAGATTTTACCGGTGTTTTATTTTTGTGGACATTTGAAATCTGATTTCTGAACACCACAAAACATCTTTTTTTAATTAATTTGTTCAAATATCGTTATTGACAGACACTTGATGTCCTTTCGCAATGCTATCGGTATATCAAGTTTTAATACTTTTTTAAGTTTTAAGCAATTTTCTTTTAAAATTCTAAATAATAATATAAATACCTTATTTTATTAACATTGAAAACAATAGCGCATGTTACCATACACTACCCATAGCTTGGGTTTATTCTTTCACAATTACAGGTAGAACCAAACTTATTAACAAGAGGACAATAGTTATTTATGATACTATTGGTAATTAACCTCTCTACTTTAACCCTTTCAACACCACAGACCTCGAAATAGGCTTACAAAAAGTGTAGATCCAGATGAGCCGGCTCGTGACGAGCCGTCTCATCAGGATCTGCACTTTTTGCCAGTGATATGACTATTTTTAGACATAATTACCCATTTTGATAAATGAACTTGTCCAAATGTGATTTTCTGATTCATTTATTGGTTTATGAATATCATGGACCAGTCCATGTGAGTTACTTGGTGTTGAATGGGTTAACCAGCATAGAGCCAGTAATTAACCGCTCTACTTTAAGCTGTCAATGAATAATATTAAAGATGATTGTCCATAAAATTTAATAATAATAAGTTTCTGAAATGTCAATAAAATGAGCTCTAAAAGACGAGCATGACTCTAATTTACACAGGAAGGGGTGTTTTAGTATCGTCAGAAGTGGGATATCTAACTCTAATAATGTAAGAAGTGGGATATCTAACTCTAATAACGTAAGTGGGATATCTAACTGTAATAACGTAAGAAGTGGGATATCTAACTGTAATAATGTAAGAAGTGGGATATCTAACTGTAATAATGTAAGAAGTGGGATATCTAACTGTAATAATGTAAGAAGTGGGATATCTAACTGTAATAATGTAAGAAGTGGGATATCTAACTATAATAACGTAAGAAGTGGGATATCTAACTATAATAACGTAAGAAGTGGGATATCTAACTGTAATAATGTAAGAAGTGGGATATCTAACTGTAATAATGTAAGAAGTGGGATATCTAACTGTAATAATGTAAGAAGTGGGATATCTAACTGTAATAACGTAAGAAGTGGGATATCTAACTTAATAAGTAAGTGGGATATCTAACTTAATAAGTAAGAAGTGGGATATCTAACTATAATAACGTAAGAAGTGGGATATCTAACTATAATAACGTAAGAAGTGGGATATCTAACTGTAATAATGTAAGAAGTGGGATATCTAACTGTAATAATGTAAGAAGTGGGATATCTAACTGTAATAATGTAAGAAGTGGGAAGGGGATATCTAACTGTAATAACGTAAGAAGTGGGATATCTAACTGTAATAACGTAAGAAGTGGGATATCTAACTGTAATAACGTAAGAAGTGGGATATCTAACTATAATAACGTAAGAAGTGGGATATCTAACTGTAATAATGTAAGAAGTGGGATATCTAACTGTAATAATGTAAGAAGTGGGATATCTAACTGTAATAATGTAAGAAGTGGGATATCTAACTCTAATAACGTAAGTGGGATATCTAACTCTAATAACGTAAGTGGGATATCTAACTGTAATAACGTAAGAAGTGGGATATCTAACTGTAATAATGTAAGAAGTGGGATATCTAACTGTAATAACGTAAGAAGTGGGATATCTAACTGTAATAACGTTAGTGGGATATCTAACTATAATAACGTAAGAAGTGGGATATCTAACTGTAATAACGTTAGTGGGATATCTAACTGTAATAACGTAAGAAGTGGGATATCTAACTCTAATAACGTAAGAAGTGGGATATCTAACTATAATAACGTAAGAAGTGGTATATCTAACTGTAATAACGTTAGTGGGATATCTAACTGTAATAACGTAAGAAGTGGGATATCTAACTGTAATAACGTTAGTGGGATATCTAACTGTAATAACGTAAGAAGTGGGATATCTAACTGTAATAACGTAAGAAGTGGGATATCTAACTCTAATAACGTAAGAAGTGGGATATCTAACTATAATAACGTAAGAAGTGGGATATCTAACTATAATAACGTAAGAAGTGGGATATCTAACTCTAATAACGTAAGAAGTGGGATATCTAACTATAATAACGTAAGAAGTGGGATATCTAACTGTAATAACGTTAGTGGGATATCTAACTATAATAATGTAAGAAGTGGGATATCTAACTATAATAACGTAAGAAGTGGGATATCTAACTGTAATAACGTAAGAAGTGGGATATCTAACTATAATAACGTAAGAAGTGGGATATCTAACTATAATAACGTAAGAAGTGGGATATCTAACTGTAATAACAAAAATATCTAACTAATAACGTAAGAAGTGGGATATCTAACTATAATAATGTAAGAAGTGGGATATCTAACTGTAATAACGTAAGAAGTGGGATATCTAACTATAATAACGTAAGAAGTGGGATATCTAACTATAATAACGTAAGAAGTGGGATATCTAACTCTAATAACGTAAGAAGTGGGATATCTAACTATAATAACGTAAGTGGGATATCTAACTATAATAACGTAAGTGGGATATCTAACTCTAATAACGTAAGAAGTGGGATATCTAACTATAATAACGTAAGAAGTGGGATATCTAACTCTAATAACGTAAGAAGTGGGATATCTAACTATAATAACGTAAGTGGGATATCTAACTATAATAACGTAAGAAGTGGGATATCTAACTGTAATAATGTAAGAAGTGGGATATCTAACTGTAATAACGTAAGAAGTGGGATATCTAACTGTAATAATGTAAGAAGTGGGATGTGTAACCATAATAACGTAAGAAGTGGGATATCTAACTGTAATAACGTAAGAAGTGGGATATCTAACTGTAATAATGTAAGAAGTGGGATATCTAACTGTAATAATGTAAGAAGTGGGATATCTAACTATAATAACGTAAGAAGTGGGATATCTAACTGTAATAACGTAAGAAGTGGGATATCTAACTGTAATAACGTAAGTGGGATATCTAACTGTAATAACGTAAGAAGTGGGATATCTAACTGTAATAATGTAAGAAGTGGGATATCTAACTGTAATAACGTAAGAAGTGGGATATCTAACTATAATAACGTAAGAAGTGGGATATCTAACTGTAATAATGTAAGAAGTGGGATATCTAACTGTAATAACGTAAGAAGTGGGATATCTAACTGTAATAATGTAAGAAGTGGGATGTGTAACCATAATAACGTAAGAAGTGGGATATCTAACTGTAATAACGTAAGAAGTGGGATATCTAACTGTAATAACGTAAGAAGTGGGATATCTAACTGTAATAACGTAAGTGGGATATCTAACTATAATAACATAAGAAGTGGGATATCTAACTGTAATAACGTAAGAAGTGGGATATCTAACTGTAATAACGTAAGAAGTGGGATATCTAACTATAATAACGTAAGAAGTGGGATATCTAACTGTAATAACGTAAGAAGTGGGATATCTAACTGTAATAACGTAAGAAGTGGGATATCTAACTATAATAACGTAAGAAGTGGGATATCTAACTGTAATAACGTAAGAAGTGGGATATCTAACTATAATAATGTAAGAAGTGGGATATCTAACTGTAATAACGTAAGAAGTGGGATATCTAACTGTAATAATGTAAGAAGTGGGATATCTAACTGTAATAATGTAAGAAGTGGGATATCTAACTATAATAATGTAAGAAGTGGGATATCTAACTATAATAACGTAAGAAGTGGGATATCTAACTATAATAATGTAAGAAGTGGGATATCTAACTATAATAATGTAAGAAGTGGGATATCTAACTATAATAACGTAAGAAGTGGGATATCTAACTATAATAACGTAAGAAGTGGGATATCTAACTCTAATAACGTAAGAAGTGGGATATCTAACTCTAATAACGTAAGAAGTGGGATATCTAACTCTAATAATGTAAGAAGTGGGATATCTAACTCTAATAACGTAAGAAGTGGGATATCTAACTCTAATAACGTAAGAAGTGGGATATCTAACTCTAATAATGTAAGAAGTGGGATATCTAACTCTAATAACGTAAGAAGTGGGATATCTAACTATAATAACGTAAGAAGTGGGATATCTAACTGTAATAACGTAAGAAGTGGGATATCTAACTATAATAATGTAAGAAGTGGGATATCTAACTATAATAATGTAAGAAGTGGGATATCTAACTATAATAATGTAAGAAGTGGGATATCTAACTATAATAACGTAAGAAGTGGGATATCTAACTATAATAATGTAAGAAGTGGGATATCTAACTATAATAATGTAAGAAGTGGGATATCTAACTATAATAACGTAAGAAGTGGGATATCTAACTATAATAACGTAAGAAGTGGGATATCTAACTCTAATAACGTAAGAAGTGGGATATCTAACTCTAATAACGTAAGAAGTGGGATATCTAACTCTAATAACGTAAGAAGTGGGATATCTAACTCTAATAACGTAAGAAGTGGGATGTGTAACCATAATAACGTAAGAAGTGGGATATCTAACTATAATAACGTAAGAAGTGGGATATCTAACTCTAATAACGTAAGAAGTGGGATATCTAACTCTAATAACGTAAGAAGTGGGATATCTAACTATAATAACGTAAGAAGTGGGATATCTAACTCTAATAACGTAAGAAGTGGGATATCTAACTGTAATAACGTAAGAAGTGGGATATCTAACTGTAATAACGTAAGAAGTGGGATATCTAACTATAATAACGTAAGAAGTGGGATATCTAACTCTAATAACGTAAGAAGTGGGATATCTAACTCTAATAACGTAAGAAGTGGGATATCTAACTATAATAACGTAAGAAGTGGGATATCTAACTGTAATAATGTAAGAAGTGGGATATCTAACTGTAATAATGTAAGAAGTGGGATATCTAACTGTAATAATGTAAGAAGTGGGATATCTAACTGTAATAACGTAAGAAGTGGGATATCTAACTGTAATAACGTAAGAAGTGGGATATCTAACTGTAATAACGTAAGTGGGATATCTAACTGTAATAACGTAAGAAGTGGGATATCTAACTGTAATAATGTAAGAAGTGGGATATCTAACTGTAATAACGTAAGAAGTGGGATATCTAACTGTAATAATGTAAGAAGTGGGATATCTAACTATAATAACGTAAGAAGTGGGATATCTAACTATAATAACGTAAGAAGTGGGATATCTAACTATAATAACGTAAGAAGTGGGATATCTAACTATAATAACGTAAGAAGTGGGATATCTAACTATAATAACGTAAGAAGTGGGATATCTAACTATAATAACGTAAGAAGTGGGATATCTAACTGTAATAACGTAAGAAGTGGGATATCTAACTGTAATAATGTAAGAAGTGGGATGTGTAACCATAAGCTCATTGTTTTTTTTAATGTAAACATATTTATGAGCATTCATAAGCATATAAATTAAAGCCGTTATTTGCATAATCGCATTGTAAAATGTCAAAATTGAGGATCGAACATAAGATCTCCTTTAACCCATTCAACACTAAGTAACGGACATGGACTGATCCATGGTATTTTTAGACCAATAAATTAATCAGAAAATTACATTTGGACCAGTTCATTTATCAAAATGGGTAATTTTGTCTAAAAATAGTTAAATTACTGGCAAAAGTTGCAGCTCCTGATGAACTGGCTCATCTGGATCTACACTGTTTGTAAGCCTATTTAGAGGTATGTAGTGTTGAAAGGGTTAATTGAGCATTGACTGGTTGACATAAGAGAAGTTGACAAGACCGTAATACATTGTACGATGATCTAAAGGTGAGTGCCTGTGTAGCAAGTGTCATTTGTCTTGGCTGAAGTAGGTTGTTTTATGTCTAGATCCGGTTGGGCCTTCTGCATACTCCGGGATATAACTCTACTGTGACATAGTTGTAATATATGTTAAGCATATGGGTTGAATGGTGCCTTCTGGGTGTATTATGTTATATCATGAAATGAGATTTTAAAGATAACATATTAACAACATCAACACCATGTGTAGAGCGCAGGTTTCAGCCATGTCAGTTCAAGGTCATTTAGATTTTGTTTTTTTGCCAGCTTGCTCTCACAATTTGCTATGATTTCAGCTCTAATAGGGTTAATCTGCACATGTACATCTTTTTAGATCATAGCTTAGAAGCTGCCGACACCTGAAACATTGAGAGATATTACCAATAATGAAGACAGCATTTAGACATAACAGAATGATCTCCCTTTGGCATATGACTATGTAGAATAGTACGGAATTTTTCTCTCATGTTGCTCTTGTTCCAATTTAATAAAGCGTTTGGAGGAGGGTATGGCTGTCTCTCGGACTGGCCCCTTCTTTAATTTAGAAAGGATTTGACGTATAATTTGGTCAATAATGTCGTAAACGTATGCTAGCTAATATATGAATGTGGAAAAATGTACTGACCGACCCTAGAGGTTATAAAAATTTACTCAAATTTCAAGCTCAGTTTCAAGCTTTCCGATTGGTTTTGTCAAGAGCACATCTCAGACTCAACCAATCAATTGAGAATAGTTTTATAACCTCCGACACTATACTTTATAAATAAATGTTTCGTATTTTTAATGCAATATTAGGTATAAAACCACTACTGCTACAGTTGTAAGAAATATATTTCTCGAAAGAGAATAAAGTTTTCAAAAAACACAAGTTTCTTTCATATACACCATATACACCCAGGTGGTAGCTTTTTGCCTTGCGCGTCAAATGCTATATGTACTGTGTCGCGTTTGTATTGATAATTCTGTATCATGTCACAATTGACCTTTCTGCCGATTTTGATTGACAGCTGGTGTTAGCCAATCGCATCGCACCATTTGCGCACACCCCCGGCAACGGCTTATCGCTGCCATCTTGTTAGACAAACAATGCATATTAGACAAACTAGTAACGAGTAGACAAATTTGAAAGGGCGTGAATTTGATCGAAAATACGGGTTTAAAATTGTTTTAATGATGTTGAAAATGTGTAGCTTTGATGTGTGGGTTAGTTATAGTACAAAATTAGTCAACATCCTGGTGATCGACGTTAAATTCAACCCATTTCAAAATCCTTGGACAAATCTAAGTGTGTATATGAACCACAAAATACCAGACAGCTGCTTTAAAAACAATGCATCTATAAAAACACCGACTGACCCCATATAGTCATTCTTTTCTAGCAAACACAGCAATCAAATTTAAGCGTGTCGCACTGTTTATTGGGAGTAATCAACAACTAATCGACTACCGGTACATCACAGAGACCGCCGACTGTATAATATCCCGGATAGGGGCCTACTGCTATTATCAAGATCAAAATTGCACATCGGAATTTAGCACTGATTGTGCTAATTGATCAATTATAAAATGTGTGCACATAATTATAGCATTGATTACTACACCGAATCATTGTTTTATCGTTCTGTCAGACAAACGAGTTATTTAGTAATGTTTTAATCAAATCTGATAACGAGTGATCGTGATCTGAAATTATGTTTTGAAAAATAATTACAAATTAATTAATGCTGTCCGTCATTGACAATGGTGAAAAGATGGTCTGTGTGATAGTAGATATCCAGATCGATTGATAGGTGACGTTAAATTCGTGCCATTTCCAAAACCTAAGACAAATCTTGAAACATGTCTAAGGTGAATTAAACGACCAGCTGAATACATCTAAAATTAATGCAAACAGATATATTTGCACAAAAGTAAGTTGAAATTAATTTATTTATGCATAATAAAATATTTCGAAAAAATATATTCTGCCTTTATAGATTTACTGTTCACAAGAGATATGTGAGTATAATGGTGATTAAAATTATACATGTGGTTCATACATATTGTCGTGGATGGTGGACTAGGGATCAGATAGTAGTAATAGTACCCATGCATGTGCAGAGCTGTGGGATTCCCATATTAGCTCAGTGAACGTACTGGTGTTCAGTTTTTGGGCCTAATGTTCGAGTCTTCTAGGAGGCATAGGGTCGAGTCTCTCAAGACGGTGGCATATTTCATTTCTTTTGATGTCAATGTTGACACGATATGGTTGTTCACTCTTCCGTTGACTGCGAAAGCATTTTCCACGAACACTTAACACGTCCTCATCCGTTAAATATATCTGTACTTTAGAGAAATAACCATCACTGAAAAACTTAAACCATTGCTGTCTTGCTTTCAACGAGATATTCTCTGGGTGAAATAAAACTCGATGCAGGACTGCGTTAGACGCCATTTTGTTAGATAGCTTGTCTTGCGTGGTTACAGCGAGCACCGGTAACTATGGGGAGCGTGCCTAAGTAGCGTTTGCAGAAAGGTCAATTGTATACATTTATTATGTGAATATGATCTCAGACTGCCTTGTTAGCTCACCTGATCTAAGTTCACGTGCGAGCTAATTACATAGGTTGGTTGTCTTGCGTCTGTCTGTCGTCTGTTGAGTTGATTCAAGTCATTCTGATGCATAAATGAAGATGGTCTATCTTGAAATTCACCCTACACAACCCGCCTACTGGCCCCAATCATTTTGTTCTTTACCAAATCTTACAGCACTATTTTAATTACTGACTTTTACAGCACTATTTTAATTAATAAATATTACAGCACTATTTTATTTACTAAGTCTTACAGAACTACTTTATTTACTAAGTCTTACAGAACTACTTTATTTACTAAATCATACAGCACTACTTTATTTACTAAGTCTTACAGAACTACTTTATTTACCATCCTGCCGAAACTGAGATGAGCGAGCCAGGGCCTATTTACATATCTTATATTTCCAAGAACAGATGTTTATAGTATCATATACATGTATTTTTCGAACTAATCACATACCGGTAATAGAATCAAATGAATGTGATATTTTATAATAATTCAAATGATTTTGAATAGTAACGAAATCAAGAATAAACACACCTCTTTCTATATGGCTCCAGATCTGTATTATGCACCGGAACTTGGTGCAGTGTCCATCAGCATTTTGGAATGCTTACATGTTCAACAGAAATCAAATCAAATTTACTGTCAGTACCCCAATCAAGTTGTAAACACAGTACAGCACTCTATATGCAGCGAGTTTTTAATGTTTGCATATGCATAATATAAAGTGCTGTGTTGTGTGTACAACATGGGGGATGTCTTTCAAACATTTTACCAAATTAAATTTTAAGCATTCCAAAACGTTAAATGGCAAAGATGCTACTGGACCATTCATCATGTGTCTGAGGTATGGAGTCGTGTTTTTAATCCTTTATTTTGTGATATATATATATCTATGTGGAATATATATACCCAGGGTTCATTGTAAATGTATTGTATTAGGTGAGATGATAGTATATTTGCCCGAACACGACCCGAAATCTTAGGTTTCGTTGGTTTTTCATGTCATTCGGTTAAGGATTTACCGTAGCTCCATTTCTGGTTTATTTTTTGTTATCGGTATTTAAATCCTTTTGACCACTTTTTGTTTCGTCCTCTCGACCAAATGCTTCAACGATGCAGATGGGACAATTGCGGCCCTATTTGTGGCGCTTTAGCTGGCAAACCTGTACAGTTTGGTGATTAATGGTATTGATTAGTTTGAGCGGATTAATCAGATTTTGTATAATGGGGGATAAACCATGGGTTATCAAAAATTAAAATTTTGTTTGCCCACCTACCCATGTTTGCCCACCTACCCATGTTTTGAAAGTAGGGTCGGGTTTGGGCCACTTCTTCTTTATATATGTACCGACGCAATAGTTTTACAATAAAAAACATGATTTTGTACTACGACTAGTTTATGTAAACATGATTTTGTACTGCGACTAGTTTATGTAAACATGATTTTGTACTACGACTAGTTTATGTAAACATGATTTTGTACTACGACTAGTTTATGTAAACATGATTTTGTACTGCGACTAGTTTATGTAAACATGATTTTGTACTGCGACTAGTTTATGTAAACATGATTTTGTACTACTAGTTTATGTAAACATGATTTTGTACTGCGACTAGTTTATGTAAACATGATTTTGTACTGCGACTAGTTTATGTAAACATGATTTTGTACTGCGACTAGTTTATGTAAACATGATTGTGTACTGCGACTAGTTTATGTAAACATGATTTTGTACTGCGACTAGTTTATGTAAACATGATTTTGTACTGCGACTAGTTTATGGAAACATGATTTTGTACTGCGACTAGTTTATGTAAACATGATTTTGTACTGAGACTAGTTTATGTAAATATGTAAGATAGAAGGTATTTATTGGAGTGTTTCTGTGCCTTATGGTGCTAATGAAGTGGTTATATGGGTTGTGAATGTGTTCATCAGTTCTATACAGTCAAACCTGTGAATAATGTCCACCCACCAAGTGGTGACTGGTGTTTGTAGACAGACGGAGGTCTTTATTGACATGAACCACATTGATAGATTTTATTCTGTGGTTCTTATTCGGAGGTAGTCCATGTTTGGTGGGAGGTTGTCTGTGTTCGGAGAGGGTCTGTGTTCGGAGAGGGTCTGTGTTCGGAGAGGGTCTGTGCTCGGAGAGAGGTTGTCTGTGCTCGGAGGGAGGTTGTCCGTGTTTGGAGGGAGGTTGTCTGTGTTCGGAGGGAGGTTGTGTGTGCTCAGAGGGAGGTTGTCTGTGCTCGGAGAGGGAGGTTGTCTGTGCTCGGAGGGAGGTTGTCCGTGTTTGGAGGGAGGTTGTCTGTGTTCGGAGGGAGGTTGTGTGTGCTCAGAGGGAGGTTGTCTGTGCTCGGAGAGGGAGGTTGTCTGTGCTCGGAGGGAGGTTGTCCGTGTTTGGAGAGGGAGGTTGTCCGTGCTCAGAGGGAGGTTGTGTGTGCTCGGAGAGGGTCTGTGCTAGGAGGGAGGTTGTCCGTGCCCAGAGGGAGGTTGGTTATCTGTGCTCGGAGGGAGGTTGTCCGTGCCTGGAGAGGGTCTGTGCTCGGAGAGAGGTTGTCTGTGCTCGGAGGGAGGTTGTCCGTGCTCGGAGGGAGGTAGTCTGTGCTCGGAGGGAGGTTGTCCGTGCCCGGAGGGAGGTTGGTTATCTGTGCTCGGAGGGAGGTTATCTGTGCTCGGAGGGAGGTTAGTTATCTGTGCTCGGAGGGAGGTTGTCCGTGCTCGGAGGGAGGTTGTCCGTGCTCGGAGGGAGGTTGTCGTGCTCGGAGGGAGGTTGTCTGTGCTCGGGGGGAGGTTGTCCGTGCCTGGAGGGAGGTTGGTTATCTGTGCTCGGAGGGAGGTTGTCTGTGCTCAGAGGGAGGTTGTCCATGCCCGGAGGGAGGTTGTCTGTGCCCGGAGGGAGGTTGGTTGTCTGTGCTCGGAGGGAGGTTGGTTGTCTGTGCCCGGAGGGAGGTTGGTTATCTGTGCTCGGAGGTTGTCCGTGCCCGGAGGGAGGTTGGTTGTCTGTGCTCGGAGGTGATGTTTAAACACAGGTTTGACCGTAGGATCACAGTAAGTTTATTTATCATTATTAAACATTTTTAAAACAAGATATTTTTCATTGCCTAGTACCAAGAAAACTGATGTATCTTAGTCACAACATCAATGAAGAGTGTTTAATCGTTCAATATCCAGGACCCACAGTGTGCTTTTACAGTCATCAGCTTTAATCACTTTGCCACAAAGTTCCAATCCCAAATTCTTTGTAAGGAAGTTACCGAGCAGTAGTCTCGTCTCTTGATTCATAGTTTTTCATCACGGTTTATTGGCCTCCATTTCATTAGAACATTCCTGTTAAATACTCGAACATAATAAGCTTAACCACGACTTGTAAAAGTGCCTTGTTTATTAATTCCGTCCAGTACCATTATGTAGTACCAGGTGTACCATTGTGTGTTTCATATGGGGCGCCGTTTTGCTATTTATTCGTTATTTATGATCAAATGGATACCCACTGTTGTATAAATAGATTATTGGATATCCGTAACCACTGTGGTATAAATAGATTATTGGATATCCATATAAGGAATTATGGATATCCAATAATTGTATTATAGATATCCATAAATGCTGAATAAATAGCAAAACGGCGAACGTGGAATCCAAAATTAAATGTTTGGATATTCATATATACTGAATAAATAGCAAAACGGCGCCCCATAGTTTCAGCGATTTCTACTGTTGTCCGTTTTAAAACCATTGGTGGTGGCAGATGCTCAAATCATGTGTTTATTATACCCATGTATTGTTAAATTGGACGTCCATTTGCAAGGAGTCTGATGGTGGAGAATGAGATATTGCGTATCTACATCTTGTCTGATCATCTCCGCCACTGCCTTTTTCCATCACCCACATATCATTGTCCTACCAAACTACACCGCATCGTGCAATGGCCGCTTGTTTTGTTGTATGTTAATATATTTTGTATGCATGTTTTATAACGTTACTTTTAAGCGGGATGGTTTTACCATTCATGTCGACAGTATATTATCAGCTGTAAACTATGCATGTGCTTTCTTGTACATGAACATTTTGTAATATGATGATGCCACCCCCAGTTTCGGAAACACGGGGCCAAAATAAATTAAGAAACTTGCGTTCCAGCTTTGTTTATAATCCCATATACATCCTATTATTGGTACACAAGGTTGGAAATGAGGAGGTTGCTACTTTACAGGTATTGGTTAGGAAAACTTGAACATCGTGCAACGGTTTTCCATTCTTGCATGGAATTGACAAGGATGCTATAGATTGTAGGTAGAGGATGTTGCAAGGATGCTATAGATTGTAGGTAGAGGATGTTGCATGGATGCTATAGATTGTAGGTAGAGGATGCTATAGATTGTAGGTAGTGGATGTTGCAAGGATGCTATAGATTGTAGGTAGAGGATGTTGCAAGGATGCTATAGATTGTAGGTAGTGGATGCTGCATGGATGCTATAGATTGTAGGTAGAGGATGTTGCAAGGATGCTATAGATTGTAGGTAGAGGATGTTGCATGGATGATATAGATTGTAGGTAGTGGATGCTGTGTGGATGCTATAGCTTGTAGGTAGAGGATGTTGCAAGGATGCTATAGATTGTAGGTAGAGGATGTTGCATGGATGCTATAGATTGTAGGTAGTGGATGCTATAGATTGTAGGTAGAGGATGTTGCATGGATGTTAGGTAGAGGATTCTGCATGGATGCTATAGATTTTAGGTAATGGATGCTATAGATTTTAGGTAGTGGATGCTGCAAGTAGAGGGTGTTGCATGGATGATATAGATTGTAGGTAGAGGATGCTGCATGGATGCTATAGATTGTAGGTAGAGGATGCTGCAAGTAGAGGATGTTGCATGGATGCTATAGATTGTAGGTAGAGGATGCTGCAAGTAGAGGATGTTGCATGGATGCTATAGATTGTAGGTAGAGGATGTTGCATGGATGCTATAGATTGTAGGTAGTGGATGTTGCATGGATGCTATAGATTGTAGGTAGAGGATGTTGCATGGATGCTATAGATTGTAGGTAGTGGATGCTATAGATTGTAGGTAGAGGATGTTGCATGGATGCTATAGATTGTAGGTAGAGGATGTTGCATGGATGCTATGTAGGTAGTGGATGCTATAGATTGTAAGTAGTGGATTCTGCATGGATGCTATAGATTGTAGGTAGAGGATGTTGCATGGATGATATAGATTGTAGGTAGAGGATGCTGCATGGATGATATAGATTGTAGGTAGAGGATGCTGCATGGATGCTATAGATTGTAGGTAGAGGATGCTGCATGGATGCTATAGATTGTAGGTAGAGGATGCTGCAAGTAGAGGATGTTGCATGGATGCTATAGATTGTAGGTAGAGGATGCTGCATGGATGATATAGATTGTAGGTAGAGGATGCTGCATGGATGCTATAGATTGTAGGTATAGGATGCTGCAAGTAGAGGATGTTGCATGGATGCTATAGATTGTAGGTAGTGGATGTTGCATGGATGCTATAGATTGTAGGTAGAGGATGTTGCATGGATGCTATAGATTGTAGGTAGAGGATGTTGCATGGATGCTATAGATTGTAGGTAGAGGATGTTGCATGGATGCTATAGATTGTAGGTAGTGGATGCTATAGATTGTAGGTAGAGGATGTTGCATGGATGCTATAGATTTTAGGTAATGGATGCTATAGATTGTAGGTAGAGGATGTTGCAAGGATGCTATAGATTTTAGGTAGAGGATGCTATAGATTGTAGATAGTGGATGTTGCAAGGATGCTATAGATTTTAGGTAGAGGATTCTGCATGGATGCTATAGATTGTAGGTAGAGGATGTTGCATGGATGCTATAGATTGTAGGTAGAGGATGTTGCATGGATGCTATAGATTGTAGGTAGTGGATGCTGCATGGATGCTATAGATTGTAGGTAGAGGATGTTGCATGGATGCTATAGATTGTAGTTGAGGATGCTGCAAGGAATATATAGATTGTAGGTAGAGGATGTTGCATGGATGCTATAGATTGTAGGTAGAGGATGCTGCATGGATGCTATAGATTGTAGGTAGAGGATGTTGCATGGATGCTATAGATTGTAGGTAGAGGATGCTGCAAGGAATATATAGATTGTAGGTAGAGGATGTTGCATGGATGCTATAGATTGTAGGTAGAGGATGCTATAGATTGTAGGTAGAGGATGTTGCATGGATGCTATATATTGTAGGTAGAGGATGCTGCATGGATGCTATAGATTGTAGGTAGAGGATGCTGCATGGATGCTATAGATTGTAGGTAGAGGATGCTGCATGGATGCTATAGATTGTAGGTAGAGGATGTTGCATGGATGCTATAGATTGTAGGTAGAGGATGCTGCAAGTAGAGGGTGTTGCATGGATGCTATAGATTGTAGGTAGAGGATGCTGCATGGATGCTATAGATTGTAGGTAGAGGATGCTGCAAGTAGAGGATGTTGCATGGATGCTATAGATTGTAGGTAGAGGATGCTGCAAGGATACTATAGATTGTTACCAAAGCAGTGTTTTGTGATCTCCATGTTGTTGTGGCAACTGACAACTATATTCGATTTAATTGAAGAAAACTAGAGAACATGTATGGCAGAAAATAAGGGTATTTCACAAAGTTTGGGTATTCATTTTTATTTGCTTCTGTATAAAATTAATCTGAAATAACAAGAATCTGGCCCAACTATAACGATTTTATATTCCAATACATATTTTCTAAATCCTATAACATGATTTGAAACCTATTTAGGGTGCATAGGATTTAGAAAATATTTATTCTTATATATTCATATACAGTCATGAATAATAATAAACGGCTTTACCTGTTATCATAAAATTGGCCCTTTTTCGCTGGGTTACTAGTTTAAGTGACCAATTCTAATTTCAAGCCCAAATTAAAAAAACTTCCATTTAATGTAGTTGATATATATACAGTCAAACCAGTGTTAGTGGCCACCTCTATTAAGCAGCCAACCTGTATTATATATACAGTCAAACCAGTGTTAGTGGCCACAGGGATTCGGCACGTTTGGGGGTACTAATATATATTTAAGTACAGGGATTCTACTCTGTGGGATGTCAGATTTCGCATCGATCAGTAAAATGGCCCTATCTGAAACAATTTTGTACACATCTATCCGAATATAACGCCTATCCCGAGTCTTTATATTGTTCTTCAAATAAAACACAACTTTAAGCTGCGTGCATGTATACTTTGCAAACAATTGACACAGACATTGGCCATAGCAGGTCACATTTCCATACTAGGACACGGATTCTGTCAGCAACAAAAAAAAAATCTTCGACGGAAGAGTTTTAACAGTGAATAACATTATCAAATAAAATGTGTTTCCACTAACGTGTAGGTTTATTCGGCAAAAATGTACGTCAAAAAGAGATTTCGGAGAATTTTTCAATTTGGTTGGAAAATTTCTCAAGCGGCGCAGTTCGCGTTGAAACGAGCGTTCTGATTGGATTATGATTATGCTTCATATAAAAATCAAGCACCTAGTTACATTCTAATAATCCAATCAGAACACTCGTTTCAATGTCGTTTCAACACGAATTGCCCCGCTTTAGAAATTTTCAAAAC
Organism: Archivesica marissinica; assembly: GCA_014843695.1. Classification (NCBI taxonomy): domain Eukaryota; kingdom Metazoa; phylum Mollusca; class Bivalvia; order Venerida; family Vesicomyidae; genus Archivesica; species Archivesica marissinica. Next base: position 40,262,158 of record CM026397.1, on the reverse strand, counting down.
AAATTGAAAAATTCTACGAAATCTCTTTACGACGTACATTTTTGCCGAATAAACCTACACGTTAGTGGAAACATATTTTATTGATGTTATTCACAGTTAAAAAAGATATTTTTGTGTTGCTGACAGAACCCGTGTCCTAGTATGGAAATGTGACCTGCTATGGCCAATGTCTGTGGCAATTGTTTGCAAAGTATACATGCACGCAGCTTAAAGTTGTGTTTTATTTGAAGAACAATATAAAGACTCGGGATAGGCGTTGTATTTGGACAGATTTGTACAAAATTGTTTCAGATAGGGCCATTTTACTGATCGATGTGAAATCTGACATCCCACAGAGTAGAATCCCTGTACTTAAATATATATACTAGTACCCCTAAACGTGCCGAATCCCTGTGTTAGTGGCCACCTCTATTAAGCAGCCAACCTGTATAAAGCAATAAGCAGCCAGTTTTCAGATTCCCAATATATTATTTTATTATATAATTTACCTCTATTAAGCAGCCATTTTCGGTAATTCCTTTGGCTGGCTGCTTAAGACAGGTTTGACTGTATGTACGATATGTACACTTCCACCTGACACCCATATACAGCCAAACCTGTCTTAAGTAGTCAGTCAAGGGAATCACAGAAAGTGGCTGCTTAATACAGGTAATAATGCTGCTTTTAATGGAAGTGGCCACTAGCACAGGATTTACTGTAAATCATAATGCATTACCCCACCCACCCTCACATTTTATCTGCGCTTTCTCTCGCCGATTAGAAATATATTCGATACTTTTTAATTGGAAGGTAAAGATAAAATATCTGGATACTAGCATTACCCATACAAAAACCTCTCAGCAGCTAATGTATTGTAGAGGCACTATGCTGGTTGTATATAACCAGTGTATCTAAACAGTGTATCTAAACAGTATAGTATAGTGTGTGATTGCATTAACAGAGACAAAACATTTATATAAAACGTAATGCTATATCTAAACTCAAACAATACATTTAATATGGAACCGTAGTCGGTAAAACCACCATACAAAAACCGTGTCTGTATAACAAAAACCAGTAATAAATGTAAATGTGTGTTTTTACGTTTATTTATCGTCGCTACCAGTTGCCCATATGAGCGACACCTCCTGGAGAGATTAGTCATTATAGATTTTTGGAGGAATAGTGCATGATACAGACATGAGACCCATTCCAGAATCTCCTCTGGTTCTTTTACGTGCATGGTGTAAAGCACCGACACGAGACCTCGATTTAACGTCCCATCTGAAAGACTGTTAATTGTATCAGGGTCAGACGGGGGATCGAACCTGCGATCCCTGGATTACCGTATTTAGCTATGTATAGTGCGCTACCGTGTATAGTGCGCACCCACGATCTGGCACGAAAATCGGCGGAAAAACTGAGTTCCGATGTATACTGCGCACGTGAAAAACGCAATTTTCCAAGTCAAAATTTAACATTTCTCAAGAATCGCTAAAAATTGTGCTCCGTGATTTTTACAACTTATATTAATCACTCGAGATATACCTCATCGAGTAACGGTAACGCACTCAGGCACACCTGCTCAAATTTCTCGACACGTTCTCAAACATCTCAACACGTTCTCAAACAAAACATGTCAGCAGATGCTCAAACTTCTCAACACGTGAAGCCTACCTAATTAACTGGGACCCATTGTGAAAGGTTTGTCGAAATTAATTATTGCTACAATCAATTGAAATACTGCAGCCAAAAAAGTTTTTTTTTATGCAAGGCATTGTACATTGTACGGCGAAGTACGTGAAAAGTACGGGAACTATTACATACGATAAAACCACGTGATGTTATCAAATCGCCATTTTTTATGCATTTAATTTCAATTAAATTCTTCAGTTTGCCAAAATAAACGAAATATATGCTAATTGTGTGGTCTTATTCATTTGATTTATTTATATAGACTATCGGCAACTGGTTTTAATAGCTAGTTTATAACGATTATCGAATGTAACAACTTATAGAATGACTGTGGGCTGTTCGGGTCGAATTTCAGTTTTTTCACGAAATTTTGGTCCGGAAAAAAATGTCCTGATGTCTGTACTGGTGTATAATGCGCAGTAGATAAAATGGATGAGGATTTCAGTAAGAAATGTGCGCACTATACATAGCTAAATACGGTACCAGTCCAGCGTGTTACGACTGGACTACAGATCCGTCTGTGCTACAAATTTAATGCCCTAATATGCCTTATAACAAAATAACAGTGAGTAAAACAATAAAACGTACGTGACATCATAAAGAACACAACAGCGCCACCTAGTGGGTACGCTAGAGAGGCATTAATCCAGAGATAAAACATGATCAACATTAAGATTGAATTAGTAGTATTGTATAAATTAAGAGAGCAGACAAAAGAAAAATTAAAATAAAAATTGTGATTAACCCATTCAACACTAAGTAACTGACATGGACTGGTCCATAATATTTTTAGACCAATAAATTAATAAGAAAATTACATTTGGACCAGTTCATTTATCAAAATGGGTAATTTTGTCTAAAAATAGTAATATTACTGGCAAAACGTGCAGATCCTGATGAGACTCATCTGCATTTTTTGTCAGCCTATTTAGAAGTCTGTAGTGTTGAAAGAGTTAAGTGAGCCATTGAATATCACGGGGTATATTAAACATGATGGGGTATATTGAACATGATGGGGGTATATTGAACGTGATGGGGGTATATTGAACATTATGGGGGTATATTGAAATGATGGGGTATATTGAACGTGATGGGGGTATATTGAAACGTGATGGGGGTATATTGAACATGATGGGGGTATATGAACGTGATGGGTATATTCAAAATGAGGTATTAATATATAGCATATATACTCCACTCTGGTCATTGTGTCTATATAGAACATCTACTACTGCTCTATGTGATATAAAGCATATCTATACCACTCTGGTCTATGTGTATATATAGCATATCTACTCCACTCTGGTCTATGTGTATATATAGCAAACATCTACTCCACTCTGGTCTATGTGTATATATAGCATATCTACTCCACCCTGGTCTATGTGTACATATAGCACATCTACTCCACTCTGGTCTATGTGTATATATAGCATATCTACTCCACCCTGGTCTATGTGTATATATAGCATATATACTCCACTCTGGTCAAAAACAAACACACCCACCCCTATGTGTATATATAGCATATCTACTCCACTCTGGTCTATGTGTATATATAGCATATCTACTCCACCCTGGTCTATGTGTATATATAGCAAACATCTACTCCACTCTGGTCTATGTGTATATATAGCATATCTACTCCACTCTGGTCTATGTGTATACATAGCATATATACTCCCTTACATGACTGTATAAAACAACAGTCATAGATGTAATACATACAATGGTGCTAGATGTAATCATATGTTGCTGCATGTATCTCTTACATGACTGTATAAAACAACAGTCATAGATGTAATACATACAATGGTGCTAGATGTAATCATATGTTGCTGCATGTATCTCTTACATGACTGTATAAAACAACAGCCATAGATGTAATACATACAATGGTGCTAGATGTAAACTGATCAAACACATGCTTAATTTTAGTTTAATCATATTGCACTGCTTGATTATATACAATACTATTGCAATTATAAGCATGACACATATATAAAATATATGAACAAACTGATATGGATATACACTGTGAGAATAAAACTCTAGAAACAAACGGTTTAATTGGGCCAAACTGTTTTGGATTCATTAGAAAACGGCTCGCACCAGTGTCAATCTTTTGGAATTCCGTAATATTGTAAGGTGAGTACTATACGCGAATACTAATGACAATACTATAATGTGAGCTTTACTGTGGAAACTGGTAAAGCAAATATGAAACACGAGCTAACAATATATGACCAAATAAGGTCGCTTCATTAGTGTATCCTTTAGACATCCTCCCGTGCTTCTGGGTCGTACATTTACCGAGAGACGAACATCTTATCCAATATTTGTCATCTGAATCGTGACATGTGCTTACATACCCTAATCACAGAAACTGGCTTGTATTACCGCATTGGTATTTCGCGGAAGGTATTTAACAACACCTAGTGACTATTAACCTGTTCATCATTCTATCTGTTCAGTTCTATCTGTTCAACTATTCCGTTCTGATGGCGGCTCCATTGGTGATTTGGAGAGTGAATGGATCTACATTTTGAACGGCGCGCGCTCATGGAACTAATCGCTGAACTGTTGTTGTAATGGAGCGCGTCGATTGGTGAATGGATGTATATACCGTCTCCGTGGCCCAGTGGTTAAGGCGTCCGCCTACGGAGCGGGAGGTTGAAGGTTCGAATCTCGTCAGGGGTTCGTTCTGATATGGCCGGTTGGTGAGCCGCCAGCTAGTTAAATAATGGTTACCGATTGCCTACCAGCCTGGCGCCTGGCATACA
>CM026397.1:40218983-40256701 GCA_014843695.1 Archivesica marissinica | reverse complement strand
AGAATACACCAGTGGATAGCACATACCTAACTAGGGAGAATACCAGAATACACCAGTGGATAGCACATACCTAACTAGAGAGAATACACCAGTGGATAGCACATACCTAACTAGAGAGAATACCAGAATACACCAGTGGATAGCACATACCTAACTAGGGAGAATACCAGAATACACCAGTGGATAGCACATACCTAACTAGAGAGAATACCAGAATACACCAGTGGATAGCACATACCTAACTAGGGAGAATACCAGAATACACCAGTGGATAGCACATACCTAACTAGGGAGAGTACCAGAATACACCAGTGGATAGCACATACCTAACTAGAGAGAATACCAGAATACACCAGTGGATAGCACATACCTAACTAGAGAGAATACACCAGTGGATAGCACATACCTAACTAGAGAGAATACCAGAATACACCAGTGGATAGCACATACCTAACTAGGGAGAATACCAGAATACACCAGTGGATAGCACATACCTAACTAGAGAGAATACACCAGTGGATAGCACATACCTAACTAGGGAGAATACCAGAATACACCAGTGGATAGCACATACCTAACTAGGGAGGAATACACCAGTGGATAGCACATACCTAACTAGGGAGAATACCAGAATACACCAGTGGATAGCACATACCTAACTAGAGAGAATACACCAGTGGATAGCACATACCTAACTAGGGAGAATACCAGAATACACCAGTGGATAGCACATACCTAACTAGGGAGAATACCAGAATACACCAGTGGATAGCACATACCTAACTAGGAGAGTACAGAATACACCAGTGGATAGCACATACCTAACTAGGGAGAATACCAGAATACACCAGTGGATAGCACATACCTAACTAGAGAGAATACACCAGTGGATAGCACATACCTAACTAGGGAGAATACCAGAATACACCAGTGGATAGCACATACCTAACTAGGGAGAATACCAGAATACACCAGTGGATAGCACATACCTAACTAGAGAGAATACCAGAATACACCAGTGGATAGCACATACCTAACTAGAGAGAATACCAGAATACACCAGTGGATAGCACATACCTAACTAGGGAGAATACACCAGTGGATAGCACATACCTAACTAGAGAGAATACCAGAATACACCAGTGGATAGCACATACCTAACTAGGGAGAATACCAGAATACACCAGTGGATAGCACATACCTAACTAGAGAGAATACCAGAATACACCAGTGGATAGCACATACCTAACTAGGGAGAATACACCAGTGGATAGCACATACCTAACTAGAGAGAATACCAGAATACACCAGTGGATAGCACATACCTAACTAGAGAGAATACCAGAATACACCAGTGGATAGCACATACCTAACTAGGGAGAATACCAGAATACACCAGTGGATAGCACATACCTAACTAGGGAGAATACCAGAATACACCAGTGGATAGCACATACCTAACTAGAGAGAATAGCAGAATACACCAGTGGATAGCACATACCTAACTAGGGAGAGTACCAGAATACACCAGTGGATAGCACATACCTAACTAGGGAGAATACCAGAATACACCAGTGGATAGCACATACCTAACTAGGGAGAGTACCAGAATACACCAGTGGATAGCACATACCTAACTAGGGAGAATACCAGAATACACCAGTGGATAGCACATACCTAACTAGGGAGAATACCAGAATACACCAGTGGATAGCACATACCTAACTAGAGAGAATACCAGAATACACCAGTGGATAGCACATACCTAACTAGAGAGAATACACCAGTGGATAGCACATACCTAACTAGAGAGAATACCAGAATACACCAGTGGATAGCACATACCTAACTAGGGGAATACCAGAATACACCAGTGGATAGCACATACCTAACTAGAGAGAATACACCAGTGGATAGCACATACCTAACTAGAGAGAATACCAGAATACACCAGTGGATAGCACATACCTAACTAGGGAGAATACCAGAATACACCAGTGGATAGCACATACCTAACTAGGGAGAATACCAGAATACACCAGTGGATAGCACATACCTAACTAGAGAGAATACCAGAATACACCAGTGGATAGCACATACCTAACTAGGGAGAATACCAGAATACACCAGTGGATAGCACATACCTAACTAGAGAGAATACACCAGTGGATAGCACATACCTAACTAGGGAGAATACCAGAATACACCAGTGGATAGCACATACCTAACTAGGGAGAGTACCAGAATACACCAGTGGATAGCACATACCTAACTAGAGAGAGTACCAGAATACACCAGTGGATAGCACATACCTAACTAGAGAGAATACACCAGTGGATAGCACATACCTAACTAGAGAGAGTACCAGAATACACCAGTGGATAGCACATACCTAACTAGGGAGAGTACCAGAATACACCAGTGGATAGCACATACCTAACTAGAGAAAATAGCAGAATACACCAGTGGATAGCACCTACCTAACTAGGGAGAATAGCAGAATACACCAGTGGATAGCACATACCTAACTAGGGAGAATACACCAGTGGATAGCACATACCTAACTAGGGAGAGTACCAGAATACACCAGTGGATAGCACATACCTAACTAGAGAGAATACACCAGTGGATAGCACATACCTAACTAGGGAGAATACCAGAATACACCAGTGGATAGCACATACCTAACTAGGGAGAATACCAGAATACACCAGTGGATAGCACATACCTAACTAGAGAGAGTACCTGAATACACCAGTGGATAGCACATACCTAACTAGAGAGAATACCAGAATACACCAGTGGATAGCACATACCTAACTAGGGAGAATACACCAGTGGATAGCACATACCTAACTAGAGAGAATACCAGAATACACCAGTGGATAGCACATACCTAACTAGGGAGAATACCAGAATACACCAGTGGATAGCACATACCTAACTAGAGAGAATACCAGAATACACCAGTGGATAGCACATACCTAACTAGGGAGAATACACCAGTGGATAGCACATACCTAACTAGAGAGAATACCAGAATACACCAGTGGATAGCACATACCTAACTAGAGAGAATAACAGAATACACCAGTGGATAGCACATACCTAACTAGGGAGAATACCAGAATACACCAGTGGATAGCACATACCTAACTAGGGAGAATAACAGAATACACCAGTGGATAGCACATACCTAACTAGTGAGAATAGCAGAATAAACAAGTGGATAGCACATACCTAACTAGGGAGAGTACCAGAATACACCAGTGGATAGCACATACCTAACTAGGGAGAGTACCAGAATACACCAGTGGATAGCACATACCTAACTAGGGAGAGTACCAGAATACACCAGTGGATAGCACATACCTAACTAGGGAGAATACCAGAATACACCAGTGGATAGCACATACCTAACTAGAGAGAATACCAGAATACACCAGTGGATAGCACATACCTAACTAGAGAGAATACCAGAATACACCAGTGGATAGCACATACCTAACTAGAGAGAATACCAGAATACACCAGTGGATAGCACATACCTAACTAGAGAGAATACACCAGTGGATAGCACATACCTAACTAGGGAGAGTACCAGAATACACCAGTGGATAGCACATACCTAACTAGAGAGAATACCAGAATACACCAGTGGATAGCACATACCTAACTAGGGAGAATACCAGAATACACCAGTGGATAGCACATACCTAACTAGAGAGATACAGAATACACCAGTGGATAGCACATACCTAACTAGAGAGAATACCAGAATACACCAGTGGATAGCACATACCTAACTAGGGAGAATACCAGAATACACCAGTGGATAGCACATACCTAACTAGAGAGAATACACCAGTGGATAGCACATACCTAACTAGAGAATAGAGAATACACAAGTGGATAGCACATACCTAACTAGGGAGAATACCAGAATACACCAGTGGATAGCACATACCTAACTAGGGAGAATACCAGAATACACCAGTGGATAGCACATACCTAACTAGAGAGAATACAGAATACACCAGTGGATAGCACATACCTAACTAGGGAGAATACCAGAATACACCAGTGGATAGCACATACCTAACTAGAGAGAATAGCAGAATACACAAGTGGATAGCACATACCTAACTAGGGAGAATACCAGAATACACCAGTGGATAGCACATACCTAACTAGAGAGAATACCAGAATACACCAGTGGATAGCACATACCTAACTAGGGAGAATACCAGAATACACCAGTGGATAGCACATACCTAACTAGGGAGAATACCAGAATACCAGTGGATAGCACATACCTAACTAGAGAGAATACCAGAATACACCAGTGGATAGCACATACCTAACTAGAGAGAATACCAGAATACACCAGTGGATAGCACATACCTAACTAGGGAGAATACCAGAATACACCAGTGGATAGCACATACCTAACTAGGGAGAATACCAGAATACACCAGTGGATAGCACATACCTAACTAGAGAATACCAGAATACACCAGTGGATAGCACATACCTAACTAGGGAGAGTACCAGAATACACCAGTGGATAGCACATACCTAACTAGGAGAATACCAGAATACACCAGTGGATAGCACATACCTAACTAGGGAGAATACCAGAATACACCAGTGGATAGCACATACCTAACTAGGGAGAATACCAGAATACACCAGTGGATAGCACATACCTAACTAGAGAGAATACCAGAATACACCAGTGGATAGCACATACCTAACTAGGGTGAATACCAGAATACACCAGTGGATAGCACATACCTAACTAGGGAGAGTACTAGAATACACCAGTGGATAGCACATACCTAACTAGGGAGAATACCAGAATACACCAGTGGATAGCACATACCTAACTAGGGAGAATAGCAGAATACACCAGTGGATAGCACATACCTAACTAGGGAGAGTACCAGAATACACCAGTGGATAGCACATACCTAACTAGAGAGAGTACCAGAATACACCAGTGGATAGCACATACCTAACTAGAGAGAATACCAGAATACACCAGTGACTAGCACATACCTAACTAGAGAGAATACACCAGTGGATAGCACATACCTAACTAGAGAGAGTACCAGAATACACCAGTGGATAGCACATACCTAACTAGAGAGAATACACCAGTGGATAGCACATACCTAACTAGGGAGAATACACCAGTGGATAGCACATACCTAACTAGAGAGAATACACCAGTGGATAGCACATACCTAACTAGGGAGAATACCAGAATACACCAGTGGATAGCACATACCTAACTAGAGAGAATACACCAGTGGATAGCACATACCTAACTAGGGAGAATACACCAGTGGATAGCACATACCTAACTAGAGAGAATACACCAGTGGATAGCACATACCTAACTAGAGAGAATACACCAGTGGATAGCACATACCTAACTAGAGAGAATACACCAGTGGATAGCACATACCTAACTAGGGAGAATACCAGAATACACCAGTGGATAGCACATACCTAACTAGAGAGAGTACCAGAATACACCAGTGGATAGCACATACCTAATTAGAGAGAATACCAGAATACACTAGTGGATAGCACATACCTAACTAGAGAGAATACACCAGTGGATAGCACATACCTAACTAGGGAGAATAGCAGAATACACCAGTGGATAGCACATACCTAACTAGAGAGAATACACCAGTGGATAGCACATACCTAACTAGAGAGAATACCAGAATACACCAGTGGATAGCACATACCTAACTAGGGAGAGTACCAGAATACACCAGTGGATAGCACATACCTAACTAGAGAGAATAGCAGAATACACCAGTGGATAGCACATACCTAACTAGGGAGAGTACCAGAATACACCAGTGGATAGCACATACCTAACTAGGGAGAGTACCAGAATACACCAGTGGATAGCACATACCTAACTAGAGAGAGTACCAGAATACACCAGTGGATAGCACATACCTAACTAGAGAGAATACACCAGTGGATAGCACATACCTAACTAGAGAGAGTACCAGAATACACCAGTGGATAGCACATACCTAACTAGGGAGAGTACCAGAATACACCAGTGGATAGCACATACCTAACTAGAGAAAATAGCAGAATACACCAGTGGATAGCACCTACCTAACTAGGGAGAATAGCAGAATACACCAGTGGATAGCACATACCTAATTAGGGAGAATACACCAGTGGATAGCACATACCTAACTAGGGAGAGTACCAGAATACACCAGTGGATAGCACATACCTAACTAGAGAGAATACACCAGTGGATAGCACATACCTAACTAGGGAGAATACCAGAATACACCAGTGGATAGCACATACCTAACTAGAGAGAATACACCAGTGGATAGCACATACCTAACTAGGGAGAATACCAGAATACACCAGTGGATAGCACATACCTAACTAGAGAGAATACCAGAATACACCAGTGGATAGCACATACCTAACTAGGGAGAATACACCAGTGGATAGCACATACCTAACTAGAGAGAATACCAGAATACACCAGTGGATAGCACATACCTAACTAGGGAGAATACCAGAATACACCAGTGGATAGCACATACCTAACTAGAGAGAATACCAGAATACACCAGTGGATAGCACATACCTAACTAGGGAGAATACACCAGTGGATAGCACATACCTAACTAGAGAGAATACCAGAATACACCAGTGGATAGCACATACCTAACTAGAGAGAATAACAGAATACACCAGTGGATAGCACATACCTAACTAGGGAGAATACCAGAATACACCAGTGGATAGCACATACCTAACTAGGGAGAATAACAGAATACACCAGTGGATAGCACATACCTAACTAGTGAGAATAGCAGAATAAACAAGTGGATAGCACATACCTAACTAGGGAGAGTACCAGAATACACCAGTGGATAGCACATACCTAACTAGGGAGAGTACCAGAATACACCAGTGGATAGCACATACCTAACTAGAGAGAATACCAGAATACACCAGTGGATAGCACATACCTAACTAGAGAGAATACCAGAATACACCAGTGGATAGCACATACCTAACTAGAGAGAATACCAGAATACACCAGTGGATAGCACATACCTAACTAGAGAGAATACACCAGTGGATAGCACATACCTAACTAGGGAGAATACCAGAATACACCAGTGGATAGCACATACCTAACTAGAGAGAATACACCAGTGGATAGCACATACCTAACTAGAGAGAATACCAGAATACACCAGTGGATAGCACATACCTAACTAGAGAGAATACACCAGTGGATAGCACATACCTAACTAGGGAGAATACCAGAATACACCAGTGGATAGCACATACCTAACTAGAGAGAATACACCAGTGGATAGCACATACCTAACTAGAGAGAATAGCAGAATACACCAGTGGATAGCACATACCTAACTAGGGAGAATACCAGAATACACCAGTGGATAGCACATACCTAACTAGGGAGAATACCAGAATACACCAGTGGATAGCACATACCTAACTAGAGAGAATAGCAGAATACACAAGTGGATAGCACATACCTAACTAGGGAGAATACCAGAATACACCAGTGGATAGCACATACCTAACTAGAGAGAATAGCAGAATACACCAGTGGATAGCACATACCTAACTAGGGAGAATACCAGAATACACCAGTGGATAGCACATACCTAACTAGGGAGAATACCAGAATACACCAGTGGATAGCACATACCTAACTAGAGAGAATACCAGAATACACCAGTGGATAGCACATACCTAACTAGAGAGAATACCAGAATACACCAGTGGATAGCACATACCTAACTAGGGAGAATACCAGAATACACCAGTGGATAGCACATACCTAACTAGGGAGAATAGCAGAATACACCAGTGGATAGCACATACCTAACTAGAGAGAATAGCAGAATACACCAGTGGATAGCACATACCTAACTAGGGAGAGTACCAGAATACACCAGTGGATAGCACATACCTAACTAGGGAGAGTACCAGAATACACCAGTGGATAGCACATACCTAACTAGGGAGAATACCAGAATACACAAGTGGATAGCACATACCTAACTAGGGAGAGTACCAGAATACACCAGTGGATAGCACATACCTAACTAGAGAGAATACCAGAATACACCAGTGGATAGCACATACCTAACTAGGGAGAATACCAGAATACACCAGTGGATAGCACATACCTAACTAGGGAGAATACCAGAATACACCAGTGGATAGCACATACCTAACTAGAGAGAATACACCAGTGGATAGCACATACCTAACTAGGGAGAATACCAGAATACACCAGTGGATAGCACATACCTAACTAGGGAGAGTACCAGAATACACCAGTGGATAGCACATACCTAACTAGGGAGAATACCAGAATACACCAGTGGATAGCACATACCTAACTAGGGAGAATACCAGAATACACCAGTGGATAGCACATACCTAACTAGGGAGAGTACCAGAATACACCAGTGGATAGCACATACCTAACTAGAGAGAGTACCAGAATACACCAGTGGATAGCACATACCTAACTAGGGAGAATACCAGAATACACCAGTGGATAGCACATACCTAACTAGAGAGAGTACCAGAATACACCAGTGGATAGCACATACCTAACTAGGGAGAATAGCAGAATACACCAGTGGATAGCACATACCTAACTAGGGAGAATACCAGAATACACCAGTGGATAGCACATACCTAACTAGGGAGAATACCAGAATACACAAGTGGATAGCACATACCTAACTAGGGAGAATAGCAGAATACACCAGTGGATAGCACATACCTAACTAGGGAGAATAGTAGAGATGCAAACCCCACAGCTGGATTTGACACAAAAACAAACATCTGATTTCACACGACCTTAATATGACCTTGAAGGGTCAACCTGAATGGCACGGGGCATGAGGTTTCCTATAGTTGTTCCATTGAAACTATGTGTCTATCTTGCTTTGTTGCTACAAGCATGTGTGGACACGGCGCTAACTGCCCTGACTACAGACAGACAGACAGACAGACAGACAGACAGACAGACAGACAGACAGACAGACAGACAGACAGACAGACAGACAGACAGACAGACAGACAGACAGACAGACAGACAGACAGACAGACAGACAGACGACCATTAACAAAAACACCCGTTCCGTTCCTACAACGCTGTTGATTAAATAGCTATAAGTGGTGAATTTACCCATAATGCCCATTGTGGTCTGATGGTGTGTCACTTCCTGTGTGTCTGGTCCAGATACAGTCCAGCTGTCATGGCTACCAACACAGAAGGTACAGGAAGTAGATAGATCAATCCCATGAGTCTCCGCAGTAGCGTCTTTCATACTCCTATACAACACAGAATGTACTACAAGTTTATATATGCTGAACACAAAAAGAAACATCCGATTTGTGCATACATTATTTCTCGTGTTAAAGACGTCATTGTGTAATACATAGTTCCCACGGCAGTCAAAAACACTGATAAGATCTTATCTTGGCAGCCATTTTGACTGGCAAGTTTTATTAACGACAATTTCATGATTTTACTAGTAATTCTTTAATTGCAATAATTTTGGTTTCTTAATATAAAATTTGGTATGATTTTAAAGGTATATAGGAAATGTACTTTTTAAATATTAATTTATTTTTTGACAATGATGTACGGATTATAAATTATAAGAACTTAACTTGCACCTATTTTTGAAAGTCTATTGTTGAAATATTAATATACAGGTAAATTATTATGTATTCGTTATTGATACGAAATTTGTGAAATGATACAAAAATTTGTCCATTTAACCCATTCCTTCATAGAGATTTAGGTTAATATACTATTATATTTCCATACAAACGACATCTATTTAGCTATCATGCAGTGGATAAGTAGTCGCCATATCTATCCCACCTCCATAAATATTTACTGGAACTTCATAGAGATTTAGGTTACTATACTATTATATCTCCATACAAATGACTGCCATTTAGCTATCATGCAGTGGAAAAGTAGTCGCCATATCTATCCCACCTCCATATATTACTGGGACTACATGAGATTCTGGCCTTTATTATGAACATTGGTTTGGCTACTACATTGTCAATGTCTCTCGTATTGGTAATGGCGTCAAGAGGTACTTCAATGAGGGAAAGGGGTAATAGCCATGAGCTGGTTGCTTTAGGATTCTTGAAATTTATCGATTATTTTTGCACTGTTAATCGTCGACGTTAAACGTGAAACTCGATTTGCACGTGCACGCAAGGTTTCGCAATGTCCCGTGCACTATTTGATGTCAAACCTATGGTATATCATAATGTCCCTAAAAAAATTACATAACTGCTTACCTGACACCCAAAATCTTTTGTCCAGACCCCAAACGTCTGTAGTAAAAGTAGGGAACAATATATTTCATACTGCTAAACAGCAATTCTTTGTAGCTTACCGCTGTCCAAGTAGAGCATGCTTCAGGCAAGTTTTCCCGGCCCCATCTTGCCCTACAAGCATCAGACGGGTCCTGTAGACGGGCTTCATTCCAGACGTGCACGCACTCTCAAATGCCTTGATGGCATCAGGGCCTCGTGCTGTGATCTCTTTTGGTGCATCGTCTGCAAACAATTTGCAAAATTGGAACATTTCCACTTTCTTCTATTCACATCAGCAAACATAAGCTCAAAAACTATATGTTCCTCTTAATCCCTAGTATTAATGTAATTCTTCATTTTATTCTGTTTAATCCATCTATTTTCTTTCATCAATTTATAAACATGGTTACTCTCCATTTCCACCTCTTGCTAAGCAAGAATAACGCAGACAAGACGCGACTTAAAATATAATGATTGAAAATGTTATCGGTTTTCAAAATAGAAAGAAAATTATTGCAGAGAAAAAAAAGTTGAAACACACACTTATTGTGACTCGTTTCCTACCATCCTTCTCATAAAGAAATAACCTGCATTTCAATTGCGCATGAACAGTATTAAGCCTGTGCATTGGTGCACATCAAACCACAGGAGATTGAAATGTTAGCCATAAAGGTTGTAGTAAATAGGTGGACGTGCATTGAATATAGTCCTGATAACTGATAATGCATTTTTCATTTTGGTAAAAAATGCATGTTCATATCACGGCAGTGTATAGTTTGTGTTTTTTGAGAAATTATATGACTTGAGAAGACTTCAGAATAGTTGATATGTTATATTTCGGGTTTTACGCCTGCATCAGCACCATTTTGGGCTATATCGCCGGCGGGCAGTTTACCTACAACACCTTTTCTGGGCAGGCTCCAGCGGTTAACCAGTACTTCCAGCAGTTAACCAGTACTTGGGTGCACCAACCTCCGTAAGAAACTGCCAACTTTTTCATATAAATGAGACACGGCCTGATTGCAGGGCTCAAACCCGTGACCATCAGTGATGATAGGTTACAGTGATATACAAGTCAGCGACCTTAACCACTCGACCACGGAGGCGGACTCAGAATAGTTGATGTGAAGAAAAGATGTCAGGCAATGCAAACTGAAGGTGGGGTATACAGTCATATTTGGCGGAGGAATACAGTGTGTAAACACAGTGACGTCATTCACAGGTGACCCGGTGTCAATTCTGAACATTACATTTGTAATATTTTCACTGTTTTTCAGTTTGATTTGAATACCTCTTCACAGTGGATGTGGTATCAGAAGAAATGAAAGATTGGAAATATAAATGAACAGACTGTATGTTTTTACTTTTTACTATGTATTTAACCCTTTCAACCCCACAGGCCTCTAAATAGGCTTATGAAAAGTGTAGATCCAGATGAGCCGGCTCGTGACGAGCCGTCTCATCAGGATCTGCACTTTTTTGCCAGTAATAATTATTACTATTTTTAGATAAAATTACCCATTTTGATAAATGAACTGGTCCAAAGGTAATTTTCTTATTAATTTATTGGTCTGAAAATATCACGCACCAGTCCATGTCAGTTACTTGGGGTTGAATGCACCAGTCCATGTCAGTTACTTGGGGTTGAATGGGTTAATAGGCAACTTAAACTTAAACCATCAAATAGATAGAGAATTAGAGATAGATTATACCTCTTTATGTTTAGAAGACTAATCAGTTCTGGTCTAATCCTCGTTAGGGCCCTCCAAATGTATTGTATATATAATCTCCAGCTTAAAACTCCACCAAATATATGCAGTCAAACTTGTAATGAGGCCACCAAAGGGAAGGGCCCCGCTGGAGCCGTTACGATTGTGCCCTTAGGCAAGGCATTTAAATTCCACGTTGCCTCTTCTCTCTCCCTTGTGGCGATGGATTCCATCAGGAATGAGGTCTCGAGAGTGATTAATATAAGTTGAAATAACTTGTTTCGCAATCGAGCTAAAATAAATTTGTATAATAATAAAAAAAGGGAAGGGTTCTCTTAGCAGGAATGGTCCATTAAAGTCTCTTTATGCAATTTTTTTTCTTCGGTTGGAAAAATAATACTATACTTATCATAGTGTTAAGCTTATTAGACCACCATTTACAGAGTCATAAGTGATTTTATATTAAAAAAACATCCACAAAGGGAGGTAATTTACAAATTGTAATTTCACAAAAAGCAGGTTTTTTCCAATTTTTACTCTTTATCGTAATCATTTATTATTGAAAAACGAAAATACACGACAATAATCACAATATCTAATCAGCCGATCCTTGCACTATCTTGATGTGCGGCACATTCTAGGTAAATGCATAATGGGGCTTTATACAGGCTAATTTGTTCCTTAACAACACAAATGGTAACTGAAAAAGTGGTCCCTTAAAACAAGTGGTCCCTTATTACAAGCGGTCCCTTAATACAAGTGGTCCCTTAATAGACATGGTCTTTCATGCAAGTTTGTACATGTTATGAGGGGGTGTAGGCTAGAGATGCAATGCATTTAATGGGTACAATTTCCAACTCCTAAGATTAAAAGCTATACTGTACGACCCCATTTCCAGCTCCAGGGATTAAAAGCTATACTGTACGACCCCATTTCCAGCTCCAGGGATTAAAAGCTATACTGTACGACCCCATTTCCAACTCCAGGGATTAAAAGCTATACTGTACGACCCAATTTCCAGCTCCAGGGATTAAAAGCTATACTGTACGACCCCATTTCCAGCTCCAGGGATTAAAAGCTATACTGTACGACCCCATTTCCAGCTCCAGGGATTAAAAGCTATACTGTACAACCCCATTTAATTTCCAGTTCTTATTTAAATGCTATGCTGTACTATCTCATTTCCAGCTCATGTGATTAAACCCTATACTGTACAACCCCATTTAGTAAGCTACCTGGAATCTGATGCACAAAACCACTTGGGATTCAAACACAATTATTATTATCTTGGAAGCATCTATATTTACAAATGGATCTTCAATTGTCATAAACAATGTGTTCATAAAGCGTAGAGACGAATTCTGTTCCAGTTCAGTAAATACTTATTCAGCAAGGCAAATGATTCTAAGTTTGTATTAGGAAGTAAGGCAAATGATTCTAAGTTTGTATTAGGAAGTAAGGCAAATGATTCTAAGTTTGTATTAGGTAGTAAGGCAAATGATTCTAAGCTTGTATTAGGAAGTAAGGCAAATGATTCTAAGCTTGTATTACGTAGTAAGGCAAATGATTCTAAGTTTGTATTAGGTAGTAAGGCAGATGATTCTAAGCTTGTATTACGTAGTAAGGCAAATGATTCTAAGTTTGTATTAGGTAGTAAGGCAAATGATTCTAAGCTTGTATTATGTAGTAAGGCAAATGATTCTAAGTTTGTATTAGGTAGTAAGGCAATGATTCTAAGTTTGTATTAGGTAGTAAGGCAAATGATTCTAAGCTTGTTTTAGGTAGTAAGGCAAATGATTCTAAGTTTGTATTAGGTAGTAAGGCAAATGATTCTAAGCTTGTATTACGTAGTAAGGCAAATGATTCTAAGTTTGTATTAGGTAGTAAGGCAATGATTCTAAGTTTGTATTAGGTAGTAAGGCAAATGATTCTAAGTTTGTATTAGGTAGTAAGGCAAATGATTCTAAGTTTGTATTAGGTAGTAAGGCAATGATTCTAAGTTTGTAGTAGGAAGTAAGGCAATGATTCTAAGTTTGTATTAGGTAGTAAGGCAAATGATTCTAAGTTTGTATTACGTAGTAAGGCAAATGATTCTAAGTTTGTATTAGGTAGTAAGGCAATGATTCTAAGTTTGTATTAGGTAGTAAGGCAAATGATTCTAAGCTTGTTTTAGTAAGGCAAATGATTCTAAGTTTGTATTAGGTATTAAGGCAAATGATTCTAAGTTTGTATTAGGTAGTAAGGCAATGATTCTAAGCTTGTATTAGGTAGTAAGGCAAATGATTCTAAGTTTGTATTAGGTAGTAAGGCACATGATTCTAAGTTTGTATTAGGTAGTAAGGCAATGATTCTAAGCTTGTATTAGGTAGTAAGGCACATGATTCTAAGTTTGTATTAGGTAGTAAGGCAATGATTCTAAGTTTGTATTAGGTAGTAAGGCAAATGATTCTAAGCTTGTTTTAGTAAGGCAAATGATTCTAAGTTTGTATTAGGTAGTAAGGCAAATGATTCTAAGTTTGTATTAGGTAGTAAGGCAATGATTCTAAGCTTGTATTAGGTAGTAAGGCAAATGATTCTAAGTTTGTATTAGGTGGTAAGGCAAATGATTCTAAGTTTGTATTAGGAAGTAAGGCAAATGATTCTAAGTTTGTATTAGGTAGTAAGGCAATGATTCTAAGTTTGTATTAGGTAGTAAGGCAATGATTCTAAGTTTGTAGTAGGAAGTAAGGCAATGATTCTAAGTTTGTATTAGGTAGTAAGGCAAATGATTCTAAGTTTGTATTACGTAGTAAGGCAAATGATTCTAAGTTTGTATTAGGTAGTAAGGCAATGATTCTAAGTTTGTATTAGGTAGTAAGGCAAATGATTCTAAGCTTGTTTTAGTAAGGCAAATGATTCTAAGTTTGTATTAGGTATTAAGGCAAATGATTCTAAGTTTGTATTAGGTAGTAAGGCAATGATTCTAAGCTTGTATTAGGTAGTAAGGCAAATGATTCTAAGTTTGTATTAGGTAGTAAGGCACATGATTCTAAGTTTGTATTAGGTAGTAAGGCAATGATTCTAAGCTTGTATTAGGTAGTAAGGCACATGATTCTAAGTTTGTATTAGGTAGTAAGGCAATGATTCTAAGTTTGTATTAGGTAGTAAGGCAAATGATTCTAAGCTTGTTTTAGTAAGGCAAATGATTCTAAGTTTGTATTAGGTAGTAAGGCAAATGATTCTAAGTTTGTATTAGGTAGTAAGGCAATGATTCTAAGCTTGTATTAGGTAGTAAGGCAAATGATTCTAAGTTTGTATTAGGTGGTAAGGCACATGATTCTAAGTTTGTATTAGGTAGTAAGGCACATGATTCTAAGTTTGTATTAGGCAAATGATTGTAAAAGTCTGTATTAGTGAGGCAAATGATTGTAAAAGTCTGTATTAGTGAGGCAAATGATTGTAAAAGTCTGTATTAGTGAGGCAAATGATTGTAAAAGTCTGTATTAGTGAGGCAAATGATTGTAAAAGTTTGTATTAGTGAGGCAAATGATTGTAAAAGTCTGTGTTAGTGAGGAAAATGATTGTAAAAGTCTGTGTTAGTGAGGAAAATGATTGTAAAAGTCTGTGTTAGTGAGGAAAATGATTGTAAAAGTCTGTATTAGTGAGGCAAATGATTGTAAAAGTCTGTATTAGTAAGGCAAATGATTGTAAAAGTCTGTATTAGTGAGGCAAATGATTGTAAAAGTCTGTATTAGTGAGGCAAATGATTGTAAAAGTCTGTATTAGTAAGGAAAATGATTGTAAAAGTCTGTGTTAGTGAGGAAAATGATTGTAAAAGTCTGTGTTAGTGAGGAAAATGATTGTAAAAGTCTGTATTAGTGAGGCAAATGATTGTAAAAGTCTGTATTAGTAAGGCAAATGATTGTAAAAGTCTGTATTAGTGAGGCAAATGATTGTAAAAGTCTGTATTAGTGAGGCAAATGATTGTAAAAGTCTGTATTAGTAAGGAAAATGATTGTAAAAGTCTGTATTAGTGAGGAAAATGATTGTAAAAGTTTGTGTTAGTGAGGCAAATGATTGTAAAAGTCTGTATTAGTAAGGCAAATGATTGTAAAAGTCTGTATTAGTGAGGCAAATGATTGTAAAAGTCTGTATTAGTGAGGCAAATGATTGTAAAAGTCTGTATTAGTGAGGCAAATGATTGTAAAAGTCTGTGTTAGTGAGGAAAATGATTGTAAAAGTCTGTGTTAGTATGGAAAGTGCTTACAAAAATATCTATATTATTTATAATTAGTAAGACTGTCTTACTTATTGTGGTAGGTAAAGTTTTCTTTGAAATGTTGAATTAAAACTGCAGTTGTTGCAGCTATGCAATGTCATGAGCAAATAACTTTTGGCGACGGATTCCATCAGGAATGAGGTCTATCTCTCCCTCGTGGCGATGGATTCCATCAGGAATGAGGTCTATTTCTCCCTCATGGCAATGGATTCCATTAGGAATGAGGTCTATCTCTCCCTTGTGGCGATGGATTCCATCAGGAATGAGGTCTCGAGAGTGATTAATATAAGTTATAAGAACTTGTTTCGCAATCGAGCTAAAATAAATGTTTATAAACTAAATAACTTTTATGAAGAAACATTAACATATATACAACTAACCTGATTTGACAAGTTTAATGCCTTTGGTGTTGCCGTAAATATCAAACAGTACCCAGAATGCCTTGTCTGCAGGAAGTCCAACAAGCAGCGCCCCCTTGTGTTCATTGTTCACAAAAAACTGTACATTCCCATCACTACCGATGTAGAACATGAGCTGATAGCTATCGCCTGTCAAGTTTTCTCCGACTGGGCGTATCCAATAACCTTCCTTCTTTGCCAGGTGTGGAAGTGCATACTTGGGTAATTCAGATGTCCCCAGCTTCGCTGGATCATCACATGTGAAGCCAATCCTAAGAGCCCCACTCCAGATATTTGTATAAGCCAGTTCAATACACACCTTCTGTCCACATTTAATTGGGTGATCACTAAATACGATGCCATTACAGAAATGGTTATCTGATCGCGTTGCGACCTTCTTTCCCTCCGATAAAGTGATAGCCGTACCATGTGAGCTATGAAACCTCATATTTTATCAATTTCCGTGGCGATGTCCTTAGGCGTCACATTTAACTCCACATTCTATCTGTTCTCTCCCTCATGGCGATGGATTCCATCAGCTATGAGGTCTCCAGCGCATTTAATCTAATGGTGTAAGAAATTGTTTCGCAATCGCTCTAAAATAAATTTGCATAATTCTACGTTCTAAATTGCTGCTCAGTAGGTCCACGATGCTCTAGAACAATTAAAAAACACTGAGATTGGTTTTTACCGTTTTCAATTCAATCTGCTCCTTTTAATTGGCGTGGACTGGAAGTGAATAAACTTATATAACCAAACTTTATCTGTGTTCTGTCTGTAATATACAATATTCTTAGTAGAGAAGTTCTAACCATGTCACGTTCACTGTCCCATGTTGAGCATGGGCAGCTGGAATTGATATATAGTCAAACCTGTCTGAAGCAGCCAGCCAAGGGAATCTAAGAGAGTGGCTGCTTAGCACAGGTGGCTGCTTAATAGAGGTCAAATGAATAATAAAACAACATATTGGGAATCTGGAAACTGGCTGCTTAATACAGGTTGGCTGCTTAATAGAGATGACCACTAACAAGGGTTTGACTGTACCGGTAAACTGAATACATATGAAACAAACATATCTCAATAAACTGTAAATCAATAGGATCTGTCCACTCAATATTGATTATTGAACTTCTCACTGTCTCACTAGAAGGATGAATGTCACACCTTTATCTTCACACAATTAGTTAGATTACTAATCAATTTAATTATACTTGTAATGTAGTCTCCTTTACCTTTTTCCATTACAAAATCATAAAATATCTTTCAGATCCCGTTTTGGAACTTATAAAATAATTATACAACCATGTAGAGCAACGTTTTATTTCATCTTAATATCTGGTATGGTTTAAATCCAGCCATCCTGTCCAGCTCTACCGAGTAATCCGGGATTTCAAACATACCAAGGAGTGTATTAGTCCACTAATTGAGAAATGTGAGTTTCAGTGCATGTTTCTGTCATATATAGTTGTAAGAAGCTGTAGATGACATCCCTATATCCAATCTGTCTGCAGGTGTCTGGAGATCTGCAAAACAAAATCAATACCTAACAATGATTCAGTCTGAAGGAAAGCTATATCCGCCCCCCCTGCAACATGAAGGTCTGTTTGTTTACTGGGGGTTAACCCTTACTGTGCTGGAAACGAGTATATTCGTGTTTGCAAGCAGCATAGAGCCAGATCAAAAGGCACAGAATTTTTTCCGTATGACCAGGCTCTATGCTGTTTGCTATTCGGATAGTGGAGCTAAAACACTTGGCTGAATAGCAAACAACAATGATCCTGATCAGATGCGACGCTACCTTTCAGAATGCACCCTACCACTTTTCTGAACCACTGCCTTTTTTTCGCTCCAGAATACAGTCAAACCTGTGTTAGTGGTCACCTCTATTAAGCAGCCAACCTGTATTAAGCAGCCAGTTTCCAGATTCCCTATATGTTGATTTATTATACATTTGTCCTCTATTAAGCAGCCACCTGCAGGGTTCATTCTAGGTCAGAATTTTTGGGAGAAGTGAGAAAGCGCGTGATCGCTTCCTTAAATGGTGTTCTTTAATATACTTCTGCAAAATAGGGTTAAAATGCACAGTACAACCATTAAATACCACATTTGAATAGAAGGAGTGCTTTATAATGGGCCAGTGTATCTTACTAGCCAAAATTTGTTTGAAAATCGTAAAAATCAAAAACACATTTTTTTTTTAGGGAGAAGTGGGGCCCCCAGAGGGCGAAGTCAGGGTCCCTAGAGCGACAATTTCGCCCACATCGCCCTCTAAAATGATCCCTGCACCTGTGATAAGCAGCCACTTTCTGTGATACCCTTGGCTGGCTGCTTAAGACAGGTTTGACTTTAAACCATAATTCACATAGAAACGGCTCTTGACACCAATACCATATACATTGACAATGTAGTAGCCAAACCAGCATTCACAATAAATCCCAGTATCTCAGGTCCTGTCAAACCTGTCTTAATCAACCAGTCAAGGGAATCACAGAAAGTGGCTGCTTAGCGAAAGGTGGGTGCTTAATTAATAATACAGGGAAAATGTATAATAAAACAACATATTGGCTACTTAATACAGGTTGGCTGCTTAATAGAGGTGACCTCTAACATGGGCTTAACTGTAGTCCCATTAATACCTATGGAGGTGAGGTAGATATATGGACTGCTAATCCAATGATCGATAGCTAAATATGGATGTCATATGTATGGAGATATAATCATATATTAGCTTATATCTGTATATTGGGAAGGGTTAAAGATAGTTCACGAGATATAAAACTAACACTACCTACTTGACCTTTTTGAGTGCAACCTTGACTTAGAACCAATGTGGTTCTGTATGTTGCCTCAATGTGATTGACATGTACCCAAAGTTCATGAAAATCACTTCGGTGGTAAGGACCTACAGAGCAGACATAATCGTTTATTTATTTTACAACGATTGTGAAGCCATATTTAGCAACTTATATTAATCACTCTCATTAGCGAGGGTGAAAGCGTATAATTATGTGGGCATTCGTGTGGGATGAAACGGGAGTACCCGGAGAAAACACACATGTCAGATATGGCGACCATCTCACATTCTTCCCGGTCCGAGGATCGAACCCAGGTTGCATTGGTGAGAAGCGAGCATGCTAACCACTGCGCTAATCGGACAGACATGACAGTAATCATGAGTGAGTAATGTATATACATCTGTATAGCTATGTGACCTTCGACATGTAAGTGTGAGCTTGGTCTTCAACGTAAGTGGTTGGAATATGGGTTGTGCACATACATGTAGTCTCGAAGTGGTTGGAATATGGGTTGTGCACATACATGTAGTCTCAAAGTGGTTGGAATATGGGTTGTGCACATACATGTAGTCTCGAAGTGGTTGGAATATGGGTTGTGCACATACATGTAGTCTCGGAGTGGTTGGAATATGGGTTGTGCACATACATGTAGTCTCGAAGTGGTTGGAATATGGGTTGTGCACATACATGTAGTCTCGAAGTCTCGGGAATATGGGTTGTGCACATACATGTAGTCTCGGGAATATGGGTTGTGCACATACATGTAGTCTCGAAGTGGTTGGAACATCCGACCCATGTCAATAAAATCCTTCAATGTACCAGACACAACAAGTAGTTACTTAACATTGGACCCGTTACATTTACCATGACCTTGAACTGACCTGGTTGGATCATGGGTCCGGATCATGGGTCCTGCAAGTTGTCTAGATGTGGTGCACATTTGATCCATGTCATTAAAGTACTTAACATTTCCTCAAGTGCTAAAACTTTATTTATGTTACAACGATTGTGAAGCAAGCTTTAACAACTTATGTTAATCACTCTTGTTGGTGCGGATGAAAGCGTAAATGTGTGGGAGGAAACCGGAGTACCCGGAGAAAACCCACCTGTCCAATCTGGCGACCACCGTACTTCCCGGTCCAAGGATCGAACCCGGGTTGCATTGATGAGAAGTGAGTGCGCTAACCACTGCACTATTCGGACAGCCTACAGATGGTTAGAAGATATGGACACAAAATGCTACGGACGGATGGAAGAATGAAGACAATTCTGTGATTCCTCCATTCTGCTTTGAAGATTTTAAAAGCTTCCTAACATTTGATCGTGATCATAGTTTGTCTTGAGAGAAATTTAATATGTGCAAAGTTTGATGTATGTAGGTCAATGTCAGGGTGCTTCAATCAAAGTTTGATGTATGTAGGTCAATGTCAGGGTGCTTCAATCAAAGTTTGATGCATGTAGGTCAATGTTAGGGTGCTTCAATCAAAGTTTGATGCATGTAGGTCAATGTCAGGGTGCTTCAATCAAAGTTTGATGCATGTAGGTCAATGTCAGGGTGCTTCAATCAAAGTTTGATGCATGTAGGTCAATGTCAGGGTGCTTCAATCAAAGTTTGATGCATGTAGGTCAATGTCAGGGTGCTTCAATCAAAGTTTGATGCATGTAGGTCAATGTCAGGGTGCTTCAATCAAAGTTTGATGCATGTAGGTCAATGTCAGGGTGCTTCAATCAAAGTTTGATGCATGTAGGTCAATGTCAGGGTGCTTCAATCAAAGTTTGATGCATGTAGGTCAATGTCAGGGTGCTTCAATCAAAGTTTGATGCATGTAGGTCAATGTCAGGGTGCTTCAATCAAAGTTTGATGCATGTAGGTCAATGTCAGGGTGCTTCAATCAAAGTTTGATGCATGTAGGTCAATGTCAGGGTGCTTCAATCAAAGTTTGATCAGGTTCTGTCCAGTATTAGTTTCAAATTAAATGCTTAAATCTGGTGGAATTGGATTATTCAGCTTGATATTGATGAAAGACTGTCGCAGGTTGCAAAATGAGATATTGATTGAGGCAATTATAACAATTTGATGGCAGATAACAATTTCCTAAAGAAACATAATGGAAGTACTGCAAATTACCCGTCTGTTCATTTCCCGTCTGTTCATTTCTCGCAGCGCTATATTATTATGCATCAAGTGAAAATACTAGCTGATTGATATTTTCCCAAATTTTCACATTTTATGATAAAATTATCTGAAATACATGCCTTGTATCACTAAAATAAAACTATTTTGTTTTTATAAAAATTCTAAATATAGTAACCTCAGTACCGTAGCCAGAGGAAAATTTCCACCGAGGCAATCTAGGATGGTCGGGTCCGGGGGCATGTTCCCCCTTAAAATTGTTGGGCTATAGAAGCTATTTCCTGCGTTTTCTGATTTAAGAGTTTAGACGTATAATGTACTGACCTTTCAACTCTAACAGTCAACATTTTATACAGCAAAGGGATATTTTTTGCATTTTATTTATTTCATTTTTCATGGCTTTGAAAATTTTAACCGAGGCAATTGCCTTGGTGTGCCTAAATCTCCATGTCAATTTTACTTGGTTCAAAAACTGAATAAGAGCATTATCATCAACATCCCTGATATTGGCCGTCTATTTTCGACCTTTGTTTATTCATGTGATTTTTGTTTACTTCCGGCAAGCGAATGACGTCATTGCTCTAAAAACAGATGCTTTGGTACTTATGGATTTCACATATTACTTATGAAAGAGCAAACTGCGTGTAAAGCAGATAAATATTCACATTTTATTTGAAAGTATGCAAATGTTGATGTTTTCATTAATCCCATTTAAAAATCCCTTAAACAGAGGTAAATATAAAGAAATACGTGTTTATTTTTGTAAAATGGGAAATTTCATCGCCTGCAGTCGTTGGTGGACCAGTTCCCCCCTAACGAATGAAGAAGTGGCTCAGGTACAGAAGATCCCTGCAGCATTCGATGGTCACTGCCACCTAGATCGAACCCGCAGCGAATATAAGCTTCCGTGGGATTCTAGTTTGGCCCTGATCTGTGACTCGGTAACACCGGATGAAGCACATATGGTGAAGTTGGTAGGGGCCGTAGCTAATTTATGTGACCCCGAGACATACCCAACTCCCGAGGAAGTCAATGCCTGGAAGAGACAAGGGGTTGTTATCTGTGTGGGACTACACCTCAAAAAGGAGGCTACAGGATCAAACCTCCAGCAGCTGCAACAGCTCCTAGAATACCCAGATGTCTCCGGACTTGGTGGGGTTAGATCCATGGTTCCCGCTGTCTGAATGTTTGGCTGCGCCATGTCTGTCGCCAAACGAAAAACACTAGAGCCAATTAAAAAAAAGTTGGCGCCAACTAAAAACCAGACAGTTCACAAATAAATATTTTGAAGCCATGTATTTGACAAAAACAGGTGCCCAAAAAAAAAATCCAATTATTGGGTTTTGTCACAATTGGCGCCACTGGCGACTGACAGCGGGAACCCTGGAACCAGTTGAAAAGTGAACTGGACAAATTCGGAAGCTGGGGCAAACCCTGGAGCTATTCCAGGCTAGACACGTGCTTGTCCTCCACTGCAGAGGGATGGCCGGTGTAGACAATGGCGAGGCCTACACTAGCCTGCTATTTGTGCTACTGGCTGGCCAGTATTAAGCGGGAGCAGCTTATACATCTGCATTGCTTTAGTGGGGATTCCAGCATCGTCAGACTGGAGCACTTCCCAAACACCTACTTTGCTTTTACCAAGTTGGTCCATCAGTTCTTTAGGGAGCAACAGAAGGACCGCATCCTAATGGTAAAGGAAATGGAAGAGTCCCAGTTGCTGGTGGAAACAGATGCTCCATATTTCCATTTCTTTGGTCACAAACGTACCACACCAGCCCTAATTGGCATGGTAGCTGAAGAGGTGGCCAAGATCAGGGGAGGCAAATGGGATGATGTGATGAAAGTGGCTGTGGGAAATGCACGTCGACTTTATTTGCACCATCAACCTCCCAAGTAAGCCGATCAGTAAGAACGGATCATGGCTTAGGTGTGAGGCACTAAGCAAGATCTGTATTCGGGTCCGGTGATGGACTAAGTACTGGTTAACCGCTTACGTCGGCTAAGCCTGCCCAGGAAAAGAAGAATTGGAACATACCTACTTGGGGGTCAGACACCAAGTAGGTGCACAGAATGTCATTCCCGACTAGGGACGTCACAAGCCGGTCAGACGTATGGTGCCTGAAGAACAGACCCATAATGATGTGGAGGAAGTCCTCCCTGATGTACCACACTTCTTGATAAAGTGGGGAGGAGTGTAGTAAATGGCAATTGGGTTTTTTATGTGACACAGTCTGGCACGGAAGATAGAGACACGTCTAGAACAGGAACGAGGCATTCTGGGAGCCAGCTCTACCAGGCAAAACCATCATACACGCTGAGAAGGCTTAGCAAGCAACACGTATCGATAGATCAATTGACTCTTAGCAATATCCAGTAGCAGCTGTTAGGTACATAAGTAGGTAAGTTGCCTGACCCTTTGGCTACTACTTTAGCTCTAACAGACAATGTCAACTTGGAAGATAATTTATTTTATTTTAAGGAATGTGATCTACAAGAAATATGTACATAAGGAAATATGGTCAATATCAGTTATGTCAAACTTTGGTCGTGCCATCATTGTATTGTATGTTGAAATATTTTCGATACAAACATGTTTTCAATAACTCTTCATCTCGCGCATTTAAATTGGACTAGAAGTACAATGACTCATTGTTTATATACGATATTCCCCGTACACTGAGGACGTTTTCAAATATGTGTAGTAAAATAAGTGAATAATCTTTAACCCTTTCAACCCCACAGGCCTCTAAATAGGCTTATGAAAAGTGTAGATCCAGATGAGCCGGCTCGTGACGAGCCGTCTCATCAGGATCTGCACTTTTCTGCCAGTAATAATTATTACTATTTTAAGATAAAATTACCCATTTTGATAAATGAACTGGTCCAAAGGTAATTTTCTTATTAATTTATTGGTCTGAAAATATCATGCACCAGTCCATGTCAGTTACTTGGGGTTGAATGGGTTAAACTAGTATAAAAAAGAATATGTTTTACTATTACTGTTCATCAGTTGCATTGCAACTGCATTTTTAAACGTGTATGATGATGAGGATGTTTTCTAACAGAGTATCTCAGCTGCTTCAGAAAATCTCATGATTATCACTTGACATTGATATTTCAGGTACAGGGTGTCTCAAAAAAGGTCATACTTTATATATTTTTTACTAAAATTAACCCATTCAACACCAAGTAACTCACATGGACTGGTCCATGATATTCATAAACCAATAAATGAATCAGAAAATCACATTTGGACAAGTTCATTTATCAAAATGGGTAATTATGTCTAAAAATAGTCATATCACTGGCAAAAAGTGCAGATCCTGATGAGACGGCTCGTCACGAGCCGGCTCATCTGGATCTACACTTTTTGTAAGCCTATTTAGAGGTCTGTGGTGTTGAAAGGGTTAAGAGAACTTGTCCAGAATATAAATATCCTCATTACCTTCTTTGGACATGTATGGGTTATTATTATTACTAGTACAGACCAGACCAACGCCATGTATCCCTTAGTACATGATGTACACATCTCCTGCCATGCCAAATGTCTACCAGGCAGTTAGAGAGCTCAGTGAAAATGCAGATGCAATGATGAATTCATATGTCCCTACAATGATAACTACACTGAGATATAAACTGTCAAATTTGAATACAGTTCCAGAATGACCCCATAGTTATTTTTATCATGTTGTAGTTTTTTAATCACATGTGTTAGGTTACATTTGGACAGTAACTATACAAGGATACTCTTCATTTTAGAGGGTATCGATAATAGGTCAATATTTTAAATGGCGACTGGCTGTTACCTGTTGTGCTTAGTCGACTACAATTTGTTGTTTTGATAGTCATTATTTTATATAATGATATGGATAAATGGAAATGATATAATTTAAAGTGTAGTGTATTTCGGCGTGGGTAGAACAGCGGCCCAGCTAGCTCAGTTGGTAGAGCTTTCCGACTAGTGTTCAGGAGGTCATGGGTTTGAGTCTCACATTGGGTCACTCTTTCTTTGCTTGGTCACTTTAATGGCGACGAGGATGGGATGGTACGGGCAAAGGAGTAGGGGTGCAGCTCCAGGA
Organism: Archivesica marissinica; assembly: GCA_014843695.1. Lineage (NCBI taxonomy): Eukaryota > Metazoa > Mollusca > Bivalvia > Venerida > Vesicomyidae > Archivesica > Archivesica marissinica. Next base: position 40,230,915 of record CM026397.1, on the reverse strand, counting down.
ATCGGAGTGCTGCTCATAAAGATTAAAAGAGGGAAGAGTGTAGTGTATTTCGGCGTGGGTAGAACAGTGGCCCGGCTAGCTCAGTTGGTAGGGATGTCCGTCTAGTGTTCGGGAGGTCGTGGGTTTGAGTCCTACGTCGGATCATTAACTTTTCCGCTCTTTCTTTGCTTGTATGTATGTTCCTTTAATGTCAAACCCCTCGCGGGGACTATGTTTTCCTGGGCAGGCTTAGCCGACCTAAGCGATTAACCAGTACTAAGCAATGTGTGTGAGGTGCCTTGCTCAATGATACTACATAAGTGGCCTGACCGAGTATCGAACCCAGGACGGTTCGATTCCAAATCCGACGCTCTACCACTGGACCACGGACGTCACACTTGGTCACTTTAAGAGGAAATGCATGTTTTGGATTACCTTCCATGCTTGCTTACATAGCAGAGTAACAGTGCTATTGGTATCGAAAACCGGTCAGTCAATGATACTTCTGGTAACATTTTATATATGGACAACTAACAATTATTGAAAATCTAAGGTCTCTAGGTCCCCGCAAGTGGTTTGACATTAATCTGTTAATAGAACGTACATACATACATATTTCAGGTGCCACATACCTTCCGCTGACACTTTTTTAAATTCGTTAGCTTTCTAATATGTCTATATCTGGAGTGTTAATTCTGGTATTCACTCAATCATCAATGACCGTGTTACCCGTGTAAGTTACTGTACCCCTGTATCGGTAGGTCTGTAAGCTGGTAAGTAGGGTTCAAATTCATGGTGATTTTACACGTTAGTCTGTTAGTGTCATAATTTCAGACTCAGCTACACCCCAATAACCCTGCATAATTATTCGCTTTTTACTATGTGAAATTCAAAATAGTCTGCAACAATATACCTGTAATTATTGTTAAATTACCTGCATATAATTTACAGTCGCTTGTAGCAAAGAAATATCCGTCACCTAGGTGCGCGGTCGCCTCAGATTAAAATAAGCAAGATACTTCATAAGCCTAATTTTGTTAGTAATCTCTGGCTGCTAACTGAAAGCACATTCTCTCTAAGTGCGGACAACTCTCGATTTTACTAACTAGCATTCTCAAGCAGCTGAAACAGCATAACACGTGGCGTCCGTGGTCCAGTGGTAGAGCGTCGTATTTGGAATCGAACGGTCCCGGGTTCGATACTCGGTCAGGCCACGTATGTAGTGTCATTGAGCAAGGCACCTCACACACATTGCTTAGTACTGGTTAAATCGCTTACGTCGGCTAAGCCTGTCCAGGAAAACATGTCTAAGTCCCCGCGAGGGGTTTGACATTAAAGGAACATACATACATCTGCAGACTTCAGGGTCCCAACTTCAAGTTATCCACAACAGCCAAGACCTTGGGTCACCAAAAGTTAAGTGGGTGGCGAAGTCAGTGAATCCCTCAAACTAGAACACGGAGTGCGACAATGTGATATACTGTCAACTCATTTCTAGAAATGTTACATCAATAACCTGCTCTTAGACCGTGAAACATGATTTTTGGGGAAACATATTGGTACAGTGTATGCTACACTGGCTGCCCAACATGTGCTGACAATGTTCTTCTGATGTCAGAGGACCCAGTCAAACTATAAACCAGACATAGCCTTCCTCATCCTACTCACAAGAGCATATATATATAGAATTACTCTCGATTCGCCACACTCACGATTCTCCACATCTCGATTCGCCACAGAGTAAACATGATTCGCCACAACTAAAACACGATTCGCCACAGCTAAAACACGATTCGCCACAGTATAATTAAAATGAAAAGTATACTCTAAAAATAATAAAAATATTAACAAAACATGATGACATAACAATATAATCAGCTTTTATAACGTTTATATACGTAATGTGAGCCTTGTCCGCAATTATTAACCCGAATTCCCTATGTATTTATTGCAATTCAACCACCCTGTAATCTAAGTATTCCTTCAGACCCAGAACCAGACACAGTAACATATATACCTACAAACACATTCACGCACCTAAAGACTCGTACAAATACTCTTTCTATCCTACAGCCGTCACTCAGTGAAACATGCTACCGCCCACCATATATGCCGCAGACACAGTGGACGCCTTCAAGGCCCTGATCCCTGTGTCTGTCCTTACCCCCAATATAATTTGCATAAATTGCCACAATTATGTACATAGTTTTATAAAAAAAACACTTAAAAATATATCTAAAAATATGTCTATTCACTGTATCCTTTCTAATGAGCACGTTCTGATCAAGCACTTAACTAACACTTTTTATTACGGCGCCAGCACCTAATCTTCATAAGTGAAGGGGTGCTGTATAAACAAAGAAGAAGAAGAATTCTAGAATCTTGGAAAATGAGTATCACTTTCATATTAATTTGCCCACATTACTCAAACCTAAGATCGAAATTCATTAAAAGATACTACCATACTTGGCCGACTGTACAGAAATTTATTAATCTTTTGTCATGCAAATAAAAAAAAATCACCATTGGTATTTCCAAATATATATATATTGGAAATAAGCAACGAAATTAATGCGATGATGATTCAGTTTCTTTACCCTCGCCGCCGGTAAACCATATGGGTGAGCAAACGTGCTTTCGCACCGTCGATTATTCGATGAAGTGTTGAGTCGTCGGTGTCCTGTAGAGTGGTGTAGATTGAAGTTTGTGGTTGTAGAGTCCCATGAAGATGTCGGTCCAAGATGATTAGTTTTCTCGATAATTATTCCTTGTTGGTTGTATCTATGTTGTTTAAGTCCAAGATGATTATGTTCTAGTAGGGTAGTCCAAGATGATTATGTTCTAGTAGGGTAGTCCAAGATGATTATGTTCTAGTACGGTAGTCCAAGATGATTATGTTCTAGTACGGTAGTCTCTCTCCGCCATCATGTCCAAGGTGGTTATTTTCTCGGTTCTTTTTAGGGCCACATCCTCCACGATTAGTCGGCTCACAGCAGCAAAATGGTTCGGTTGTTCCGTCGTTGTCCACCCCGTTGACGCATCCGGGGTCTAGGTCGCATCCCTCCGTCTCCAACCGCTCGCCCGTCATTGGAGACAGATAAAATAGTTCGAGGCGACGAGTGCGCCATCCACGCGAAACGACTGCCATCTTCTCCTACCCAGTCACTCGTCTCCTCTTCAGCGCCCCAGTACTAGCTGCTGCTGATCTAGGTAAGTAAGTGTAGACACTCAAAAGAGTCGATGCGGGTCCTCGTCTGTATGCGTCAGCGGCGTGGATTGGTCACTTCGGAACGGTGATCCAATTTCCTGCTGTGAACTGTGCCTTGTTCCCGACGTGCACGGTGTGGAGGCACGAACAAGAGAAAACTAAACATATAAAACGAAACTAATGCATATTTTACACATATATTTGAACTTGTGATTGTGCTCTTTATGTGCTATATATACAAACATGTATACTGTTTTATGCAATAAACTTATTGTATTGTATTGTATTGATTCAATTCTGGGTACGTGTGTCAATTATCTAACACCTGTACATGTTGATCACCTGTGATCATTGTGTAACGATGCATCCCGTTTCGTCTACTCAGTTATCAGAGACAAACTAACACCTCAAACCCTTAATCATGGATTGAAAATAACAATAGACATACATAATAGTTAATTTAATACATTCAATATAAAGCCAAAAATTAATTGCAATCAAGATATTACATTTGAAAATTATACTGTGGCGAATTGTGTTTTAACTGTGGCGAATCGTGTTTTAACTGGCGAATCATGTTTATTCTGTGGCGAATCGTGATTGTGGCGAATCGAGATAATACCATATAGATGGTTTCGAGGCCTGGAGACAGAACTTTACGGACAAAACAACCATTTAGACCAGGAGCCTAGCTGGAAAGTTAACCAATTATCATGTATATAGCAATGGTCCATGTGCATGCCCATGTAAGGAAATGGACGTTTGGCATGCTCATTCTGGTGGGTGTGGTCAGGAGGGCCATGAGAAAGGAACCCCACAATTGAGCTAGATCAGCTCATGAGTTAACCTGATGAAACCTACTGGAAAATGTTCGGCATAGTCCCAGGTATCATGAATGACCACTGCCAGACATTTTCAGTGGTGGGTTGTGCCCGCCAGACAACACCGAATGCCCCCACCCTCAAAATTGAGCTAGATCAGCTCATGAGTTAATCTGATGAAACCTACTGGAAAATGTTCAGCATAGTCCCAGGTATCACAAATGACCACTGCCAGACATTTTCTGTGGTGGGATGTGCCCGCCAGACACCCCCGAATGTCCCCACCCCCAAAATTGAGCCAGATCAGCTCGTGAGTTAACCTGATGAAACTTACTGGAAAATGTTCAGCATAGTCCCAGGTATCTTGAATGACCACTGCCAGACATTTTCAGTGGTGGAGTGTGCCTGCCAGATACCCCCCAATGCCCCCCATCCCCAGCATCTTTAAAGATGGCCGCCATGAAAACCTATTTTTCTTATATCTCAAGTCCTATTTCACATAGTCATCATTTTGGTGTCAACATATATTGGAGGGGGGGACAAGAATTAAAAATATTCTACTTTTGACCAGCTCTGATATTTAGTTCTACCATTTAAAGATGGCCTCCACTAATAAATAATATTTAATGTAAACAGTACATTTAATGTTATGTATTAGTGGAGGAAGAACCCTTATAGTATGGAAAAAATGTTATTTATTAGTGGTTTCAACCATAATTTAGTGTTAATATAAGTCTCAGTAAAACATGTTGATGTTTATCATTTATATAGAAGGCAGTTACAGAATAAAATAACATAGGTCTCACTAGAAATCTGTCTGAACAGGGTGTTGGGAACAAAATTTAAAATACTAAATATCAGCAGAGTGCTTAACATTTCAGCAGGGTATCATTTCTCAGCAGGGTAGATCACATTCTTTAATCATAATAATGAAAACCCTGTTAATAATATATATAGAAAGTAAATGGTTAATTGGTAGTGACTGAATGGGGTGACCTGTACATGGTAAGAAGGGATGCTGTCTGACCAGATGGGTTATTGTTAGCACTGATGTAAGATTAGCAGCATACTGGCTCTCATGAGGGCAGAGATTAGTCCAGATATAATTTTGAGGGTGGTATGAAAACAACAACACAGGCAGCATTAGAAGTATATTCCAAGCTGGGATTCCAAGACATCCTTCCAGTTAAGAAACAGAGTTGACAGATGAACCAGTCCAAGGTAGGTTATTAACTTATTGTTGTAATATTGATAATCAAGACTAATAATGATATAAAAGCTGGTCCTACCGGGTTCCTACCTCAGCAGCAATTACTGATACCCCTGCCGGAACATCCAGTACAGCATATCTATCGACTGCTGAGGAACTGAATGAATGCAAGATTGGACTAAAGGTATTGGATCTGTATTGGTTTTCGAAACTGAGAGAAGGCAACACACCATTGCATGCTGGATTCATGAGCAAGTACATCAATGACTCCTTACCACTTCAACGAATTTGCTACATGGACCCAATATCCAGATTCCCAACCAACAATAATGTGGTGAGAGAGACGATGATCCGGACAATGAACGTTGCAAAGGAAACAGGCCAAGATTACGCAGTTGTCACCTATGATTTGGCCATTGCGTTGAAAGCCTACTAAATACAAGCAATTGAAACACCCTTGTTTGACAGCTTCCAGTCGATTCTGGATGGGCATCTTGGGTCAACAGCTCATTTCTGGGCCATTTACATCTTCCTGATCAATCACCTCCACAGAGAGCTGCAGATATGCATAAAGACGAATGACGTCGGTTGCTATATTCATGTATTCACAATGATGCTTGCAGTATACTTCGCCCTGAACCGACCAAACGATGCCAGATGGGGAATACCTTTTCTGCAGAAGTGTGAAGAGTTCAGACCCAAAGCTGCGTAAAGTACCGGAGAAGGGTGCGTTTTCCATCAGACGCACACAGAAGTGTTACAGTAGATCGGCTGTTGACCTCTCTTTGGAGCAAACGGTCAACCGTGATGCTGCATCCAAAATGAAGGGAATTGTTGACTTCCGAAATTCTGAGAACGCAATGCACCGATGGTCATTGACTATGACCCAGCGAGCTATGGCAATCACCGAGCTTAGACCATTCACTGGGCTTGAACTGAGGGAAATGCAACAGCTCAATGCCGTCCCTCAAGAACCATAAGGGACAACAGTCAGATAGCTGAACTGAGTGGAAAAATTGACGAATTCTGCAATCCATTCACAGATGATGCTCCAACTTCCTTGGTGAATGTTGCAACCGGTCAAGCAGCATCTAAGGCAACTGTATTATATCTACTCAATATGCTGAAAATGGGTCAGGATGAAAGGGATACATTTCAAGATGAATGGGACAGCAACAGCCATCGATTTCTTCAACCTGTGAAACGTACGCGTGTACAGAACTTTGCTGTTCAGAACATGAAGAAAAAAGAAACAAAGCTACCCTCCTCACAGATGGACAAATGCTGAGATCCTGTGTCCGTATGATCGTAGTTGTTGCAGAGAAAACAGCACTTGACCTTCGGAATGTGCTCTCCTGCCCAATTACGTCATACCCACTGTCACTCGCACACTGTGATGGGGCGCATGTGAAAAGTGGGGGGAAAATCAGCATTGTTGAAAAAGTTTGAGTCCCTCCAGACAGAAACAATCACAGAAGCCGAGTTACCGAGGAGTTATGTACAGGTATATGATGGAGGAAATCTTCTTCATTCCGTCCTCTCACAAACAAACATGGGAGCAGCATACGCATCAACTGCTCGGACCATGCTGTGGTAAGTTCAGGGAGGGTTAATGAAGCACATGTTTGTTTTGACAAGTACGGTGAGAACTCCACCAAGGACAGTGATAGAAAGTTGCGGTGTGCAGTTGATTCAGTATATATCATAACCGGGGCAGATCAGACAATCAGACAGAGTGGGGAAAAACCTCTCATCAATGGAGTATTCAAGAATGAACTTGCCAAGTTTCTCTTGCAAGAGTGGAGGAAAGATCATTACTGGAATATCTTTGGTGGAAATACCTTGCTTGCTTCTTATGGTGGTGAGTGCTTTCAGTATGTCCATGATGAGCACCATCATATTACTGTAACCAGCCCATGAAGAGGCCGATGCGCTGATTGCTTTCCACATCGCAAATATCACAGCAGGCAATGGCATGGTGAGGGCATCTGACACCGATGTCTTAGTGATATTGAGTGGTGCCCTTGGACAGCAACGCCGAAAAGTCCGGGCTATGGCCAACATCATCATGTACTGTGGGGTGGGAAACAGCAGGAGGTACATCAATGTGACCAACATTGCTGACGTCCTTGAAGAGCGGAAACCTGGACTTCCCAAAGCACTGCCCGGATACCGTGCCTTCACTGGATGTGACTTTACATCGGCCTTTTACAGGTTGGCACAAGATATTTGTGTCTCAGTAAAATGTCTCGGTGTTGGTGCTATGATTTAATTAGCCATAGCATTTGTTTAAAATTTGATATATGGTGCACTTTGTTTGTGCGGATAACAAATCTGAAATGAAAAAAATCTGGATAACCAGATTCGTATTTTTGAGCACTGATTGAATGGTCTCATTTTGAATTTGTACCCGATTTTTCAGGAAAGGCAAAACTAAACCCCTCGATCAGAGAGAAGGACAAGACTGGCTGCTACGTAAACCTCTTCATCAGTATGGGCGAGGTGCATGGTAGTGTTGATCTGGATGTCGCATCAGAGTTTGTCTGCCGCATGTATGCACACAGCAAGACTCAAGATGTCAATGAAGCACGATAAAACAAACTGATGCAAATGACTGGCAAAGTTGATCAGGTAATTAAGGCACACGAACCTTTAATATGATCATCATTATAAAATTAAAATACCTTACAGCATGTGCAGTTTTAGAGGGGGCGGAAGGGCGTATGCCCCCTATTGAAAATCACTAAAAATTACCTCTGTAGAATGTTAATTTTTCAAATCGGACCATTATTAACAAAGTTATAGTGGGAAAAAATGTGCACACAGCCGGCATCCATATATTAAGTGTAAGCTGTAGACTATTGGTACCCCCATTTCTGTTCTGGACCCTACGTTGCATGACTAATGATTGCACGCCCCCTTTAAACAAATCCTGGATCTGCCCCTGTTACAACAGCTCTAATCATGCATTTCATTGACTTTCAGGAGAATCCACTGGCAAACATCAAACGTATCGACTGTGCCTTGCTGTCACCTTCTCAACAGACCTTTGAGATGAAGATTCGACGAACGCAGTATGTTACAGCATTGTGAACACATGCCATGACAGCATCTCCTGGGGACGGTTTGTCACCAACTGATTACGGATGGTATTGATTACGGATGGTATGTGAGGGACAACCTCCTGGAAGCCAACCTGGATTGAAGGGCCAGCCATACCAAATGGTTTGTTAGGAATGGCCGTAACAATGCAGAGGACATGGAGGCTGAAGGTGACAGAGAGTCTGAGATGGAAGTAGAAACTACTGATGGAGTGAGCGATTCAGATGGCGAAGCATGGAGTGAAGACTCAGATTCAGAGAAGGAAGACGGGGATTACTTGTAGAAGATAACACCTCTAGAGAATCTAAGGGCTATACAGTATTATGCTGAACATTTTTCAGTCACTTTCATCGAGTTTGGTTAACTCAGATCTAACTCTGTATTTGGAATGGGGGGTAGGAGGTATATAGCAGGCACACTCAACCATAGATAATTACTTACCCGTGTACATGATACATACATGCCTATATCTATATGGCTTACTTAAAATCAATAAAGGAACTGAATTTAAATGTGTATGTCTGTTATGTGTCACCTTTTGGTGAATTCACAAAACATCCTGAATTGATGGCTATATATATATTTTTACAAAATATAATTAAAACACCTCCCCCCATGATACTTGGGACTATGCCAAACATTTTCCAGTAGTTTCAGAAGGTTAACTCACAAGCTGATCTAGCTCTATGTTGGGGGTGGGGGCATTTGGGGGTGTCTGGCGAGCACAACCCACCACTGAAAATGTCTGGCAGTGGCCATTCATGATACTTGGAGCTATGACAAATATGTTCCAGTAAATTTCATCAGGTTAACTCACAAGCTGATCTGGCTCAGTTTTGGGGGGTGGGGACATTCGGGGGTGTCTGGCGTGCACATCCCACCACTGAAAATGTCTGGCAGTGGTCATTTGTGATACCTGGAACTATGCTGAACATTTTCAGTTTTGGGGGTGGGGGCATTCGGGGGTGTCTGGCGGGCACAACCCACCACTGAACATGTCTGGCAGTGGTCATTGTGATACCTGGGACTATGCTGAACATTTTCCAGTATGTTTCATCAGGTTAACTCATGAGCTGATCTAGCTCAATGTTGGGGGTGGGGGCATTCGGGGGTATCTGGCGGGCACAACCCACCACTGAAAATGTCTGGCCATTCATGATACCTGGGATTATAACTCACGAGCTGATCTAGGTCAATTTTGGGGTACCGGTTATAGAAGTCTGGCGGGCACAACCCACCACCGAAAATGTCTGGCAGTGGCCATTTGTGATACCTGGGACTATGCCGGGCATTTTACAATAAGTTTCATCAGGTTAACTCATGAGCTGATCTAGCTCAATTTTGGGGTTCCTTTCTCATGGCCCTCCTGACCACACCCACCAGAATGAGCATTTCAGACGTCCATTTCCTTACATGGGCATGCACATGGACCATTGCTATATACATGAAAATTGGTTAACTTTCCAGCTAGGCTGACCCCTCTGGGCTCCTGTTCTATAATGCGATAATAAAGGGAATCTTACACTGGTGGTGATTTCATACCATATCGTTTTGGAAAGTTTGCCAAAATGACTCTTTTCATAAACTATGACATGAAATAACCACTTTTGCAATATCTTATATACAGGCTACATCCGTTATGTCAAAGTCGATTATGTCGAATTATCCGGTTATCTCGAAGTCGGATCAAAATCCCGTTTCAGATACTATCATTTACATATAACTGGATCTGTTTATATTGAATTTCGTAAAGTCAAACTTCGGTTATGTCGAAGTATTTTGTTCGGTCCGACGGAATTCGACATAACGGATGTAGACTGTATGTGTACGGATGACTGTGTTTCTCCGGGTACTCCGGTTTCCTCCCTCATGAATGACCACATAAATGTATACGCTTTCATCCGAGCCAACGAGAGTGATTAATATAAGTTGTTAAAACTTGCTTCGCAATCATTGTAAAATAAATAAAGTATAGACTGTGTGTGTACGAATGACTGTGCATAGGAAAGTAATACCATGTTGTTGGAGAGTAACGTATGATCCGTTATTAGTGAACTACTTTAGTTTAAACATATTTTATTCAGCTAAGTCAATATATATACAGTATACCAATACACAGGATATCTGAAATGGATTGGAAACCAAGCTGAGAGCTTATGTAAATTCCTTCCCATGAGGATGTTACAATATACAGTTGTTAGCATTGAGAGCGGTTAGTGAGACATGACGGGCATTGTCTTAAGTTCTTTAGCCCCGAGTGGTCCTGGGCGCTTGCATGCGTACTTGTGATTAGTGGGCAATTTGTAACATGTTTTGTCATCATTTGTGCACTAATTGGTGGTGAACTGAATTGGAAGGTATGGAACATTAGTAAATGGGATGAAATGAAATGGGTTGCTGTGACACACAGGAAAGGAAGGATGGACCTGGAATACCCACCAGGTAGTCGGATCATGCAGGAAAGGAAGGATGAACCTGGAATACCCACCAGGTAGTCGGATCATACAGGAAATGAAGGATGGACCTGGAATACCCACCAGGTAGTCGGATCATGCAGGAAAGGAAGGATGGACCTGGAATACCCACCAGGTAGTCGGATCATACAGGAAATGAAGGATGGACCTGGAATACCCACCAGGTAGTCGGATCATGCAGGAAAGGAAGGATATACCTGGAATACTCACCAGGTAGTCGGATCATACAGGAAAGGAAGGATAGACCTGGAATACTCACCAGGTAGTCGGATCATGCGTCAAACCTCTTAGTGAACTATAATCTTATTTTAAGTTATTCTGGAAACCTTGTGTAATATCTCCCCTTGATAAAAGGTTGAAGATTGCATCAAATGCATCCCTTGATCGATCACGTACAGTGTTTTCTGGTAGGCAGATCTTTGTAATAACGAATCTCTTTTCAATGTGCTTTATCATGCATGCGTTTATAATTAATGAAACCCTCATGGGAGTTTGACTAAATTCTTAGAGATTTCTCGGTAAATAGCTTAAAATTAACGACGTGTAGCCGATATGTTTGCTTTTCTGTGTTTATTGTTTACGCTAACAATATTAAATGTTGCAAATAATAAGGTGTACACAATGCCAATAAATAATCGCACATACAATCAATCAGGCGTGCATTACTACATTACTACATTACTACATTACTACATTACTACAATACTGCATTACTGCATTACTACATTACTACATTACTGCATTACTACATTACTGCATTACTACATTACTGCATTACTACATTACTACATTACTACAATACTACATTACTACATTACTACAATACTGCATTACTGCATTACTACATTACTGCATTACTGCATTACTGCATTACTACATTACTGCATTACTACATTACTGCATTACTACATCACTGCATTACTACATTACTACATTACTGCATTACTACATTACTACATTACTACATTACTACATTACTACATTACTGCATTACTGCATTACTGCATTACTGCATTACTACATTACTGCATTACTACATTACTGCATTACTACATTACTACATTACTGCATTACTGCATTACTACATTACTACATTACTACATTACTACATTACTGCATTACTACATTACTACATTAC
>CM026397.1:40153613-40217983 GCA_014843695.1 Archivesica marissinica | reverse complement strand
TGTGATGTTTGACTTAGAAAATGTACTTGGTATTATTTCAGTTGTTCAGTAAATAGTTATTGCCTCTATGATTAGAATGGTGGTACCTAGCGAAAGAAATGCTATTTTAGGACATATGATGTATTGATATTATGATTGTTTTCTACTGTATATTCAAAGGAATGAAGATTTGTAAATCGGCCGATAGCGGGCGATGTCAAACTTCTCACCGGGTAGGGAGGATTGTGCAAAACCCCAATTTGCACGAAATGTTTATTATTGTTATATATAAATAGTAATGTAGTATATAAATACATTAAACTGTTTCTATATATGGCCAAATGTTTACCATGTAATATATATATATTTGTATTATGCATAATCGTCTGCTATTATTTTCGCGCCTAAAATTATCAATCTCGCTTCGCGCGGGAAATGACTTAAGATGTTAGGCCTAATCTCAGTTTATCAAGGCCGTGGTTGCAGGTGTCCAGTTATGTAATACAAAGGCACCGAACTGGGTTGATGGTGTAATATTAGATAACAGGCCGTGGTTGCAGGTGTCCAGTTATGTAATATAAAGGCACCGAACTGGCGACCCGCCTCAGTACTGACGACAATGATAAAACAATTTGCATCAAACTTACGCTTCCCAATTAAGTTGAATCAACACTTTAATTATTCGGTCACTGTAGCCGGCTCTGTGTGATATATCACCATGACACGCTGTATATTGCATTGTTTGGTACAGCGGAAGTTTCGCTAATCCCACTGATCACGATTTGTTCACAGGCAACTCCGTATTTGCGCAAAATAAAGATTTGTTGATTTTATATTTTTTAACAGAGTACTCGATTATCTGAACAGTATTCGATACTCGGACGTTCGATCGAGTACTCGAGTACTCGAGTACTCGTTGACATCCCTAATATATATACATCCAAAATGTGCTGACACCTGTACCGTCGAGGAACATTGTACATACATGTATATAAATACCACTATTTTAGTAGTTGCTAACTATCTACATTCTTTTAAACTAATATTGATGCAATGGTGGAGGTATCTGATAGGACACAGAGCGTTTTAACTTATTTAGCATTACAACGTGTGTGAAGTGATTTTACGAGGTGAGGACAACCTCGGTGTTCCATTCTTGGAAGGAGATACGGAGAAAAGAAGATACATATCCATCTACTGAAGAACATAGTGGTACATATAGTAATAAGCCAAGTCATGACAATAGGATTAAGTCATATCTGATTGGCACGCAGGCAGCATGCACTGATTTGGAAATTGATACAAAAACACCCATCTTGGACTGACAGGGCCGTTGCTGGAGCTATTTTGATGATACGCACGGCCAAAATATGCTTGTTTATCGAGTGAGCATAGCGAGCGAGTACGCTAGGGGGGTCCGAGGCCATGCCCCCCGGAATTTTTTTGAAATGAGGAAGCAATTTCTTGCATTTTGTAACATACAATTGCAGGACTAAAGTTCTTACGACAATCCGAATAAAGGTATAAATTAAGGCTAGATGTATAATATACATGATATATCGCCCTTATCAATTAAACAAGCACGTAAAATAGCACAAACTAAATTTTGAGATGCACAATATTTGCAATGGGCTCAATTATTCCACCACTACACACATCCCGGCGCCTATGTATCCCTACAAGCCCACCCCCGGGGTTTTAATGCATTTTTGGAGTTTTCATTTTTTTCGTTTTCTGAGACCAATGATACGCACGTGCGTACTTGCGTATGCCCAGCGACGGGCCTGACTGACTATAGCACTTCACAGAAGAAGGCATTGAGCTTGTAAGAATTAAGGGGCCTATACTTATGCCCTGATGAGAAGCGGTATTAGTGGGTTAAACCCCACAGTTTTGCATAAAACAAACAGAACCTACGTAATCCCCGAACTCCTGTACTGTACACAAACTCTTGCATTATTAACCTCGCAGATCAATCAACTAGAAATATTCCACAGCAAAACATCAATATACAGTCTTCCTGTGAGGACATTAACCTCAACAGTAATCGATATTCACAAACGACAACAAAGTATCCTACATACAATTGTACAATCAAAGCTCAACTCATTAATGCAGAGCCAGATAGCCATAGGTAACAAACGCTGAACCTGTCTCAACATACACAAAAACACAATTGAAAACTAAAACTAGATCGGCGATTGAAACATATTGATACAGACGTCTTGATGGGGATGCAGAACATCGTTCAACACTAACTTACTGTAGCATATGTACAAATAGGAAAACTCACACCGTATGGAATACCGTAGAATCAAATGCAACTAGAGTAAAAAAGGCATTACAAAGGCTAGCCTTCTCACTGGAACCACAGAAGCTTGGGGTCTGGACACATGTTTGCTGGTTCAAAACAACAACACTAAAAAACTTCGTTATGGTCTTAAACGTTTTACGTTTATTTATCGTCGCTACCGGTTGCCCATATGAGCAACGCCTCATGAAGTGATTAGTCATTTTAGATTCTTGGAAGATAGTGCAATGGTACAAACAGAGACCCAGTCTTTTACGTGCGTACAGCATTGACACGAGACCTCGGTTTAAAGTATCACCTGAAAGACTGTTAATTTTATTAGGGTCAGATGAGGGATCGAACCTGCGATCCCTGGATTACCAATCCAACGTGTTACTCACTGGACTATATTTTGTCTCTTTCAATCCTGCATCAATGAGTGTAGCATCATTTACCTATTCGATCCAAATTTGAGCATGATTGTTTATATATATCTATGTTATGCTGCTGACAATGGCTTACGATTATACATTGTAGCTAGCAGGCGCGTTATCTGGGAACAGTTATTAATAAGCAATAGGTTTTAGTTGCAAAGTTATGATAGATAAAATGATAAAAATTCTACAAGAATATTATAATACACACATCTTATTTTAGAATTTGTTTTGGGGAGCCAGCCGCTCAACAATGATGCTTAAACTGGGGCTAGACTGAACGTGTAGGGGAGACTATTCCATAGGCGTTACGTCTAGGGAAGAACCCCGTTTAAAGTGATATTGTGTCATGGAAACTATAATTATTAGGTAGTTCATCAGGTTTCTAGTGTGGTCAGATGGTGGTAGTCACCAGACACAGCAGATGGTGGTAGTCACCAGACACAGCAGATGGTGGTAGTCACCAGACACAGCAGATGGTGGTAGTCACCAGACACAGCAGATGGTGGTAGTCACCAGACACAGCAGATGGTGGTAGTCACCAGACATAGCAGATGGTGGTAGTCACCAGACACAGCAGATGGTGGTAGTCACCAGACACAGCAGATGGTGGTAGTCACCAGACACACAGCTGTTTTGTATTCTATAAAGGGAGGTGGCATCATTGATGTTTCGTCGCTGTTCAAGGGTCTGCTACCTTAGGATTTGGATCATTTTGGTTGCGCTACTGGTATAATTATATAAAAACATGACTACATCCACGCGAGGTTTATATATGTTCCATTAATGTCAAACCCCTTGCGGAGACGTAGACATGTTTTCCTGGGCAAGTTTAGCCGACCTAAGTGGTTAACCAGTACTAAGCGATATGTGTGAGGTGCCTTGCTCAATGACACTACATACGTGGCCTGACCGAGTATCGAACCCGGGACCGATTCATTCCAAATCCGAAGCTGGACCACGGATGCCACACTATGACATTAGAGGAAGATAGATCATTATAATCCTTAAATATGTACAGGACAGCTGGTCTTTGGACTTGGTATATTGTGTACGTTTAATATGCGTGCCGCTGATGCGGTGGACTATGCGGTGGAACAGTACTACAATTGTGGTCGTGTGTATGTCTTGTATACTGTTTCTTTAACCTTGTTGTTTGACGTGTTTTACATAGCTGTTTATGAACTGACGACAGTTATTAGCTTTAGCTGTTGTATTGTTTATGTGATTGGTCCTTGAAATGTTGTGATTGAGTGCTAATCCAAGTTATGTTGCGGAATCAGTGGATTTGATTTCAGTGTACTTTGTGTGGGAAAACTATGGGGTTTCTTTAGCTGGTAATTCTTAGCACATGTACTTCATATTAAATTGTATCGGGATGGAATTCCATATTTAATAGTTTATTGTATATATGATATTGATTTTTTAATGAAATGATTAACAGTTGAATTAGATGTGGATGTGTTGCTTAATACATCCGATCTATCAACAGCATCAGGAGAGAACATTGATTGTACATTCGATCTAGCCGCAGTAACCGGATGATACATGCAGACCAGATACAGTAAATCCTCCACAGTGTTAACTTTATTCGGCCAAAGGCGAAATGATACGGTGTAAAGCATTGGTTAACTTTATAAAAGCTGATCTAAGCTGCATGCATGCTAATCATGAGCTATATATTTGAATGCTAGTCGTCCCTCGTCCATGTCCGTTCATCCACAATATCTACAAACGGGTTTTCCTCCCAATTTTGATGAAACTTTTTACGAAGCATCGGAATACCACATGTTGTAGATCTGAAGCACTTACATATCGACTCGAAAATGAATGATGTGGTTGCAGGTTCGGACATAATATATATTATATGTTCGAATTATCCTCTGTACCCGCTTGGTGACAACGGAATATTGTGTCGTGCGTGTCGTGCGTGCGTGTGTGTCAGGCGATGTGTGTATTGCAGCGACACTACACAGCTCAGGCGGGACAATGGGTATGTGTGTATTGTACTATTGTATTCAAGTCATAGTAAATGATTATATTGATACATTTAAACTGTTAACGATCGTGTTTCATAAACATCGATACATAGATCTTGGTAAATATATGTCGATAACAAATACACGAATATTTAATGTAAATAAGCGTTGTGTTTTATAAACATCAATACATATATCTCGGTAATTATAACCATTAAATCGATGCACGAGTATTTAATGTAAATAAGCGTTGTGTTTTATAAACATCAATAAATATATCTCGGTAATTATAACCATTAAATCGATGCACGAGTATTTAATGTAAATACACAGACTTAATTGTGCTGATAGTTCTTTGACTGCTGGAGTCAGGAACACCAACATTTGACACTACTGTTTATATTAACCCGGAAGTCGACATTCCTTCACTTATCGGATGTCATATAGATCTTTGATCTGAATCTTAGCGTCCTTACCACTGTAACTCATGGTGGCATATAGTTTGGCTCCAGCAACTCATGCGTTTGCAATGTTCTTGTCCCGTTGATCTGTCTTACTTCGAATACCTGGTTCTCACGGACATTCGTTAGGTTTTCTTGAACAAAGACGTCTGCACCCCTTTCGATTCATAAGCACACGTTGTCGTGCTTTGTAATTGGTAAACTTTATGCTGATTTTCCTGTTGAGTTTGTTTGTAGGTTTATCTGTCCTATGTCACCGATCTATATCTGCTGGTGACAGTGTTATATTTGTTGAGTGTGTCTATGCGAGGATTGTTCTCTCCACATCATCGGTCATGTCTCCTGTGGCACCTGGAATACCCGACATCCTGCGTGCATACTTGTCCAGTTCATCCAGGGCAGCTGATGTTGAATCTAATGATACCCAGTGATGCAATTTCCTTTCTTAGTGTTTGATTTTCCAATTTTAAATTTGTTAATATCATTTTGAAGACTGGCAGTTGCATCTTTAAAGTCATTTTGAACGAGCGTTGTTTCTCTTTCAGAATCTCCTTCGTAAAGCTGGACGGTGTCATGTTCTTACTTCTGCTTACACTAGCACTGTCTGGATCGTTTTCAGAATCAGCTGAATAAAAGCTAGTATCATTTTCCAAATCAGTTAAAATAAGTTTATGTTTCTTCATAAAACGCCATGGTGCTTGTCTGAGTAGGTGACGATCTATGACGTTTGCGCCTACCTTTTGACTTGGATGGTATTTGGTTCACATTGAGAAAAGTGGATGGGGTTCAGTGAAACAGTCGGCATCAATAAATCTAAGTCACTTTTACCACATTTGTTGAAGTTATTAGTATCGTGCATTATTTGTAGAATTCATATACATCTTCAGATAGTAAGTCTCTATAGCATTGTTTCTTTTTATACCGAGGAAAAAAGCCCGCCATTGATGTTTCTTACCGGAAGTCGACCCCAGGATTATACGGGGGTACCTGTGG
The DNA here is from genome assembly GCA_014843695.1 of Archivesica marissinica. Taxonomy (NCBI): domain Eukaryota; kingdom Metazoa; phylum Mollusca; class Bivalvia; order Venerida; family Vesicomyidae; genus Archivesica; species Archivesica marissinica. Next base: position 40,211,847 of record CM026397.1, on the reverse strand, counting down.
GGTAATTGTACACATACATTTACTTCTACTGCTTTATACAATAAGTGACGAGTCAGAAAAATAAACTAGTTTTATTTTATATAATGAGTAATATAGCTACATAATTTAATAATATTTGTAAGAATCAGTATCTACACAGATTAGGACTACTATGCTTTGGAGCTAATCACAGATATGCTGGGTACGGACTACGGATCTATGTATGGCCAGTTTAGGATGCTGGGTACGGACTACGGATCTATGTATGGCCAGTTTGGGATGCTGGGTACGGACTACGGATCTATGTGTGGCCGGTTTGGGATGCTGGGTACGGATCTATGTGTGGCCGGTTTGGGATGCTGGGTACGGACTACGGATCTATGTATGGCCAGTTTGGGATGCTGGGTACGGACTACGGATCTATGTATTGCCGATTTTGGGATGCTGTGTTTCGGACTACGGATCTATGTATAGCCAGTTTGGGATGCTGGGTACGGACTACGGATTTATGTATGACCAGTTTGGGGTGCTGGGCACGGATCTATGTATGACCAGTTTGGGGTGCTGGGAACGTATCTATGTATTGACCAGTTTGAGGTGCTGGGTATGGATCCATGTATGACCGGTTTGAGGTGCTGGGCACGGATTTATGTATGACCAGTTTGAGGTGCTGGGTATGGATCCATGTATTACCGGTTTGAGGTGCTGGGCACGGATTCATGTATGACCAGTTTGGGGTGCTGGGTATGGATCCATGTATGACCGGTATGAACACTAATATGGGAAGAACAACATCGGAATATAACATACAACACATTCTAAGCGATACAAAACAGTGCTGCGACGTCAGTAATGATAGCACAACCAAATCCATCGTGTTTAATTAGTCAGAAAGCAGACGATATCAGCCGCAACTAGTATTTAGTTTCTTCTTGAAGCTGTCTTTTCGGTTATTTAAGAATACAACATCTGGATGATGCTATAAGAATAGTGTTAATGTCGCTTTTTTGTCTTTTATACCGCTATATATGTACTATACTACAGTATGGCACTCTTACGTTCGAATGAGCGGCATAATTGGTTTTTCAATTACCTCCCTTTGGCAGATTAAATTACTATATCTCTGCAGTAATGGGTATTTACCAGTAGAAACGTGTTATCAATTAATTAACATGATTTAGATAACATCACATTTACCATCTGGTTAGGGAATAACAGTAAAATCAAAGGATTCCAACTAAAATGACCGATATGCATTTCGGGATAACTCGGACTTTATCTGCCAAGGGAAGTAACAGAAAAGCCAGCGTGGTCTCTCATCTAATTATTTTCATTCAGTATCTATATAGTGTAATGAAATGCAAGCATTCTCACCGATACATACACGAAAACGAACTTGTGACGAATGCAAAGCATCTTCATCACATTATAGATCAAATAACCCGGTAATATACATAATTGTATGCACCACAAGCCATTCGGTGAATGGAAAGGTAGTTGGCAAATTGCGAGACACGATGATATATTGCCAGTATCTGTCCTTGCTATTATTTATTACAGTCATATTTATGCTCAAAAAGCTAAATTGCACTGCGTGCGAGTGTCCCTTTTTATGCTGACACTTTTAATTGTACCTGGTGGGCACTTTCCTGTAAAACATTGTTATCAATTAAGTAACACGATTTTGACAACATCACATTTATCATACCGTAACATATGACTAGAGAACTACCTTCCAACTAAAACGACAATATACATTTCGGAATAAATCGGACATTATCTGCCAAGGGAGGTAATAGAAAAACACAGTAATGTCGCTCACGAACTGCTGTGAACGAAATTTAAGGTGTATCGTGTCTCATTGCAAACAACCTATCCATATCATACTATACATAGTATATATTTGCCACATGCAAACATGCATGCGGTGCAGGTTCTAGGCGAGCGAGGGAACATGCATGCGGTGCAGGTTCTAGGCGAGCGAGGGTTAAGGCAGGAAGCCATAGAGACCATTAAAACACTGTATAGTTATAGTCTAGGTAAGCACATTGATGTTACTCTATGCCACCTTTAGCGGAGTATTCAATGAAGTTATAATACACATGCAGTACTTGTCGGCATGTAATATGTGCTACGTAAAAATACACTTATACTCGGTTCCAAGTATGTATTTTCGTTATTTCATTTAGTGTGCTGCGATTTGGGTGTTTTCTGTCCAGCTCGGTGTGTAGTGATCACTTTGTTCAAGGTCTTTTTCCTCGTAGCCATTACCTGCAAGAACAACAATGCAATACACAAATCTTTGTTGATTTAAATTAATCATTATGTATTTCATTAAAACTGTGGACTTGCTGTAAGAAAGATTGTCATTACCACGTGTTAATGTAATATCTTTATATATATACATTGTATATTATATTTCATACATTGTGTACATATAAGTGTTTGTATAATGTTTTTGCTATGCCATATCCTACTGTTTAAAAATAGATACAAATTTATGAAACATATCTGTAGCCGTCAATGGATAACAACGTACAGGTGTGTCATAAATGTTGTTATTGTGTGTATGTCTTGGGGCCTAAAGCCGAAACACAGCTTATGTCATATAGCGACTCTCCAGCTGTTATTGGTTATATTGTTTACACATACAACCCATCATTGATAACTACTAAATGTTACACATACAACCCAGCATTGATAAATACTAAATGTTACACATACAACGCAACATTGATAAATACTAAATGTTACACATACAACCCAGCATTGATAAATACTAAATGTTACACATACAACCCAGCATTGATAAATACTAAATGTTACACATACAACCCAACATTGATAAATACTAAATGTTACACATACAACCCAACATTGATAAATACTAAATGTTACACATACAACCCAACATTGATAAATACTAAATGTTGCACATACAACCCAGCATTGATAAATACTAAATGTTGTACATACAACCCAACATTGATAAATACTAAATGTTGTACATACACCCCAACATTGATAAATACTAAATGTTGTACATACAACCCAGCATTGATAAATACTAAATGTTGTACATACAAACAACCCAACATTGATAAATACTAAACGTTACACATACAACCCAGCATTGATAAATACTAAATGTTACACATACAACCCAGCATTGATAAATACTAAATGTTACACATACAACCCAGCATTGATAAATACTAAATGTTACATATACACCCCAACATTGATAAATACTAAATGTTACACATACAACCCAGCATTGATAAATACTAAATGTTGCACATACAACTCAACATTGATAAATACTAAACGTTACACATACAACCCAGCATTGATAAATACTAAATGTTGCACATACAACCCAACATTGATAAATACTAAATGTTGTACATACAACCCAACATTGATAAATACTAAATGTTGTACATACAACCCAGCATTGATAAATACTAAATGTTACACATGCAACCCAACATTGATAAATACTAAGTGTTAGTTAGACATGAAACCCAGTGCCTTTATTATGTTGCATATTCGTAGAAAGTCCCATTTCCTTTACTTGCTACATGCATGTTACTTACTGAGAGATTGTTGCTGTGGTTGCGAAGTTGGGGGTTGTGCTAATGGTAATGGCTTCTTACCCAGCAGATCACTGTTAATAAAATAGATATTAATTAATAAAATGATTAGATAAGTGTATATAACTTAAACGTTATAAACCTGTTCCGCAAGACGTATTCGCACTGTATTCTAGTGTCCGGTTTCTTATGTTAGCAATCTTAATAAAACATCCCAATACTACTTGATAGTTTGTTCTTATAAAAAAGAAGAAATCTACTGTTAAATCTGTAATAAACAACAGCTAGAGCCAGTCTATTTATATGGCTGTTGAAATTTACTCCGCCAGTAAAATAAGATATGTATTCGTTCGTGGCATTATATTGGGTCATGTTATAATGGAAATAATAGTTGTCTTGACCGTGTATATAGGATAATAAAACAAGGTTATGGCAGACATTTTGAACAGCAATATGGCTTTAATATTATAAACTTTAAAAAGAAAATACAATGTATGTGTCATAAAACGGTAATAGTTGTGCTAATTATGTGACATGCAATAAAATGAACGCAATAATTGTGTACCTCATAAAATTGCTTCCGTATTGATCGTTGTATTTTACAGGGTTTTGCTGTTTTAGTTTCTCCGATCTGGCAGTGTGGTCTATGGACGCAAACTTGTCAAAACTACTCCTTCTGGATGGACGTATTCTCGTTTCTTGCATGTGGTCATTTGTGAACCTTGGATTGTTGACCTGCTTCTGCTGTCCGTTCCCGTAGCTGAATTGCTCGCCTCCATGACTGTATTGTTGTCTGTGTTTTCATTATTGAAATGTTAGCAAACAAATTACTTATGATGTAATGGAACATTTATCGATTATCTGAAAGCGAAAGTTTGGCTGCCGATATACCGCCATAACAGTTACTTTACGGGCATATTAATCACCATGTCAAATGCCGATGCAACATCACAAAAATACTAATACAACTTTATTATTTACAGGTGTGTCATTTCTTATTACAGGCTTCACTTCTGATCTCAGGCATTATTTCAACATGAAATATTGAACATCAAATTGAATTTCCAAATCCACTTAAATCTCATGATAGTCAACAAATATCTCCAAGTTTCCGTAAACAATATCCAAAATACGGCAAATATAATTGAATGCAATGATTTGAGTGATTTCTTCACTTGAATTTAGCTCTATTTCCAACAAAATGGCGGTATACACGGTTTCGGTCATTTTATTTGGAATGGGGTTAAATTATAAAGAAATTTGAATTTCTTGACACTTTTTCACAGAAATATTGAGAAATCTCAGGCATTCAAGTGGCAGCCATGATTTTAATGTAGGACACTAAAAAACTGTACAACTTTCTTCAAAGGCATGCTGTCTATCGATCTAATAGAATGCAATTGATAATTCCTAAATCAAAGACATTGTTTATTTCTTTATCATGTGTGTACGTTATTCTTCTACAATTGAATAAGGCTAATTCATACAAACTGAGTTGATCGAAATATCTATGCGTTTAATCAAGCTTTGCAGTACATTTGGAATGCACTGTATGCTTCTTAAGAAGCGAGCATTTAATACCGTGTGATAGTAGTGGGTACCAACGTCTCCTTGATACAAGACAATACAAACCGAAAATGATACACGTGACCGTATAAAAGAAGCACATTAACACGTGGAAGAAAAACTTAGTTCGTTGTGTCCGTGATTTACATTCCACGTGATAATGAAATAATCATAATCACACAGACACTTGCAAATTTAATGTCATTGCGACTTCAACGTTCATATATGACCGATTTCCTGTCTAGTTCGTCTGAAAGCCAAAAAAGGTTTTGCAAAAATTACTTACAAAATCATTCTCTACTTAGCACATAACCGCAGACAGCTAATGATAGACATGTCCCATACTGCGGGCTTTCTGACGAACTAGACAGAAAGACATATACATCTATATGTATATACAATGTATGTTATTGCTTCCTTGCAAGTAAATAACGAGTTAGTGCAGAGAAACAGTAACAATAATGCCTAGTTTTCATATTAATTCATGGGTAGTTGTACACATTAAATACATTAGTAAAGAAGGATAAACTGTAAGTCGCTTTAACTCTTTGCACGCTAGCTGTGAAAATAACAGTCACATATGTCACGTAATTTCATTAGTAACGACACAATTCTAAACAAATTCCAAGACATATTTCCAGAGTATTCAGCTACAAATAAGAAAAACACATTAATGAATTATCGTCTGCTACAATTATTTGAACTATTTATAGCCTTTATTTTACCTAGAATGCAAAGAGTTAACTAACAGGAAGCTTGTATATATCACGGTGCACAACTATATATGTTAAGGAATCGTTCTATGTCTACACAAGCTAATTAATACAATATAGTAAAACCTCTCTAATACGGAATCCCCTCCAAACCGGATTTTTTTCTCCGGTCCCGAATGTTCCCCTTCTATTTTCATTGTAATAAAAACCTCTAATCCGGAACCCCTCTATTCCGGAAACCGGACGAAATTTCGTAACACAAGAATGACCCCTCTAAACCGGATGTGCCAAATATGAAAGAATGGGATCATCCTTTGTATTGTCATAAACGTGACAACATTCCATTGCATATCAATGTATGTTAGTGTTCATATGCTGTACTGTACATCATACTATGTTGTACATGTATTAAATATAAAACCCCCTCTAATCCGGAACCCCGTCCTAACCCGGACGTTTTAGTCCAGTCCGGAAGAAGTCCGGATTAGAAGGATTTTACTGTATTAAGAAGACACATTGACATATAGTTTGTGTATATAAGCATGGTAGGCTTGATAAACATATGTACTAATATAATTTAAACTAGTAAAATATGAAACGATATTCACAATGAGCAATAAAGGGCTCAAAAGAAAAACAAAGTGTTTGTAAGTTGAATGATTGGTATATTTCAGCAACAATACAAAGTATAACTTACAAGATCATAACAACAATGAAATTGTTTTTAAATTAACAGTACTGTTGTTATATATAGCTTATCAAATTATTTAAAACAGTATTACATAGAAATATATGTAGTCCAGTGGTAGCACGCTAGACTGGTAATCCATGGATCGCAGGCTCGATCCCGCCCTTCTGACCATAATCAAATCAACAGTCTTTCAGATGGGACATTAAACCGAGGTCTCGTGTCGGTGCACGTAAAAGAACCAGATATTCTGGAATGAGTCTCTGTCTGTATCATTGCACTATCCTCCAAAATCTAAAATGACTAATCTCTTCAGCAGGCGTCGCTCATATGGGCAACCGGTAGCGACGATAAATAAACGTAAAACACACACATTAAAACAGTATTACATAGACATATGTATGGTGCGGGCCGTTGTCTAATGTTGTTTAGTTAAAACTTGTCGCCCAAACCATTTGTATTTTCATGCTAGTTCATGCTAGTTTTGTATGTTTATATGTATGACATATTTACTATTGATTGCAATAACATATATTTAAGCAAAAAAGAAATGTATGGTAAACGATGAACACCAATATTTAGCGGGTAGACAACCATTGAGCGTATTTACCCTAGCCTCCGGCGAACCATATGGGCGAGCGTAACCATCTGCTACATTTTGTGTGATGATATAAACGTTATCTATTTTACAACTGATTGCTTCCCCCCTCCCCAAATAATAATAAATCCTAATATACTATTGTTTTTCTACGTATTTCGGTGTGTGTATACTTATAATGTAATGCATGAAACAAATACAATCAAATATTATGTTTTTAAAAAACTGATATTAATCACGCTGATGCATTCGTTTATGGTGGTCATTCGTGTGGGAGGAAACAGGAGTATTCGGGTCAGAACCCACTCGATTTGGTGACCACCGTACCGTCTCACATACTTCCCTGTCCGAGGATCGAACCCGAGTTACATTGGTGAGAAGCGAACGTGCTAAACCCAACCAGCCCAGTTAGTGTCTCGTGCTTCTATTATGTCAGTTTGCAAATGTAATTTGAGTTAACAACATGTCATTTTGTAATATGTGTTAAATAATGGAAGTCGTGAAAGTTGTGGACGTCGTGATAGCGCGTTCACTTCAGGTGCGAACGGCCCGGAGTTCGAGCCCCGTTGGAGTCCTTAGGCAAGTCACTTAAATTCCACGTTGCCTCTTCTCTTTCCCTCGTGGCGATGGATTCCATCAGGAATGAGGTATCGAGAGTGATTAATATAAGTTGTAAGAACTTTTTTCACAAACGAGCTAAAATAAATGTGTTTGAGCTCTAAACTAAATAATGAAACTGTTCTGTTCTTTTCCGTTCTACAAGTTTATATAAATTGGGTAAATAAAAGCATAAAGACATAATGATAATTATGACAGGTACGCATAAACCATTACTCAATATGCTACGTTGCAATTATGATAAATGTTAAGAGGAAAGAGAACAAAAAGATTTTATGTTTAATACTAAAGGAACTATAATTAGGAAAAGAGAAGCTATATACCGTCTCCGTGACCTAGGTGTTAGGCTTCCGCCTACGGAGCGGGAGGTCGAAGGTTCGAATCTCGTCAGGGGTTCGTTCTGATATGGCCGGTTGGTGAGCCGCTAGCTAGTTAAATAATGGTTACCGATTGCCTACCAGCCTGGCATACAAGCATAGGATTCGAGAAGTACTGATGTTCATAAAAAGAGGTGTCTCATAAGTCAGAAATGGCTGGCCCTTTAAATAGGGGTGACACTATAATAAACAAACAATATATACATGTATAATGAAAACTAATCTACCATGCCATGCAATATATATGGTTATATAGATATAATACTCGAACATACGGCGGTGAGGAGTGAGTGATTTGAAGTCAATGTTCGATTAGCGCAGTGGTTAGCGTGCTCGCTTCTCACCAATGCAACCCGCGTTCGATCCTCGGACCGGGAAGTATGTGAGCTGGTACGGTGGTCGCCAGACCGGACAGGTGAGTTTTCTCCGGGTACTCCGGTTTCCTCCCACATGAATGACCACATACACGCTTTCATCCGCACCAACAAGAGTGATTAATATAAGTTGTTAAAACTTGCTTCGCAATCGTTGTAAAATAAATAAAGTTTAAACTAACGAACCGCCGTAACCACTCGGCACATGGACCGAGGCCCCTCAACACTGATATATGTTTGATAAAGTCAAAATTACCCAGAATCATATGAAAGAAGAAGCTTCGGGTATAAACGGAATATATTCGACGCATTATCCTTCAAACTGTTTATGGTGAACGTGTGAGCATCTTTAGAGAATCTTACTTAAATACGAAATGACAGAAATAGTGGTAAACTAACTATAGGAATAAACTACTCAAAGGTGATACTAATATACACTATCCGAATAGTAACAGCATAGAGCCAGATCAGACGGCACATTCTAGACGGCACGTTTATAGGGGCCGTCAGATCTGGTTTTATGCTGTTTGCAAAATGTACTTTAGGTGTGTACAGACGGATACGTAATCCAGTGGTTAACACGATGTACTGGAAATCCAGGGATCACAGGTTCGATCCCCCGTCTGACCCTCATAAAATTAACAGTCTTTCAATTGCGACTTTAAGCCGAGGTCTCGTGTCGGTGCTGTACATCGTGCACGTAAAAGAACCAGAGGAGATTCTGGAATGGGTCTCTGTCTGTATCATTGCACTATCCTCCAAACATCTAAAATGACTAATCTCTTCAGGAGACGTCGCTCATATGGGTAACCGGTAGCGACGATAAATAAACGTAAAACGCACACAATTAATTGAATATTTGAAGAAGTTCAACATAGCATATCAAATGGGAGAACGGAGAAGAAGAAGAAGAAGAAGAAGAAGAAGAAGAGATTAATTTAACAAAAAGTTAGTTGAATAAACCAGGATGTAGTTGTGATAAAGAGATGAAACAGACATCAGCTTGCACTATCCTAAAAAAAGATAAAATAACGAATTCATTCCGGAGGTGTTGCTCCGATTAACTACGGGGCGACAATAAATAAACGAATAAAAAAGAAGCTAAACTATAATGGTGAACTATGAGATGACATTGTGTGATTACAATGAGAGGCAATGAGAGTTGCTGCCCGCTGAATACTCTTCAATAAGGAGGATAAATCCTCTGAATTGGTTTACTCTGTTTTTATCGTTGTTTCCTTTGCATAACATGGAATCATAGTCCATCCACTTTCTCGTCTTATAATTATTAAATTACTAAATATCCTGCAGTATAAACTCTGGCTCATTTCACTTTAAAAATGTTTAATCAACAATATTTTGATCAAATTTCATTAATCGTCATTAAGCGACGACACATAATCCTCAATATTGAGGGAGTGCCGAAATCACCAAGAAGAATCATTTCACAACATATGGTTAGGGAACAACAGTAAAAACAAAGGATTCCAACCAGAAGGACCAATATGCATTTCGGGATAAAACGGACTGTATCTATCAAGGGAGGTATTATAAAAAGGTCAGCAATGTCTCTGGGGCATTTACGCTGCTTCCATCAAATTGCAAAAATAACAAAATTGTTATATAAAGTTTTGACATTAGGAATAAACAGGACGAGTTTTTACAATATATATGTATACGATTATGGCACGTGCATTTATAACATCTGAATATTCATAAATAAAATAATCTACTATGGTGTGGTGCTACACTCTATGCACTCTATCTCTCTATGTTATCAAAACTAACGGGGTATCTGATAGGGAACGGGGTATCTGATATAGGGAAATGAGTTCACGAAGACACATAACAACATAAACGAATAGCCCTGCGCTAAGACATACGCAATTGCATGTACACAGAGCTTGGGTATTTGTATGATTTAGAACCAACAACTAAATGCATGCATAAAACATGTGTAACCACTATGTATTCTAAATATAATGGGAATGGCTGTAAATAATGTTTTCGTAACGTTTAGTCCAACCCATTTGCTTTCTTCCCTCATATTAAATCGTATACAGCAATACTAGTTAATCCTAATTTAATTTATAGAGTGGTGGAATCTATGCTCGGCGTATTCCTATGCTCGGCGTATTTTCCATTTCCACCCGTATTTAAAATATTTATATAGTTCTAGGCTAATTTCGCTGACAGAGCTGAAGCATGGTTCAATAGCATTCCGTTGGGTGTATCGATAGGCTTATGCAACTGTCACGTGACTGGTCCAGCATACGAATATAAACAAGCAAATAAATGGGAGAATATTTTCACTGAAACTGTTACGGTGTATGAGCAATTCGGGTAGCTATCCGAATTTTAAAAATCTACACCTAACCCGAAACATAGTTTCTATACCATTTCTGATTAAGACCAATGAATGTTTTTACTCAATGATGTCAAAGTAAGATATTCAACAATTTATGGTTGATAAATAAAAAAAATAGCATGTACGCCGTGCATAGGTGCCCTGAAGTCTTCAGTTCCCCATATAAACGGGTGCCGACCGATAACTGTATTGAGCAGCAAGGTTACGTGATGAATCTAAATCTGTCAACAAGAGTGTTTTGAAAGTTTCTTTTCACTTTTTTTATTTTTTTACGTTTATTTATCGTCGCTACCGGTTGCCCATATGAGCGACGCCTCCTGAAGAGATTAGTTATTTTAGATGTTGGAGGATAGTGCATGATACAGACAGAGACCCATTCCAGAATCTCCTCTGGTTCTTTTACGTGCACGGTGTAAAGCACCGACACGAGACCTCGGTTTAACGTCCCATCTGAAAGACTGTTAATTTTATTAGGGTCAGACGGGGGATCGAACCTGCGATCCCTGGATTACCAGTCCAGCGTGTTACCACTGGACTACATATCCGTCTGTTGTTTTCACGGCTTAAGAAAATAATAATATACTGCAAGTGCTATTAACATTTTATACTGGTCATTATATGTGGGGTTTACGCCGAGCATAGGTTCCACCACTCTAATTGTTTCCCACGTATTTCATTTAATGCATAATTGTAATGTAATGTATTAAAAAAATGCAATAAAATATTATTAAACTTCTAAATCTCGTTCGTTTAAATCTATTTCTGTATCACATGTGTGACTTGTCAATGTCCATGTTCATATTGGGCTATAATATTATATAGTTACAAAAAGGGCTATGCATTATTTTATACATGCATTATAGTGCTATTATTATTTACTGTTACGAGTACATAGTTTGCTATATGTGTGCGTATTAATGGATACTACTGGAGCACGTGTTTATTGAATTCGAGCAGATTTGTCATGCTCCGTCCAGCTCGGTCTGTAAAAATCATCGTACCTTGTCCTGGCAGCCGGCTCGTTCGGATTACCACCTTGGTCTGATTCAAATACACCTGCTGTAAGATATGGAACATATAAATGCAACGCCATATTGAGGACGATACCATTACACTAAGATATAGTGAAACACGCTTTTATTTTGACTAAGTGATTGTATCTCATTATACCTGGTCGATACCAACTACCTGGATCACCTATATCGTGTAAGTGATTGTATCTCATTATACCTGGTCGATACCAACTACCTGGACCACCTATATCGCGTAAGTGATTGTATCTCATTATACCTGGTCGATACCAACTACCTGGATCACCTATATCGTGTAAGTGATTGTATCTCATTATACCTGGTCGATACCAACTACCTGGACCACCTATATCGTGTAAGTGATTGTATCTCATTATACCTGGTCGATACCAACTACCTGGACCACCTATATCGTGTAAGTGATTGTATCTCATTCCTGGTCGATACCAACTACCTGGACCACCTATATCGTGTAAGTGATTGTATCTCATTATACCTGGTCGATACCAACTACCTGGACCACCTATATCGTGTAAGTGATTGTATCTCATTATACCTGGTCGATACCAACTACCTGGATCACCTATATCGCGTAAGTGATTGTATCTCATTATACCTGGTCGATACCAACTACCTGGACCACCTATATCGTGTAAGTGATTGTATCTCATTATACCTGGTCGATACCAACTACCTGGACCACCTATATCGTGTAAGTGATTGTATCTCATTATACCTGGTCGATACCAACTACCTGGACCACCTATATCGTGTAAGTGATTGTATCTCATTATACCTGGTCGATACCAACTACCTGGACCACCTATATCGTGTAAGTGATTGTATCTCATTATACCTGGTCGATACCAACTACCTGGACCACCTATATCGTGTAAGTGATTGTATCTCATTATACCTGGTCGATACCAACTACCTGGACCACCTATATCGTGTAAGTGATTGTATCTCATTATACCTGGTCGATACCAACTACCTGGACCACCTATATCGTGTAAGTGATTGTATCTCATTATACCTGGTCGATACCAACTACCTGGATGACCTATATCGTGTTTATTGTGTTGGTTTTCTGTTCACATATCGCGTTGGATCAGTAGTAATCGTTATTTATTTCAGTATTTGTACATGTAAACAAGGAAATAAACAGTTTTCTGGACGAATGGACATTTATATGATAAGAATTATTGCTATGTATTCGTATTATATAGTATTAAAATTGTCCAATTGTTTTCAGGGAACTAGTTCCAAGCTTTCACTGGTGTGCACATAGAAATATAGACTTGAGCTGGAATCCAGAAATGGCCCCATCAATCTATTTACGTAGTTGAAATTCTGCAACAATATTAGGTTCCCATATGATTCGCGGATGTTTCAGCAGGGATGTGGTATATATTATTATGTTGGACAGGGTTTCATGTTATTGTTAACATGTTTGCATTTAATAACTAAATTATGCACTTTTATAATTGATATGAATTCACTCAATACACTATCCTAGTGTGTATTATGCAGAGTGACAGTTAGACCGTTCTTCTATGCCATATTTATATGTCATAGTTTTTCTTGTTACATATAAATTAACAGCAGTATATGAAAAGGTAGTACTGTAGCCAGAGTAAAATTTCAACCGAGGCAATATAGGGGGTCCGGGGTTGTTGGGGTATAGAAGCGATTTCCTGCGTTTTCTGATTTCATCAGTTTAGACGTATACTTATGTACCGACCTTTCAGCTCTCTAGCAATCAACATTTTATAGAGCAAAGGAATATTTTTGGAATATGCTTTGGAAATGTTAACATACGGTGTGCTCGGTGTGCCTCAGTGTGGCTACGGGCCTGTGGAAAGGGATTAGAACGAAATAAAACTTATACAGTTCTTCTCCATATCAATTGGTTAGGTTAAGTAGTCTTTTCCCTATCAATTGGTTAGGTTAAACAGTCTTTTCCCTATCAATTGGTTAGGTTAAGAAGTCTTTTCCCTATCAATTGGTTAGGTTAAACAGTCTTTTCCCTATCAATTGGTTAGGTTAAACAGTCTTTTCCCTATCAATTGGTTAGGTTAAACAGTCTTTTCCCTATCAATTGGTTAGGTTAAACAGTCTTTTCCCTATCAATTGGTTAGGTTAAACAGTCTTCTCCCTATCAATTGGTTAGGTTAAGCAGTCTTTTCCCTATCAATTGGTTAGGTTAAACAGTCTTTTCCCTATCAATTGGTTAGGTTAAACAGTCTTCTCCCTATCAATTGGTTAGGTTAAACAGTCTTTTCACTATCAATTGGTTAGGTTAAACAGTCTTTTCACTATCAATTGGTTAGGTTAAGCAGTCTTTTCCCTATCAATTGGTTAGGTTAAACAGTCTTTTCACTATCAAGTGGTTAGGTTAAACAGTCTTTTCACTATCAATTGGTTAGGTTAAACAGTCTTTTCACTATCAAGTGGTTAGGTTAAACAGTCTGTTCCCTATCAATTGTAGGTTAAACAGTCTTTTCACTATCAAGTGGTTAGGTTAAACAGTCTTTTCACTATCAATTGGTTAGGTTAAACAGTCTTTTCACTATCAATTGGTTAGGTTAATCAGTACACAGTCAAACCTGTTTAAGCAGCCAGCCAATGGAGTCAGAGAAAGTAGCTGCTTAGCACAGATGGCTGCTTAATAGAGGTTAAATATATAATAAAACAACCAATTGGGAATCTGGAAACTGGCTGCTTAATACAGGTTGGCTGTTTAATGGAGGTGACGACTAACACAGGTTTGATTGTATATAATACAGGTTGGCTGCTTAATGGAGGTGACCACTAACACTGGTTTGATTGTATATTTCTTTGAATAAACATAGTATATATAACATGTACATACATGTAGGATTTAGGACAGACGGGTCTGTAGTCCAGTGGTTAACACGTTGGACTGGTAATCCAGGGATAGCAGGTTCGATCCCCAGTCTGACCCAACTAAAAATTAACAGTCTTTCAGGTGGGACTTTAAACCGAGGTCTCGTGTCGGTGCTTTACACCGTGCACGCAAAAGAACCAGAGGATACTCTGGAATGTGTCTCTGTCTGTATCATTGCACTATCCGACAAAATCTAAAATGACTAATCTCTTCAGGAGGCGTCGCTCATATGGGCAACCGGTAGCGACGATAAATAAACGTAAAACAAATAAAATATAGGATTGATGAGAAATCAACCTACTAGTATGGTTACCTTTATCCTGCATATCAATACATTCAAACCAACAAGTAAATGAAACAAAATAGTAGAATGTCCCGCTCTTTTCCCATCTCCGAACTTGACTCTTTTCTCTACTGTACTCTTTATTATTTATATATCAACCCGTGTCACAACATCTGTTACCTAATTACATGTTTACTCGTGTGTCATGTTAGCCTGAGAACAGGCGTCGATATAGTTTGCCTGGTCCACCGATACTATTAATTGGGCCGTATTGAGTTTCTGATCATGTCATTTTGCCAGAAGTTAAAAAGTGAAAAATCGACAGACTGGAACCCAGACTAGTGTCATGTAAATAATCTGAGTAAATAAAGAATAATTGAATTGAATCGAATTGAATTGGTTGCTATACAATATACAGGAGCATAAGTTATATACTCACGGAAACAAGTTTTGCACGGGTATTTTTTATATCAGCGATTAAAGTCAACAACAAACAGTGCCACACTAAGTATTATGTAATATAAATTGATTTTGACCAACATTCTAGTGAATGGGTCTCGTCTGGTTGTTTTACGCACACAGTGTAAAGCACAGATACGAGGTCTCGGTTTAAAGTCCCAATCGAATAGTAGCATGGTCAGACGGGGGATCGAACCTGCGATCACTGGAGTCGCAGTCCAACGTGTATACCACTGGACCACTGACCCGTGTATATTGTATGCATGATGCGTGTGAGTCCCTTTTATGATAGTTTATGTACTTAAGGGGGCAAACAAATGCCCATTGAAGGGGGAATATTACGATAATGACTTAAACCATCGATAGGAGTTCACTAGTGAAGCACACAACTTCATGGTGCATCTGTAGTTTAGTTTAACCCATTCAACACCAAGTAACTCACATGGACTGGTCCATGATATTCATAAACCAATAAATGAATCAGAAAATCACATTTGGACAAGTTCATTTATCAAAATGGGTAATTATGTCTAAAAATAGTCATATCACTGGCAACAAGTGCAGATCCTGATGAGACGGCTCGTCACGAGCCGGCTCATCTGGATCTACACTTTTTGTAAGCCTATTTAGAGGTATGTGGTGTTGAAAGGGTTAAACTCTATTTATTTATTAACTATCTATTAATCACTCTCGTTGGCGCAGATGAAAACGTACATGTGGTAGAAACCGTAGTACCCGGAGAAACCCCACCTGGTGACCACCGTTACATCTCACACACTTCCCGGTCCGATGATCCAACCGGGTTGTATTGAGGAAGAAGCGATCGCTTTAACCACTGCGCTAATCTGACATCTGTAGTTCGATCTAGCATTATGAACACCTGACTATATTGTCAAATAGTAATACTAACCTTTGCCCGGGGACTTTGGGCCATTCCCTTCCCTACGATGAGTGTTAGAGCCGAGAATTAAGCTGAAATAGAAAGGACAGATGAACAGTTGCAGTCACTAAAACATTAGTTGCTTAGCGCTATTTCTGAAAAACAGCAAAATAGTTTTCTTGTGTGTGTTTTTACGTTTATTTATCGTCGCTACCGGTTGCCCATATGAGCAACGCCTCCTGAAGAGATTAGTCATTTTATATTTTTGGAGGATAGTGTAATGATACAGACAGAGACCAAATCCAGAATCTCCTCTGAGTTTTTTACGTGCACGGTGTAAAGCACCGACACGAGACATCGGCTTAAAGTCCCATCTGAAAGACTGTTACTTTTATTAGGGTCAGACGGGGGATCGAAACTGCGATCCCTGGATTACCAGTCCAGCGTGTTACCACTGTACTACATATCCGTCTGCAATTGTCGGCGAAAAATATATCAATTGACAGATAAAGCGGATTAAATCCCATACCCTCTACATATTTTTAAAACTTTATTTATTTTACAACGATTGTGAAGCAAGATTTAACAACTTATATTAATCGCTCTCGTTGGCGTAAATCCACCACTGTATATACAGATTATGGGATCAGGCAAAGATAATCTAGAAATAGCTATTACAAATATAGGAAGGAGTTACTCACTTCATGTCATTATCTCCAAATATGGTTTTGTACTTCACGTAATTCTGCTGTTTCAGTTGTTCCGCCTTCTGCTGTTTGTTTTTCATCTCGAGTTCATTTTTATTTGTATCCGACCCGCCACCGAACATCAGTTGATCATGTTGTTTGTTGCGCCGTGGTGATTCGTTCCTTCTCACCGGAGAAATACTCCCATCCGCTGCAAAAAGTGGCTGCATGCTTTGTGAACTTTGCCTAGAGCGCCTTTCACCACGATTTTGCAATTCTTCTTCCAACGCAGTTCTGTCTGGATTCCTGTCAGGAGATGTATCTAGCGGAAATGCTCGAGGTGTTCCATTAATTGCGATGGACCGATTGGGCCGGAATGGATCATCTGTTACTTTTGTCATGTTTCCACCATTCTGCATAGGTTGGTCTTTATTCCATTTCCCACCTCGATGGGTACTGTCCCCAAGAAGCGGATTGGTTGTTTGAAACCCAGCAAATGTGTGTCGGTTGTTGCTCTTGTCCACGGATGACTGTTTTTTATTGAATTCCGCCAGTATGTTCTCAAATTCTTCCACAGAACCGCGGTTGAAATCGGCCTCCCACTTGTCTCTCCATGTTTTCAGTCTTTCCTGCGTGGAATTCAGAATATCTTGGCTTTCATCTTTGTTGACGAAATCACCATCCGATTTGAAAAAATCGTGACGCAAAGCCTGCAAATAACTAGAATCAGTTAATCTAAGGTACCTCTGAAAAATACATATGACGACACAGCCATCATCTAGAATGAGTCGTGTATTACAAAACGACATGTGCTATAACGAAGTACCATAACATAACTTTAGGCGACGTTATTTCAACCAAAATGCCTGTCCTCATGGCAAGTATCGATCGTAGAGTTGATTATATGTGTTTATTTGACAATAAACGATAAAAGTATATAATAAATAATAAATAAAATAGAGTTATCAAGCGTGTTGTTTTCCCCCATTTAATTAACCACCCTTTAATGCAGGTATTTAGGTTTGCAGGAACATAGTCCAAGGGAAATAATCTAGAAAGTATTGTCCAGTTACACTGAACACATATACATAATTATCCACCTGACCTATACTATGTCCATGTCCCGTTATACATTATATTAATATCTTACTAACTCGTGACCCGGAATCTACTACGCAAATGTTATAGACTAATGCTATGCTTCGTTGCGTTCGCCATCACCGTGTTGATGTATCATGTTGTACATTTTGTGTGGTTGGGTGGATTTACGAATAAATAAATATATATATATACATTGTATATATCTTTGATATGTTTTCAGTGTCCTGCTGATCCCAACGGACCCACGTCGTCAAACAAAAGAAATACTTTGCCACGTACATCTGGCTGTGACCAGAGCAGTAAAGTCTCGACGACGACTGAGCAGACCGTGACACCAGCATTTTCAAAATACTCACCCACTTACAAAACAACAGCTTTGTTGTGCATTGTTAATCTTTCATACTTTGTCTTAACTCTTTTGTTTAAGTTTAAAACTCTATTATATGAGATTGTGCTGCCTGCCATTAACACCGAACTCACCGCTTCCGCTGTCATCCGCTTCTCGGGATTGCACACGAGGAGTTCCATAATGAGTCCCTTTGCATCACCGCTTGCCGTGACCCCAGCTGCCACAAGTCCTGTTCCAGTGTTACTTTTTGGGAGGCTATAAGCGATATTATATAGTAGCATCGTACCAACTGGCCACTCACGCTGAATTCAAAAACATGACACTGTATAATAAAGATAATCTCAAATTGCACTAAAGTGTAAGCCTACTAGAGATTTGATATAATCTCTCTTCTACCAGATCAGACCAGGATAGGATAGCTAGCTAGATACGATAGATAAAATTGATTTCTGAATCTTGTTATAGAAATGTATTATCCAAAATAGCACTTTATAAATGATAATACCAAAGTGGAAGTTGTGATAGCGCAGTGGTAGCGCGTTCGGCCACGAGTTCGCTCCCAGCTGTAGCCGTTACAATTTTGCCCTTAGGCAAGGCATTTAAATTCCACATGTATCTCTCTCCGCCCTGGAGATGGATTCCATCAGTAATGAGTTTTCGAGAGTGATTAATATACGTTGCAAAAACTTGTTTCGCAATCGAGCTAAAATAAATATGTATCAATTATAAATAAATAAAATTATATCATTAGATAGAAAGAAGGTATTTGACAAATAAATAAATAAATCAAACAGAATGCGGCGCTATCCGTTCACATGCATATTATGTATTAAAATCTGCTTTGACTTTTTGTACATAGTGTATATATTAAAGCGACATTACATTGAGGAAAACACAAATGTCTACAGAATATACTGTCCTATTATATGTTATAATTCTTTGTGCAAATATTTGCCTCGAAAACTGAGTACTTCAACTATTAACAAAGTAATGTAAATACGGTCAACATCCTAGCGTAATACAATGTGTGTATAGTGATAACACTATTTATGGTACAGATTCATCGTTATATCTTTAACAATGTTTAGACTTATCTTAGTTAAATATCCTCTAAGCGACAGTATCACGCGTTTAGTATTTACTTCAATGACAAACACACAACAATTCAGGAGCGTGGATGCCCATTATTAGAAATCCTACTTTCACTTTTGATAGTATGTAGACCACAACAACACTGTTATTGATTCAATGTTAGTGTTCAAATGTGTTCGGAATAATTTGTAGTAGCGATGCATTTAAACGGGGGAAAATGCTTTTTTGTTTGCCCTTTGCGATATAATGTCGCTTTAACATAACATACATGACGCCATAGAAATGACACAAAAAATATATATTACATTGGCGAATCTGCCAAGCAGCTCAAAGATGAGTTGCGTCTGGTGACGATCTGAGGCGCCAGGCAATAAGGGCTTACCAGTTAGCAATTCAGCTAACACACACCCCATAGCCCACATGTCCACGGAGTTCGTATATGTGTTGGCCCCTAACAACACTTCTGGCGGCATGTACCTACGATAAAACAAGGGAATGTTCATAACAACTACAACACAATAATTACCAACTACGAAGTGACACTTATAATGATTTTGCAACCCAACACAGTAATGTATAGTAATTCAGGGATCGCAGGTTCGATCCCCCGTCTAACCCTAATAAAATTAACAGTCTTTCAGATGGGACTTTAAACCGAGGTCTCGTGTCGGTGACTTACACCGTGCACGTAAAAGAATCAGAGTAGACTCTGGAATGGGTCTCTGTCTGTATCATTGCACTATCCTTCAACAATCTAAAATTACTAATCTCTTCAGGAGGCGTCGCTCATATGGGCAACCGGTTTGAACTATTAAGCACCGTAGGTGCGAACCCGGTAGGGGGTCTGGGGACACTAATTCTTTGAAACCTAGATATCAAATGGTGCACTCTGGCACCTTTTTAGGGATGTTTATACACTAACAAACACATTAGAAAAGTTCAGTTTTTCATATACTACTAGTATATCCAGCAAAAAACCACTTCCTGAATATAACGTGCAAGCACGGGCATTATGGCGTAAAAGCAAGTACGAGCCCGTACATGATTACGGCAATAAGATAAAATTGGAAAATATGCACACAAACAAAATCACTAATAACTCTGTAAATGGTGGTTTACTAAAGTTAACACTAGGATAAATAACTCTGTAAATAGTGGTTTACTAAAGTTAACACTAGGATAAATAACTCTGTAAATGGTGGTTTACTAAAGTTAACCCTAGGATATATAACTCTGTAAATGGTGGTTTACTAAAGTTAACCCTAGGATATATAACTCTGTAAATGGTGGTTTACTAAAGTTAACACTCTGTAAATGGTGGTTTACTAAAGTTAACCCTAGGATATATAACTCTGTAAATGGTGGTTTACTAAAGTTAACACTAGGATATATAACTCTGTAAATGGTGGTTTACTAAAGTTAACACTAGGATAAATAACTCTGTAAACGATGGTTTACTAAAGTTAACACTAGGATAAATAACTCTGTAAACGGTGGTTTACTAAAGTTAACACTAGGATAAATAACTCTGTAAATGGTGGTTTACTAAAGTTAACACTAGGATAAATAACTCTGTAAATGGTGGTTTACTAAAGTTAACACTAGGATAAATAACTCTGTAAATGGTGGTTTACTAAAGTTAACACTAGGATAAATAACTCTGTAAATGGTGGTTTACTAAAGTTAACACTAGGATAAATAACTCTGTAAATGGTGGTTTACTAAAGTTAACACTAGGATAAATAACTCTGTAAATGGTGGTTTACTAAAGTTAACACTAGGATAAATAACTCTGTAAATGGTGGTTTACTAAAGTTAACACTAGGATAAATAACTCTGTAAATGGTGGTTTACTAAAGTTAACACTAGGATAAATAACTCTGTAAATGGTGGTTTACTAAAGTTAACACTAGGATAAATAACTCTGTAAATGGTGGTTTACTAAAGTTAACCCTAGGATAAATAACTCTGTAAATGGTGGTTTACTAAAGTTAACACTAGGATAAATAACTCTGTAAATGGAGGTTTACTAAAGTTAACACTAGGATAAATAACTCTGTGAATGGTGGTTTACTAAAGTTAACACTAGGATAAATAACTCTGTAAATGGTGGTTTACTAAAGTTAACACTCTGTAAATGGTGGTTTACTAAAGTTAACACTAGGATAAATAACTCTGTAAATGGTGGTTTACTAAAGTTAACACTCTGTAAATGGTGGTTTACTAAAGTTAACACTCTGTAAATGGTGGTTTACTAAAGTTAACACTCTGTAAATGGTGGTTTACTAAAGTTAACACTAGGATAAATTTGCATATGAATTATAGTATTATTTTCCAACTGATGGGGGGGGGGGAATTCATATAGAGACGTTGAACATTTTGTGCTATCACGTTATGGCGAGGTACTATACACCTTGCTCTACACCGGACCGGACATCAAGACACATGTCGTACATGCAGCATTGTACTATCCACGATACATGTACATAACACTTTGCCATGCTCGTCGTGCATACAAGCGGCAACGATAACTAAACTGCATACATCCCTGAATAGCAAACCACTTTTAATGAAAGAACGTAGTTTTAATGAAAGAACGTAGTTTTAAGGAAAGAACGTAGTTTTAATGAAAGAACGTAGTTTTAATGAAAGAACGTAGTTTTAAATATCCGTTGCATGAACAAACAGTTTTTAAAAAACTACCCCTACTATATACAGGCCATAATATACTCCTGACGAGAAAGTATTGTCTGGATTGTAGAGTTACTTTTTTTTTTAAAACATATGAAATGCGGTATTGTGTTTACAACTTGGAGATATCGGCATTAAATAAAATTTGATTGATTTGATATATATCTGTCGAACCCGTCTGATTTAAGCATTCCAAAAAGCTGAATGGCACACGGGTGCTAAGAGACCATTCGTAAAGCGTATGTGGCCACACTTACCATGTTGGGATTGAAGTGTACTCTACAAGCGGGTCCAACTCGGATTTGGCCATTGAAAAGTCTGATATCTTAACAACTGTAGCATCTTTGTCGCAGACAAGAATGTCCGGGCGAATGTTACGGTGCATGAAGCCTGCAGAGAGAGATAGAGAGGTCTGACAATAAAACACACACAAGACAAACATCTATCTGAATCTTCGACACATGTAACAACATCCGTCCAGTTCAACAAATTGGTAGAGGTAGTTGCAATTCTGTTATTAAATAAATTATGTAAAAAATAAACGTCCAACGTGAATTCTTTCACGAGGAAAAGTATATATTCTTTATTTACCCTCCAATATTGAAGAGCATACAAACATGTTACATATAAATTATCAGAACATTTACATCGGCGAAATATTTTACAATTATATACATATTCATTAAGCAACAGAAATAAACATATATTTTAATATATATAACATAGTATGCATAATCGCAACAAATTACGTACATTTTGTAATACTTCGACACTTACTCGTCAGTGATTGAAGTTAATCATTCACAGTTAATGTTAAACAAAGGGCTGTTATACTATTTAGCAAACAATACGCCCGGTTATTTAACATACACGTAGTAGTAGTAATCTTTATTTACATCTCATCATTGTACGTACAATATTTACAATAATATTACATGTATAGTTTACATAATAAAAGTACAATGCCACTCCAACATGGAGTTATAAGAGATGAACACAATTATACATACTCATGTATCACAGTATGTTAGGGATAAAGCTGCAATATCCCTGCTAATCGGATATTAAAAACTGCTCTAAGACAATTATAAAACACTGACATACAAAATAGGTACTATTGCACACTGATTAAGAATTGGTCATATGAAATCTAACTCGATCAGATCATAGCGAATATGATTAGCAGAGATATTAGACAAACTAAAAAAATGCAGTTAGAAATACAAGAAATAATGACATTATTTACAAATTAAAAAATTATTTACATAATAAAAACTGACGCCTCTGTAGAATAATAAAACAGGGTTTGGCACAATTACGAATCATCTCTTGGTTTGAAAACAGGAAACAATATTTATCATAATCAGACATTGAGTAGAAATTGATATTACACGCATATGACTTTGAGAATAAATCTTGTCTTAAATCATTGTAAAATCATTGTAAACTGGACAATTCAATACTACATGCATCTCATTTTCAATAGTAGCACGTATGCATATCACTGTAGTATTGTATTACACACTTATAATGTATATATTGGGTATAAGGTAAATGAGTAGTATTTCCCAGAAACTGACCCAATGCTAAATACTGCGCATTATTCTCACGTGAACAGTTTACAGCCATAAATTGAACATTTGTTAAAAAAACGTGTCCATAAGGGAGATATCAATATTGCCTGCTTAAGACGGATACCGGACAACAGGGCCGAAAGGTTAGCCATCCTAATGCCAGACGACTAGCTTCTGTAAGTGTTCCAGTTGTTAACACGTTGTATTGCGAATCCAAGCATCACAGGTTCGATCCCCCGTCTGATCCTAATAATATTAACAGTCTTTCAGATGGGACTATAAACTGAGGTCTCATGTATCTGTGATTTCTACCGGGAATGTAAAAGAACCGGGGATGCTTCAGGGATTGGGACGTCTTCATTATCTTGCACTATCCTCAAAAACATAAACTATCTAATATACTTCTGGCGGTGTTGCCCTGATCTGCCCGGATTACGATAAATAACGTACATTTAGGTCAGATGCTGCTATTGAAATGGTGGCGTCGGATTGGTTGAAAAGTGTATGTGAAGCTATTAAGAGTTATCGATACATGAACTGATTGGCTGAGTAGGCATTGTCACCAATAGTGAAAGTGACGTCAGAGTCTTCTAAGAGTTAAAATATAATACGTCAGCTGCATATTGGAATATTTCAGAATATTTGCATAATAGTTAGTGAAAACTAATCAGCATACTGTATTGCAGGTGTCAGTGATTCACCGCACAACATTACCTTCAGAGTAGTGTGACATTAAATTGGTCAACTCTATTGAAATTTGTCATTTTCTTGTGGCTCAAATGTAAGTCTGTTGAAGAATACAGTATGCTGTGCCAAACTATATCTGGGTAGCATATGATGGCACTGTATGCAATGAGAGACATCGGTGAGTTACTGCCCCTGGATATTCCCTAAAAGTATGTAAGTCCTCTTAAGTTGTTGCCTCTGTTTTTATCGTTGTTTCATTTGCACACCATGCTATCAATTTTCATCCATTTTCTCATATTATCATTATTATGTTACTAGATCTCGACAGTATCCTACAGTACATCCAGTCGGTGAAAAAATCTGTAAATTTCGTTTATCAATTAACTAACATGATTTGGATAAAACCACATTTGATCATAACGCAACATCTGGTTATGAAACAACTGTAAAAACAAAGGATTCCAACTGAAAGGACCGCTCTACATTTAGCGATAAATCGGACTTTATCTGCCAAGGGAGGTAATAGAAAAGCCAGAGAGGTTCCTCATTGTGGCCTATGTAGATTTCAATAGCGGTATCTGGCCTAAAACAAAAGCGCCGTACACTTACCCATTTTGTGGACGTGTGACAGACCTCGTAATACTTGCTGCATGATGCCCTTCGTTTCCGTTTCTGAGTATGGCATATTTCTAAAATATACATGTAATACGTATACGAGCTAGTATCCTGCAATCTCTCAACGATTAAGCCAACACAATAATGTTTAGTTTCTCAGGCCATTATATGTTTCTTCAAAGACCAACTGAGGCAGTGCGGAATATTTCTTTTAATATTAATTTCATTTTCTCAGTCATTTCTGTTGCTCAGATACGGTACCAGTTTATACCACATCATCACAGTCAGTTATGTTGTTCAACTACTGTATCAGTTTATACCACATCATCACAGTCAGTTATGTTGTTCAACTACTATATCAGTGTATACTACATCATCACAGTCAGTTATGTGTTCAGCTACTATATCAGTGTATACTACATCATCACAGTCAGTTATGTTGTTCAGCTACTATATCAGTGTATACTACATCATCACAGTCAGCTATGTTGTTCAGCTACTTATCAGTGTAACTACATCACACAGTCAGTTATGTTGTTCACTACTGTACCAGTTATACTACATCACACAGTCAGTTATGTTGTTCAGCTACTGTATCAGTGTATACTACATCATCACAGTCAGTTATGTTGTTCAGCTACTGTATCAGTGTAGGCTACATCAGCACAGTCAGTTATGTTGTTCAACTACTGTACCAGTGTATACTACATCATCACAGCAGTTATGTTGTTCAGCTACTGTATCAGTGTATACTACATCATCACAGTCAGTTATGTTGTTCACTACTGATACACACACACAGCAGTTATGTTGTTCACTACTGTACAGTGTATACTACATCATCACAGTCAGTTATGTTGTTCAGCTACTATATCAGTGTATACTACATCATCACAGTCAGCTATGTTGTTCAGCTACTGTATCAGTGTATACTACATCATCACAGTCAGTTATGTTGTTCAGCTACTGTATCAGTGTATACTACATCATCACAGTCAGTTATGTTGTTCATCTACTGTATCAGTGTATACTACATCATCACAGTCAGTTATGTTGTTCAGCTACTGTATCAGTGTAGGCTACATCAGCACAGTCAGTTATGTTGTTCAACTACTGTACCAGTGTATACTACATCATCACAGACAGTTATGTTGTTCAGCTACTGTATCAGTGTATACTACATCATCACAGTCAGTTATGTTGTTCATCTACTGGATCAGTGTATACTACATCATCACAGTCAGCTATGTTGTTCAGCTACTGTATCAGTGTATACTACATCATCACAGTCAGCTATGTGGTTCAGCTACTGTATCAGTTGATAATACATTCCAATTACTTGTTCTGTTTCCTTTATGTGCACCAATGTCTTGTCAAATGTTATGTTTTCTTTTATTAATGGGTTTCTTTGACAATTAACACAGTTCGCACAAATAGTGTTTGCGCGTTCATTTTTCTGAATGTCCCTATCTGACCCATACTGAAAACCGATCTTGTGAAAGTCGTAATAGCGCAGTGGTAGTACGTTCGCTTTGGGTGCAAAAGGCTGTAGCCGTTGCAATAGGTAAATTCAAGAAAATCAGTAAATTTGGGGAAACATCGTCAACATTTTACTTATAAACTCAGTATCTTATTGTTGAACATATTGATAGCGGTTATTAAGATTAATACTAACCTCTTTGTCATCACTCGTTTCACGTTTTCAGGTAAGTATTCAAACACCATGAGCAGCTCGTTAGTGTCATTGATCAGCTCCAACATCTTCACAACATTTGCATGGTTCAATGTCTGTATAACCTGCAAAGCCATTAGATGAATTTTATTTCTATACCCAGAAAGAGAGGTATGAACTTATGTTCATTTGAGAGCTGCTGCTTTTAAATAATTACATCATAGTAGGGGGGTCAATGATAGGTTTTAGGGCGCTCGTTGTTTTTTAATGTTAATTTTTGGCGACTATGATAAGTGCATGCTAATGATTCTTGGGCAATAAAAAAAACATGTCGCCATTTTTTTCTGTGATTATTGTGGCTTTGGCGGCCATTTTAAAAATGGCTGCCATGTAAATTTACAATACCTCATAGATAGATAGTTTATTTTTCAAATTCAATAAGCCAGAGGCCCATGAGAACATACAACAAACATACACATATATATTATACAGTATACAGTGACGCAACAAGATGACAATAACACAGTGACAATGCATACAATCAATGGCAGAAATATTTATAACTCTCATGAACAGTGTACTCAAACCGTAATGCTCATAGTTTCATACAACACCCAAAATATGCATAGTCATGCGGAGAAGGTGTTAACTATACAAAAATCAATTCAAGTATTAATTCGGTGGTGCATTGCATAATAATATATGATTTAGAATAGGTACTTTAAATTATTTCATTAAACCTTTACATCAGCATGTACAATGTGTAAAATGTATAAGCACTACTTATGTAGCTCGGGCCTTAAACAAAACAGTTTCAGCAATTCATATGCAATGTACTGATTGACTTTAACTGAAATGTATAGGCATCTATGCATAGTCATGACAAGTGTATATTGTAACTGTAATATGGTCATACATAAATAATAATTTAAAGATGCATGCAATATTGTACAAAATAGCACATAATTATATAATAATTTGCACTCAGATGAAACATAATAATTAGTCAGCATATCAATTCTGACCGTAACTCAAAAGCTTTATAAATGAATACACTTAGTTTCTTGATAACAGACAGATTTTTACTATCAAAAAGTGTTTGCAATTTATACATACTTGGATTAAACCAATAGTACCTTGAAATGTATTTATTTCGTAGATCATTATATAAGGAACATTCAATGAGAAAATGGTACTCGTCTTCGAGTTTATCACATGAAATGCATTTACGTTCCTCACGCGGAATGCTGTGTGGACGGTGCCATCTGCCAGTTTCAATAGAAAGGTTATGGGAGGACAACAACAGTCTTGTCATTGCTACTCTATATTTGGATGGTAAGTCGCACTTCAGATAATACTGAAAATCAAATGAGACAACAGATTTGTAAAAAGTACTACGGGATGAATTTTCTATCCTCGAGTTCCAGTTTTGCATACTTGTATCACGTAACCGCTGTTTAAAAAGGCTGATAAAAGCGCTCACGTTACCGACACTCTGTGCTAACCAGACCTCACGAAATCCTAAAGTGGACAGTAAATTTTGCAAAAGTGTAACCCATGAAACTTTGTTGGGATAAATGTCGGCGTCGGCCTTTAATATTTCGTAAACAAGTTTACAATACTTCAAGTCACTAGTACATGTAATTTTTATCCAATACTTAACAATTCTAACGTAACGGTTAAATGACAAATCAAAACGATTTAAGGCGCCATATATAAAATCATTTTGTGTGGAACGTTTCACTAGTAAAATACGTTTACAGTACTGAGTATGCACTCATTCAATGTTATTAGCTTTATGAAATCATATCTCTGATAATAATAGAGCTAAACATTTAATTTTGGTGTCTATACCCATGTTTTCAGGGTCAAGGAATCAAAATATCACAAAATATTTAAAATACCTTGTGTTAAACATTAAGAATTTCAATATGGCTGCTGTTTTTTATGGTATGACCGTTACACAAAGTTTAGAAAAATCTCATATCACAGTTGAGATTACACGGGATCAAATCTAGAGATCGATCTCTTAAAAGTCTCACTACTCCAGAATTTATCCCTTGTTGTGCACCAAAGAAACAAGGTTTCAGCGAGGCGTCAACATTTCCTACCTTCGTACCCAATACCATATCTCATGTCGTCAAACCATATTCTACACAGGACACAGCATGGCTACTTTCACGCACGATTATGCGTACCACAAAAGCTGAGGATATGCAGGATGTAGTCATAGACCTACCAGCTCACAAGCTATCTTCCGAGATATCCCAGGATGCTGAACCCAGTGTCCCAGCAGACACAGAACCAACAGACATGGGAACACCGTCAAGTACTAAGACTATACATCACAATATCCCTACATGGACGCCTACAACTCACTCTTGGCACCAACAAAGCCTCTTACATAAGTAAATGCTATGCCTCTCATAGCATCACCAGTCCATGAATGGCAAACTCTCATTACAGTCTTAATACAGACACAGCAGATCAACTACAAGATAATGGGTCCTAACAACAAGACAGTGATCACTCTCGACATGGCCTTGTATTAACGTGCTAAGCAGCTCGAGATGAGCAGGGATGATTGCAAGGGCAAATGTGTGCTGCGGTTGGGCGAGATGCATACAGTGATGGCTGCATTGAGGGCTGTTGGCAATGCCATAGACGATATTGGGCTTGCAGAAGCATGGTTTGAGGCCGATATATATGGATCCCGTCCGCCTTCGTGGTCGCTGACTTGTATACCACTGTAACCTATCATCACTGATGGTCACGGGTTCGAGCCCCGCTCAGACGGTGTCTCAATTATATGAAAAAGTTGGCAGTTTGTTACGGAGGTTGGTGCACCCAAGTACTGGTTAACCGCTGGAGCCTGCCCAGGAAAGGTGTTGTTAGGTAAACTGCCCGCCGGCGATATAGCCCAAAATGGTGCTGATGCAGGCGTAAAACCCGAAATATAACATATATGGACCCACCACGACAAAACAGATCCTTGAAGCCAAGCACATGAAGAGGGCTATAGAAGCACATATGACTACAGTCCAAGCCCTGTTTGACCTAAATGTGGAAGAACTGTTCACAGAGAACCCTAATCTACGTGGCCCATGTACAAATTCAGCACAACTGATTGACAGGAGTTGTGCACAACGCATCCAGCAGGATGTGCTAAGGGATCAACAAAACATGCTAAGTACCTAAGAGTCCAACAACATTTTGGAGATCATGAAACAGTTTGATGAAAAGATGGAATCCACAAGCTCACTCTTCAAGTTTGTGCGACGCTATATGTAGATGGTGTTGGTCATATTCATTCGTGCCACACGTGATGGGCTCTGGCAGCTTCACCTATCTTCCCTTGATGAGCTGTGCAAATAATATTTGGCTCATGACAAGCAAAAATATGCGAGGCTTGTTCCAGTCTACCTTGCAGAAATGACAGCTCTTGGGACCACCGACCCAGACATACATAAAGAGTTCATGGATGGAAACTTCACAGGTCACAAAAACAAGATCCCATTGTGTGCAGTTGGTGTGGATCATGCCCTAGAGCACATAAATCACATCATGAAAGTCACAAGAGGTCTGGTAGGGATTACACAGAATGCCAGTACCCGTGAAAGATTCTTCCTTACAGCACCCGAACTGAGTAAACTTGCTGCAGAAGCCCATGAAATGGCTGGCTCGCAAACAAGCTCACGCGATTCGTTACCAACCGATACCATAACACTAGTTCAGTCTCCGAAATGATCGACAACCTAAACTGGCCAACACTTGAGACACGCAGAGTTAGATACAGATTGATTCTCTTCTATAAAATAATACACCAAATAGTAGCTGTAAACATTCCCATAAACCTTTTGATACCCGTACATAACCAGACACACAAACCCATATTGTTATAAACACATCCCTGTCAACAAAGATTCATACAAATTCTCTTTTTATCCAAGAACCGTCATCCAATGGAACTTGTTACCCCTTGCCGCACATGAAGCAATAACAGTTGATGGCTTTAAAGCACGTGTCCCTGTTTCTGCCCTCCCAATCATGATCTAAAGCATTCATTCTATGTACAAAATCTTAAACAAGCACTGTATTATATTTGTCTTTGGACATTCACTTATTTGTTAATTAATCATTGTAAATATCATCATCTCAAAATTCACCAGCGACGACACATTGAGGGAGTGCCGAAATCACCAAGAAGAAGAAGATCACCATGAACTGTCAAAGGCTGTCTGGCAGGTCACTATTTGCCCGCATGCTTATTGTGGCCCGCTCACGACCAGAAGTCAACCTAAAGGAAGCCATTGGCCAGCATGAGTTTACATCTCTTCCAAGAACCCTATTTGCAATAGATAGGTCACTTTTACTAGCCATAGACAAAAGCAGCAGCCTCATAACCATACTGGAAGCGCTACCCAACCAGAAGGTAACTAACCAGGGTCAGCAGTCAGAACGTTCAGTTGAAGATGTCGAACAACCTGCAGACATCACTGATGTTCTGGTGCCACCCAAGAAGGCAACCATCATAGATGGGTTGACCGTTATGACCTTCGCACTTCACTGAAGGAGGCCACACGAAAGAGACACCAGGGTACGAGACCAGTCACAGTGTATCATCTTGAAGATAATACACCAGTATGGAAGTTATCAGCAAAACAGTTCCTGGCAAGTACGGCCACCAAAGATGAATTGACAGTTTACCTTGCAAGCAAATCTCTTCAATTATGAGGGATCGTCAAAACTTTTCTTTGTCACTTTACGGCAAAAGGTCCTCTCAAATTGCATAAATGCTAAACACCTATGTAGCTCCCAAGAAGAGGCCGACACAAAGATAATCTGCACAGCCTGGATGCTGTTCGATGAGGAGCTACAGAACTGTACATTTAGTCCCCCGACACAGATGTATTTATCCTTGCACTCCACCGCTATCATCAACTGTGCGAAAAAACATACTTCATCACAGGTAAAAACCCGGTGCGGACAATCTCACTGAAACCAATAGTACATGCACTTGGCGATGCAAAGACTGCAGCCTTACCTGGCTTCCATGCATTTACTGGAGCTGACCAGACTGGACGGTTTTCCGGGAAAGGAAAGCTAATATGTTGGCAAATATCCGCGTTTGCTACCCTGGTTACCTCTAACATGATAACAGTCGACACAGAATATGCTATTGAGGCAGTTGTATGAGAACTGTATGAGCCTCGTACTGCTGTGACAGATGTAGGTAATCTTAGATGGAGACCATTCTCCAAAAAGCAACTGGAAGCTCAGAAACTGCACGAGGAGCTTTGCGTGAAGCTATTGGTCGTGCACATTTTCAGGCCATTATATGGCATTAAGCTCACGTGCCTAATCCACAGCTACCGCCAGCAACTGGATATGGATGGGAGACAGAGGGATCGACTAGTTCCCATCAAAACAATGGATCCTCCAGCTCCAGCATCCATTACACAGTTGGTCAAATGTGGCTGCAAAAAGAATAACTGCCGGTCCAACTGTTCTTGTAGAGCACAGAATCTCAAGTGCTCAGAGATGTGTATGTGTGGGGCAGATGAAGACGTATGTAGTAATGTGAGTCAGGCACATCCCATGGGCATCGACGACGACGCTGATGATGATCCTTTAATATATTGAGTAATGTTGAACACTGAAATATGTAGATTCATACCAATATTCGTCCTACTATTGCTTGAGCACATTGATAATGTTTGGTTATTACATAACTTTAATATTTGCCATTAAATTTCATTGAAAATGTATTTGGATTCCTTGACTTTGAAAGAATCATACAGACATCACAATTTAATTGAAATTTATTAACTTTGCATAGCGACCGTATCAAATAAACGGCAACCATATTGAAATTCCTAAATATTGTGTGATATTTGGAATCCTTGACCCTGAAAGCATGGGTATGGACACCACATTTTAATGTTTAGCTATATTATTAGCTGAGATATGAGACATTGTAAATTTACATGGCGGCCATTTTGTAAAATGGCCACCAAAACTACAATAATCGCAGAAAAAAATGGCGACATGTTTTGTTCACAACTTGAAAACCATTAACATGCATTCATTATGATCACCAACAATTAACATTTAAAATCAACGGGAAATCAGTGCCCCCCCCCCCTATCAGATGCGTTGTCTGTTATTACTCTCCATCATGACAGCTTAGGACAAACTCTTCCGTACCCCTGATCTTCAGAGGTTGTTGCGATGTTGTCGGACACGGACGTGTAATCATACTTTATTGTATTCGTCATGATAAATATAACAGTACAGTTTTTATTCTAATTATTGACAAGTATTTGAATCAATGGATATTTGATCTGGAATCCCAAATGCAATCCGCTATTATGGTAATTGAAACATTAAAAATTCATTTGCAATTCGTGCGCATTTACTATCATTTTATTTTGACACCAATCTTGAATCAATGCTAGAGTGAATAGTTGCATGGTGTTGCTGTCCCAACGTTATAATTGCTTCAGTTTCTATACAACATATTATTTAAAGCTAATGTTCACATACAACCATATCCAACGTATATAATCGTCCTTCACTTTTACTTCTGATATACATCCTAGAATTCTTAGATCAACCTCAGAATATCAATTATACACACCAAGACCAAATTGTGAATTATTTCGTAATACATTTGTATTTTCAGGATCATCTATTTGGAATTCATTGCCTCACTCAGTTCAAAATGCTCCAACTATCCAACAGTTCAAAATTCTCTACTTAAGGTGGAACTATAACAATTCAAACTAATCGCGTACTTCTAATGTTATTATAAACGTGTATTGCCATTGCTATATTTATTAGAATCGGAA
Organism: Archivesica marissinica; assembly: GCA_014843695.1. Taxonomy (NCBI): domain Eukaryota; kingdom Metazoa; phylum Mollusca; class Bivalvia; order Venerida; family Vesicomyidae; genus Archivesica; species Archivesica marissinica. The sequence goes on along the minus strand of CM026397.1, from coordinate 40,178,088 downwards.
AATTGCTGTCCTTAAGTTGATTTCATACATATTTTGAAGATACCACTACAAGTCAAATCTGCACATTGTTAGATAGATCTAGTATCATTAATTGTCTCATTCCCATTTTCTACTCTGCTAGCCAATTCCATATATCATCATATTCCATTACATATTAAATATAGTTTCTCTATTTTTCAGCTTTTACATTACTATATTATTCCAATGTGCAGTTCTCACTTATAGTGCTATCTTTTGATTGCATTTGATTGTATATATGTTGAGGGCCTCATGGTAGATTAACTTTTGTTAAATGAGTACTATAGTTAAATAAAGTCTTTATTATTATTATTATTATATACACCCCATATCCATCGTTTGATATGGGTGTATACGTTGGATATGGGTGTATGTGAAACGTTGGATATGGGTGTATGTGAAACGTTGGATATGGGTGTATGTGAAACGTTGGATATGGGTGTATGTGAAACGTTGAGATGGGTGTATACGTGGATATGGGTGTATGTGAAACGTTGGATATGGGTGTATGTGAAACGTTGGATATGGGTGTATGTGAAACGTTGGATATGGGTGTATACGTTGGATATGGGTGTATGTGAAACGTTGGATATGGGTGTATGTGAAACGTTGGATATGGGTGTATGTGAAAGTTGGATATGGGTGTAGTGAAACTTTGGATATGGGTGTATGTGAAACGTTGGATATGGGTGTATGTGAAACGTTGGATATGTGTGTAAGTGAAACGTTGGATATGGGTGTATGTGAAACGTTGGATATGGGTGTATGTGAAACGTTGGATATGGGTGTATGTGAAACGTTGGATATGGGTGTATGTGAAACGTTGGATATGGGTGCATACGTTGGATATGGGTGTATGTGAAACGTTGGATATGGGTGTATGTGAAACGTTGGATATGGGTGTATGTGAAACGTTGGATATGGGTGTATGTGAAACGTTGGATATGAGTGTTTAACATTGACATTGTTGTTACATATAAAATGTATGTAGAATCTTTATTGTTCACTCAAAGTTTACACATTATTGAAGATTTATGTTTTTGTTCATGTGCATTTGCTTATATCCTATATATAATATATGTTCTGTTCTATTCTGTTCTGTTCTATTCTGTTCTGTATACCAAATTTATATGCCATTGTAAAATCAAGCATAATGGTTCATACGTATGTACGCTGTGGTATGCGTTTAGTTTATACAAATTTATTTTAGCTCGATTGCAAAACAAGTTCTTTCAACTTATATAAATCACTCTCGAGACCTCATTCCTGATGGAATCCATCGCCACGAGGGAGAGAGAAGAGGCAATGTGGAATTTAAATGCCTTGCCTAAGGGCACAATCGTAACGGCTCCAGTGGGGCTCGAACTCCGGACTTTTCGCACCTGAAGCGAACGCGCATCCACTGCGCTATCACGACTTCCAATGTGGTATGCGTTGTTATTAATATGTATTGTGCATATAGATGATGCTGAAATAAAGACAAGATCAAATAATTTATCTGTAAAATGTTGATCCAGAACATCAAGACGCCTGATTAATTTATCTGTAAAATGTTGATCCAGAACATCAAGACGCCTGATTAATTTATCTGTAAAATGTTGATCCAGAACATCAAGACGCCTGATTAATTTATCTGTAAAATGTTGATCCAGAACATCAAGACGCCTGATTAATTTATCTGTAAAATGTTTATTTCTTGATTACATGTAAAACTACTGAAATAAATAATGTTTTTAAAACTAAGTCGCCTGATAAAATCTTTCTATAAAGAGTAAACATATGTTGATTTATAACATTACAAACTTTGTATTTTAAGATTATTTATGCCGAATGTTTAGTATGAAATTAAGAAGCTAATAAATGAAACAAGCATATTATGCCACAGGGTGAGAAGAATAAGTAGCGAATCCGGGGTTCGAACCCGGGACATTTCATTTACAGGGAAAACGTTCTACAGACTGAGCTAGCCGGACCGCTTGCACATAATCTCCCCCAATGAATAGAAGCTTACTGTATAGTAGGCTGTCCGATTAGCGCAGTGGTTAGCACCAATTCGACCCGGGTTCGATCCTCGTACCTGGAAGTATGTGAGATGGTACGGTGGTCGCCAGATCGGACAAGTGGGTTTGTTTTCTCTGGTTTTCTCCCACACAAATGATCACATTTACACTTTCATCCGCGCCAACGAGAGTGATTAATATAACTTGTTAAAGCTTGTTTCGCAATCGATGTAAAATAAATAAATTTTAGACTAATGAATAGTAGCTATTTTCATGTACGGGAAGAAACACGTTTATTTTAAAGTAATAATTAAAAATAAAAATAAGATATATACCAAGAAACACACATACATGATTGGCCGTATGTAGAAACACATATTTAAAGCGACACTACATTAGTGAAAACGCAAATTTTACAGAATGTATTTTCGTATTATATGGTATAATTGTTATCCAAAATGTTGCCTCAAATACTGAGTATTTCAACTAATAAGCAAACGTCGTATACGCAGTTTGTTGACATAACAAAATAATGTAAACATACATGCATAATACAACTAGTGTATCCTGAATAACACGATTTATGGTACAGATTTACCGTTCTATCTCACATGTGTGCCTATGCATATTTATTTGTAGACTAGTCTTAGTTAAATTATCTTTAAACGACATGATCTCGCGCTTAGTATTGACTCCGATGATAAACACACGTCAATTCAGGAGCTTGGATGATCGTTATATGAAATCCTACTTTCAATTGTGAAAGTTTGTAGATCACAAAAACACTGTTTATTGTTTCATTGTAAGTGTTCGAATGCATTCAGAAGAATTTTGTAGTAGCAACGCCTTTATACGTGAAAAAATACATTGTATTTGCTTTTTGCGATGTAATGTCGCTTTAAATGCTTGATAATGTATGAGAAAAAGTTACAATTTATTGGCATGATAAATTTACTAATTTCTGATTTTAATGCCTACTTGTTCTAATTTCGGATCCGCACGTATTATGTTGTTCATGTACAATGTGTAACATTTCGGATCCGCACGTATTATGTTGTTCATGTACAATGTGTAACATTTCGGATCCGCGCGTATTATGTTGTTCATGTACAATGTGTAACATTTAGTCTTTCCTTGGTTTATACACATTTATTTTAGTTCTACTGCGAAACAAGTTCTTACAACTTATAGTAATCACTCTCGAGACCTCATTCCTGAGGGAGAGAGAAGACTGAGGCATGTGGAATTTAAATGTCTTGCCTAAAGGCACAATCGTAACGGCTCCAGCGGACCTTTCGCACCTGAAGTGAATGCGCATCCACTGAGCTATCACGACTTCCATAGTTTTTCCTTCACTATACATCACACAGTGTTGTTCTAAGCAGCCAATGACATTCGCTGTACAAGTATTCTATCTTTGCAATTGTAACGTTATCTAAGCATCCAATGACATTCGCTGTACAAGTATGCTATCTTTGCAATTGTAACGTTATCTAAGCAGCCAATGACATTCGCTGTACAAGTATTCTATCTTTGCAATTGTAACATTATCTAAGCAGCCAATGACATTCGCTGTACAAGTATTCTATCTTTGTAATTGTAACGTTATCTATCATCCAATGACATTCGCTGTACAAGTATTCTATCTTTGCAATTGTAACGTTATCTAAGCATCCAATGACATTCGCTGTACAAGTATTCTATCTTTGCAATTGTAACGTTATCTAAGCAACCAATGACATTCGCTGTACAAGTATTCTATCTTTGCAATTGTAACGTTATCTAAGCAACCAATGACATTCGCTGTACAAGTATTCTATCTTTGCAATTGTAACATTATCTAAGCACCCAATGACATTCGCTGTACAAGTATTCTATCTTTGCAATTGTAACGTTATCTAAGCATCCAATGACATTCGCTGTACAAGTATTCTATCTTTGCAATTGTAACATTATCTAAGCAGCCAATGACATTCGCTGTACAAGTATTCTATCTTTGCAATTGTAACATTATCTAAGCATCCAATGACATTCCCTGTACAAGTATTCTATCTTTGCAATTGTAACATTATCTAAGCATCCAATGACATTCGCTGTACAAGTATTCTATCTTTGCAATTGTAACATTATCTAAGCAGCCAATGACATTCGCTGTACAAGTATTCTATCTTTGCAATTGTAACGTTATCTAAGCAACCAATGACATTCGCTGTACAAGTATTCTATCTTTGCAATTGTAACATTATCTAAGCATCCAATGACATTTACGAAAGTTTACGTTTCCTTTCGTTCTAATCCCCGTCAGTCTGCTGCTATTAAATTATATGCAAAATGTTCATTTCTTGGTTACATTACATGTAAAATTACTTAAATAAATAATGTTTAAACTAAAGAGCCTGCTCACACGACACGTTATGTGCTGTCTGTGTGGTCTGATTTGACTCTGTGCTGTTTGCAAAAGCAACTTTGGTCATGATTGGCAGAGATTTGTTTAAACTTTATTTATTTTACAACGATTGCGAAGCAAGTTTCAACAACTTATATCAGTAATCACTCTCGTTGGCGCGGATGAAAGCGTGCGTATGGTAATTCGTGTGGGAGGAAACCGGAGTACCCGGAGTAAAGCCACATGTCCGATATGGCGACCACCGTACCGTATCACATACTTCCCAGTCAGAGGATCGAACCCGGGTTGCATTGGTGGGAAGCGAGCGCGCTAACCACTGCGATAATCGGACATCCGGTTAAGAATGGCAGGTTAAGTGTTATAATATCAATGACAACTCGGTTTACTAATGAAAAACAAATTGATTTCTTCGCGTCGCCGCAGTAGATGCATTACGAAGTGATAAGCGGACATAATCGATGTTTTAGATGATCGAATTACATCCTTATCTAATCAATCTTATATATTCCTTTTCTATTATTTACATTAAAAAGATATAAATTCTAAAAATAAAATCAATGCTGTTTACAATGACTCCGCTATTGTTACGGTGCCGTGTTATAGGCTAGTGCCTGTTCACATAGTCACGTCAAGTTCTCGCATGGCGTTCTTATCACGAGAAAATTGAATATGACGTGGTGAAAACGCCGAGTTGACGTACCGCGTGGAGACTCATTGATATTTGTTGAGAACTTGATAGGGGCCCAACCTAACTTCGATGAACTTCATTAACTCAGTAACCCTTTCAATACCACATATCTCTAAATAGGCCTACCGTCTCATCAAGATCTGCACTTTTTTCCCAGTAATATTACTATTTTTAGACAAAATTACCCATTTTGATAAATGAACTGGTCCAAGTGTAATTTTCTATTGGTCTAAAACTAAAAATACCATGCACCAGTCCATGTCAGTTACTTGGTGTTGAATGGGTTAATCTGTGATGAATGACCAGCAAGCCAATGACGACATTAAATCGTATACGTTCTGTATATAAGTGTCGCTTAGTTATGTATTGACAAATAAAACCTGGTTTGGAGCGATGACGTTAAGGAATTAACAAAGTAGGCCTAAGTTGTTAATTCCAGAAGCCCGAACGACACACCATTGTTTTATCCGACTATAAATAACGAAAATATAAATATTAATTCGATTCTAGCATGACTATAATATCTATAAAAAACAAAACTTAAAAACAAACAAACACTGTCGGTGTTATTTCTTAGAGTTGGTAAATGACGTCAAAAATATACACACATGCTAGTTACTAGTTTGACGTCACTCGCTAAACAATGTTTTATTGCAGCATTAAACACGGTAAATTGCTTCTTTGCGTATAAATACAGAGACAATGTCCAACCATTTTAAGAACGTCAGTGACGTCTCAGGAACGTCATTTGAGTACGTATCTATATATGTGTAGTGTGTCAGGCCCCTTATCTATCAGGTTTTATATCGTGTTTATATACCGGGTAGTAGCTCGATTTCCACGCAATATGAGTTTTTTTATATGTTTGAAATACAGTACAATAAGATACTTTCCATAATACCAAATATGTCTCCTAATGAAGAGCACCTTAGGAACATTTAGACATGGTGATGTCCGATGACTAAAACTTAACAAACCAATGATCACACTTGCATTGTACTAAACGCACACATTTATATGAACGACTCGATTGCGTCTTTTTTAGTCAAGGGATCTCAGTCACGGTGGCCGAGTGGTTAAAGTCACTGCCATCAAATCGATTACCTCTCACAGCTGTAGGCTGGAATCCCCCTAGGGAGGTCTAATCCTTCCATATGAGGACTCTGACTTGTGGAAGATCGGCTGTTCTAGCAGGGTGATCGTCCGTGCCTGGAATACGGCTCGGATTGCCTCCCGGGTTCTTCTTCCACCAATAACAGCTTGAGATGCGACATAAGCGGTCGGTGTGACTTAAAACCCAAACACAGACGGATCTGTAGTCCAGTGGTAACACACTGGACTAGTAATCCAGGGATCGCAGGTTCGATCCCCCGTCTGAACCTAATAAAATTAACAGTCTTTCAGATGGGACGTTAAACCGAGGTCTCGTGTCGGTGCTTTACACCATGCACGTACAAGAACCAGAGGATCCTCTGGAATGGGTCTCTGTCTGTATCATTGCACTATCCTCCAAAAATATAAACTGACTATTCTGTGTTTTACGTTTATTTATCGTCGCTACCGGTTGCCCATATGAGCGACGCCTCCTGAAGATATTAGTCATTTTAGATTATTGAGACAGTAACCTAATATTCTATTTATCCTACATGCTGAGTGTGCACCCGACACAAAAACAAACAAACTAGCCATGACAACTTACAAACTCGCTACGCACTTGGTAATATGTTGCGCATTGATATTTATATCCACGGTTAGCCCTATGACGTCACGAAAGCTTTATTAAGCAAAATTTATTAGGCATGTCCTTTTTTACGTTATTTCTCATGCAGGTAGGATCACTTTTATTATTTGACGAATCTCTTCAGGAGGCGTCGCTCATATGGGCAACCGATAAATAAACGTAAAACACGCATTAAACCCAAACACAAACAATTAATTTATTCGCCAATGCCTAAACATATAGATATAGTAATTTTCTATTCTGGATGTACATGCATGCATCATGTGATCTTCGAATGTATTTTGTTCTTGTGTACACGGACAGTGCACTGGCCAATTCTCCCAACACGCTTTAATAATGCATTTAGAAATATTTAATTTACCTGAACTTCCTTGTTATGTTTGCAGTCGTCAATGGAATAGTATTCCTTCTTCAATCTGAAAGATAGGCTATACATTATAAAACAGTATATAGACTTTATTTATTTTACAACGATTGCGAAACAAGCATTAATAACTTTCGTTGGCGCCAATGAAAGCCTTTATATGGGCATGCATGTGTGAAGAAACCAGAGTACTGACAGAAAAATCCATATTGCGACCACCATACAATTTGACATACTTCCCGGTTCGAGGATCAAACCAGGGTTACCATTGCAGGCCTCGACAAATTTTTAATTTCTTACTCGTCCTACTGGGCGAGTGATGCCACTGTTCCACTCGTCCAGATTGGACTATCACTCATCCCATGTATTTTAGGAAAATTAAAAATCGTCAGAATTGCACTTTAATTTATTAATAAATGCAATTATGTGGCAGCATAAACACATTAAAATATCCTCGGTGATTTCCCATTATCACGCCTGGTAATCATTCCGAAGAAAGTAAAACGGATATTATTTTATTTTGTTCCTTCGATTTATATTGGATATTTAGATGAAATTTTCACTCGTCCGACTGGGCAAGCGACTTGGAATTTCTACTCGTCCAGATCGAAAAGTCACTCGTAAATACGAGCGGACGAGTGGATTGGTGAGAATTACATTGTTGAGAAGCGAGCGTGCTAAACATTGGGCTAATCGGACAGCCTCTATATGTATACATACATTAAAATAAGATGCTTCAAAGATGGACTGGGAATCGAGGGGTCGCAGATTCGATCCCTCGTCTGACCTTAATAAAATTAATATTTGTTTTGGTCTCGTGTCGGTGCTTTACACCGTGCAGGTAACAGAACGAGGGAATATTCTGGAATGGGTCTCAACTATAGAGGAGACTCTGATACAATGTCTGTATCAGTTCACTATCCTCCAAAAATCTAAAATGTCTAATCTCTTCAGGAGTCGTCGCTCATATGGGCAACCAATAGCGACGATAAATTAACGTAAATCACACGCGCTTGAAAGACACTGGGCGCATTACTGTTGTCGGGGGGGGGGGTGTAGAACTGGGATCACGTGTTTCACAGAAACATGATATATCTACCTTAAAGTGTATCAAATTAAATTAAATTTTTGGCACCAAGAACAGTAGTCAGTCTTACTGTGTCAAATGTTATGAAATTTCGCAAATTACAAATTTGTAAAACTCACACCCATAGCATGGTGCGTGCGTTTTTAACGTCGTTCAGTATGCCAGTACACATGTAATAGAGAATGTAAACAACAAGGTTTGCATAAGACTACAATAATGTATTGTTAGAATTTTATTCTAAAGCGTATACTATTTATTATCATAATTCAACAGTTTATCGTTATGAATTATATGTGAACCCTATTCACGTAAACAAGTATGGGACAATCGATATAATAAATACAATGCATTGTGTGGGTGAGGTGAGGGTTATCCTGTCTCCAAGTACCCACTATGCCTTGTTATATAAGTGCCCCTTCACTGACTCGATCTTAACAGACGGATCTGTAGTCCAGACGAGTGGCTAACACGCTGGACTGGTAATCCAGGGATCGCAGGTTCGATCCCCCTTCTGACCCTAATAAAATTAACAGTCTTTCAGATGGGTCATTAAACCGAGGTCTCGTGTCGGTGCTTTACACTGTGCATGTAAAAGAACCAGAGGAGACTCTGGAATGGGTCTCTGTCTGCATCATTGCACTATCTTCCAAAATCTAGAATGACTAATCTCTTCAGAAGGCGTCGCTCATATGTAACGATGATAAATAAACATAAAGCACACATGGAATTTAATGAAATAAATACACCCACCATAGTCCCCATACATGAGAACCAATGATTGTGTAGACAATCTCGCACTTATCCAACGTTATTTGAAATTCATATCTATATTTATATGCTTAACCCTTTTAACACCACACACCTCTAAATAGGATTACAAACAGTGTAGATCCAGATGAGCCGGCTCATGAAGAGACGTCTCAGCAGGATCTGCACTTTGTGCCAGTAATATTACTATCTTTAGACAAAATTACCCATTTTGATAAATGAACTCGACGAAATGTAATTTTTTTATTAATTCATTGGTCTAAAAATATTATACACGAGTCCATGTCAATTACTTCGTGTGAATGGGTTAACGTAACTTGCAACGTGTAAGCGCTCAATAGACATTTTATTCCTCTCGATTTGTTGTCACTATTACAATTGTATTGTAGAAAAAAGTTTAAACTTTATTTATTTTACAACGATTGCGAAGCAAGTTCTAACAACTTATATTAATCACTCTTGTTGGCGCGGATGAAAGCATATGTGGTCATTCGTGTGGGAGGAAACCGAAGTACCCGGAGAAAACCCACCTGTCCGATCTGACGACCACCGTACCATCTCACATACTTCCCGGTCCGAGGATCGAACCCGGGCTGCATTGGTGAGAAGCGAGCGCACTAACCACTGCGCTAATCGGACAGCCAATTTATACAATGCATACGTATTGTACTTACATTTTGATTGCCACTCTCTCGTCCTTCTTTAGGTTCTTCGCCAGGTACATCCTGAACGAGCCTCCTTCCTCCGTGGGCTTAGGGTCCACGATTTTATATTTATTCATTTTGAAAACAATTATAATAATATATTATCTATTATACTTATACTTATTAACCAAGCTAAAATATATACTTATCAAATATTGTATTTCATAAAGATCACTTTTTAATATTTATATGTCCGAACAAACAACACATTTACTTATGTTGTACAGAAGTGCTCTGGTTTATGGTCTTAGTTGATTTATGCAGGACCATATAGGTAAACCTATATTACGTTAGAGTGCATGCCATTTTCAGTTGAACGATTACAGGTGCGGACGAGGAAGGCAGTACAATCACAATGCCATGTCATTTAGCTGTAGCGCCAATATCACATCGTGATTACACGTTATATGTCGTACAGTATCGCAATATCACATCGTGGTTACACGTTATATGTCGTACAGTATCGCAATATCACATCGTGATTACACGTTATATGTCGTACAGTATCGCAATATCACATCGTGGTTACACGTTATATGTCGTACAGTATCGCAATATCACATCGTGATTACACGTTATATGTCGTACAGTATCGCAATATCACATCGTGATTACACGTTATATGTCGTACAGTATCGCAATATCACATCGTGATTACACGTTATATGTCGTACAGTATCGCAATATCACATCGTGATTACACGTTATATGTCGTACAGTATCGCAGTATAACATCGTGATTACACGTTATATGTCGTTCAGTATCGCAGTATAACATCGTGGTTACACGTTATATGTCGTACAGTATCGCAATATCACATCGTGATTACACGTTATATGTCGTACAGTATCGCAGTATCACATCGTGATTACACGTTATATGTCGTACAGTATCGCAATATCACATCGTGGTTACACGTTATATGTCGTACAGTATCGCAATATCACATCGTGATTACACGTTATATGTCGTACAGTATCGCAGTATAACATCGTGATTACACGTTATATGTCGTTCAGTATCGCAGTATAACATCGTGGTTACACGTTATATGTCGTACAGTATCGCAATATCACATCGTGGTTACACGTTATATGTCGTACAGTATCGCAATATCACATCGTGATTACACGTTATATGTCGTACAGTATCGCAATATCACATCGTGGTTACACGTTATATGTCGTACAGTATCGCAATATCACATCGTGGTTACACGTTATATGTCGTTCAGTATCGCAGTATAACATCGTGATTACACGTTATATGTCGTACAGTATCGCAATATCACATCGTGAGTACACGTTATATGTCGTACAGTATCGCAATATCACATCGTGGTTACACGTTATATGTCGTACAGTATCGCAATATCACATCGTGATTACACGTTATATGTCGTACAGTATCGCAGTATAACATCGTGATTACACGTTATATGTCGTTCAGTATCGCAGTATAACATCGTGGTTACACGTTATATGTCGTACAGTATCGCAATATCACATCGTGTTTACACGTTATATGTCGTACAGTATCGCAATATCACATCGTGGTTACACGTTATATGTCGTACAGTATCGCAATATCACATCGTGGTTACACGTTATATGTCGTACAGTATCGCAATATCACATCGTGGTTACACGCTATAGGTCGTACAGTATCGCAATATCACATCGTGGTTACACGCTATAGGTCGTACAGTAAGGTGGTTACGGTCGTTGACTTCAACGATAAAACAAGGGAATGTTCATAACAACTACAACACAATAATTACTAACTACGAAGTGACACTTATAATGATTTTGCAACCCAACACAGTAATGTATAGTAATTCAGGGATCGCAGGTTCGATCCCCCGTCTAACTCTAATAAAATTAACAGTCTTTCAGATGGGACGTTAAACCGAGGTCTCGTGTCGGTGCTTTACACCGTGCACGTAAACGAGCCAGAGGAAACTCTGGAATGGGTCTCTCTCTGTATCATTGCGCTATCTTCCAAAAAATCTAAAATGACTAATCTCTTCAGGAGGCGTCGCTCATATGGGCAACCGGTAGCGACGATAAATAAACGTACCCCCCCCCATACCCAATTATTTTACAAATGGCATACGACAACTGATATCGTGAGGCATAATAATAATAATAATAAAGACTTTATTTAACGAGAGAACTCATTTGAACAATTAAGTCAGTCTACCATTGCGAACGGACGATTTGGTATTGTGAAATGTTCAGGAATGGAAAACAGGCCATGTGAACGGTTAGGAAATGTGAATGGTTCGGCAATGTGAATGGTTCGGCAATGTGAGGCAATGTGAATGGTTCGGCAATGTGAATGGTTCGGCAATGCGAGAGATCAGATCATGTCCACGGTTCGCCGAATAATTTGAACACTTCGGCAATGCGATAAATCCGATCATGTCCAAGGTGCGTCAGATAATATGATGAACAGTTCGGCAATGTGGAAGCAATGTCCATTTGAACAATTTAGTCAGTCTACCACGAGGCCTTAAACAAATTAAAACGCCAATAAGACAATGAAACATATTTATTTACAAACAATGACCAGTAAGCCTTGCATTGGAAATAAGATATAAGCTGCACGCACTAATACTTATATACATGTATAATTATAATTGTAGCAGCCGGTAGCTCAGACCCGCCCCTGCATCGTTTAGTAGCAGTACCCGTTGTGTTAGGGATCTCCATAGTGATACTGTTTGTGTAACAGACAATACATCGGTACCCGCCATTCAATCAATACCACGTGAATAATTTAAAGAGCGCTTCCGTGTATCGTGGCGCATCAGTAGGTTTAACTACTAAATCTAATTACTTTCCAGACTTTGATGTTTAAATGGAGCAAGTGTTTAGTAAAGTGTGACCAATAAAGCGTATACCCCAAAGTCCTAACAAAACAGCCAATCCTTTGGTGGGTGCACGCAGTTCTGTCCCCGAGCGCCTGGACGCTTCCGTTTTCTCGTTGATCAAATATCAACAAAACGAACATTCTTGTGAATTCACGTCAATACCATTTATTTAATAGTTTAACGCTTCAACATGAAACTAAATTATCTCGCCATGTGACTGTGGACATTTCGTGTTTGGATACCAAAAAAACATGAATACATAGTTTGACAAGACGAGCTAATGAATTATGCATGTTGACCGTTCGAAAGATATGAATTGCAGGTATTTAGCTACAGGCAGAATTTATGAATAATTTGATAAGCAGCTTTCAGATGCATTAAAACCCACAGTTAAATACCCTGGAGTTGGGACTTGAAACAAAATTAAATTGGAATGCCATCGGATTCAGTTCTTATCAAGTTCCTGCTCCCGTGTATAACTTAGCAATTGCATTCATAGTTAGTGCTAATGGGTGTAGCTTCCCATGCCACATTTTTTTCTTCGAATATAGTAATGGTTTGCTTGGGGCGAATTTCAGCTATGTAATGCTGAACACAATATTTACACCACTATTTAGTTGCTAATGTTAAATCCCCATTCGGTCTGCTGCGTTTGAAACGCGGTAAAAGCAGTAGGGTGGAGCTACTACGAGACTGGCAGAAGTGGGCGGTACTACGCGAAACAAATCTATGGAAATTGGTTGAAACAGCTATTCCAAAAGATGAGTTTATAGTGTGTACATTGGATGCACAACTGGAAAAATGGAAACCATGTATTCGTCATTGTATCAATTAAAATGCTGGTTTAGTAGTTAAAGACTTCGGTCCCAACACGCTTTTAACAGTGCAACTGTATTGCATACCCAAATTAATGTAACACATGGTGATTTGATTCCCTAACAAAAACAATATTGTTTCAGATTATACAATATATAGCATACTGTGAAAATATCGGGAAATGGTAGTGGGTGTATAGTGTTCGATAATGGGTTAATATTGACCCGAATTGGATACACATTGTCCGATATTGGGTTAATATTGTCCCGACAACAGCAGGACTTACATTAGCCCTTATTTCTATAAAACACAGATCGCCTGGTCACTAATAAACAGACGGATCTGTAGTCCAGTGGTAACACGCTGGACTGATAATCCAGGGATCGAACCCCCGTCTGACCCTAATAAAATTAACAGTCTTTCAGATAGGACTTTAAACCGAGGTCTCGTACAGGTGCTGTACACCGTGCACGTAAAAGCACCAGAGGAGACTCTCGAATGGGTCTCTGTCTGTATCATTGCGCTATCCTCCAAAAATCTAAAATGACTAATCTCTTCAGGAGGCTTCGCTCATATGGGCAACCGGTAGCGACGATAAATAAACGTAAAACACACACAGTAAGGAACGTCAGTGAACCGAGAAGAGAATCTCCTTGAACTAGACAGCAGGATGAGGTATCTGCAACTTCGACACAATACTAGCATGATACAGAAAATGGTGCATGTATATTCAAAACGAATTTTACCATAAATGTTAATTGTACATGTAGTTTAATAATGCATGCTATATAGCCGGTCTACCATATTTCTATAATCGTCTGCGAAAGATCAGGTTCATGGAGTCTGATCAGGCGCTGTGCTGTTTGTTATTCGGACACTGGACTTAAAACACCTGACTGAATAGCAAGCAACATAGATTCTGATCAGACTCGGTGCTATGTCGCGACTTATCTGTATCTATGTTGTGTGTTCGTTCCTTTCATATTATTCCGTATTTTAAGTGATTACAGCACCGCACTAGCGAAGAATTCTAAGGGTTAAGTACACTCTTTATATCCATATCTACATGTTATTGCAAACATTCAATGCCTAGTATGATTGGGAGTCGCTAATCAGGGACAGTGGTTAAAATATGATTTAACCCATTTCATTCTGGATACCGTTCAAACAGTAGTTGCAAAGAACATAGAGCCAGATCAGCCGCCATGGAACATTCCGTCTGAGCAGGCTCTATGCTGTTTGGTATTCAGATGATCTTGCTAAAACACTTGACTATGTAGCAAACAACATGGATCTATGTTGTTTGCAAAAGCCTTTAAATGTATCCAGAATGAAATGGGTTAAGTGAGACAGAGAATGTTAAAACGAGCTACATATGAAGCTTAAAAACATATATTGTAGTTACAGGAGTGGTGCAGTTGTCAACCGCTCAGCAAAATGGCGACGCTGGTGCATGCCTGTACATGTATATGGTAGAAGAGGCCATTCCAACTATGCATTGTTCGGGTGGAGTTAATATGGTACTGGGTTCGGGACTGTGGAATTAACTAGTTCAGGTTCCTTGTTATTGTGGTATGCACATACAAAGTTATTTCTGATTTTGAATAGGCATACTGTTGATGAGTGCATGCGTTAATACACCCCCGCCCAATACATACATACATACATACATCTACATAATACTCCCAGCACTCAATGCCGAGCATGACTAGGAGGCGCTAGTTATGGACAGTGGTTAATTTAATAATATTGTATTGCAACTGTTTCCATAATGATGAATACAATTTACAAATCACAAAACATTACTGTCACATTAATAACATACATACATCCTGGTAATATTCATTACATGTATATAGGGACAATGGTTAAACTCTCATTAGGTGAGGGTGTTTACAATGTTTACTACTTGCAATAAACAATTAACCTTGGAACCTGAAGATGAACAACCTTCACTCGCTAAACGCCAAGCAACACTTTAATACAATATGATCACACTGTCTGCAAGCATAGGAACCAGACACAAACTTATTTTTGCTTGGCCTATGGTCATATAGTAAGTAATGTTTACAATTTCGTTGGTTGCCTTTAGTAAACATTACTTACTATATGACCATAGGCCAATTTTTATTTTTAAATTGTGTCTGGTGCCTGTGTCTGCAAGTGTCTACAACCTCAACACTGAAACTTGCATTTAGTGGTGTTGACCATTGCGATTTTCATACATTGGTATTCTCACCACACTTTTTGTTGCGATATCTGCATTTTACAAATCTGGATTTCAAAGGTTTTACCTCCATTGATTTATATCATTTATAACTATATTGTTTTGAAGTATATCACTATGCCAGATACAACATTGTCTTCACTGTCATATCACTGGAAGCATTTTAACCAAAGACCGGTTTCCCAATATTCGGATTGGAAGAGTAACCGGATACGTAGTTCTTCTTTGTTTATACAGTACTCCTTCACTTATGAAGATTAGGGTTATATCTAGTTGCTATATGGTACAATAACGTCAATAGCACCAATCAGTATAAACTGAATCATCATGAGCAGATGCCGAGATGGGCTTCAACCCAGACACATGTGAAGTAATCCAGATCACAACTGATATCTTGAATCATTATCTTCTCTTATAAAAAGTGGACGCCTCCAAGGCCCTGATCCCTGTGTCTGTCCTTACCCCCAACATAATATTCAGTGAAGATACTTTGCATAAATTGCCACAATTATGTACATAGTTTTATAAAAAACACTTAAAAATATATCTAAAAATATGTCTATTCACTGTATCCTTTCTAATGAGCACTTTCTGATCAATCATCAAGCACTTAAAGGCCTGCAGGTTGACCTATATTTGACCTTAAACACACGAGGAATAGCGGTACAAATCTGACGGTCGACGCACATCGTATTTGCCACATGCGAGGCCCTGCATGGTATACATCTAATACATGAGCACCACTTATATCTATTATGACCCACGTACATATCAGAGGTTATAAATTGCTGAAATTGAAGTTCTGTATTTTTATAGTACTTACAACTGGTATAAACAATTCAACTCCACTTATGGCCCAAATAAGGCTGGTTGCGCGGATTAGGCAGCCAATTCCTGCATTGCTGTACCACACATTCAGGCATCAGTTCCCTCTTATGCCAAGTACAGTCTCCTCTTCTAGCCGCTACTTTTCTCTCTATATATCTGACATCTTTCCATGTGCCACAATTATATAGCATTGCCCAAAACCTCCTGTATAGAAGCTTTCTCTCATGTGAATTTAGATTATGCGGTGGACGATTATTAGCAGGCCACCAAAGTTGTTTGTTCTGTTAATTTATTATGCAAGGGGAACACAAGCACAGTGGACACTCAGCAATACCTTCAGCATGCTGAGGCATAGGGGGAGGTACGTAAGCAGCCTCTGCAACGGGCATGGCGGTGGCTGTTTCTTCTATTTCCATCTCTACGTCCCAGTTCTTATTTTGCAAGAAAGTCAGCAATTCTTTTCTCTGCTCATCAGTTACATACATTGTTATTTTACTCAATGGCATCTTGTAGAAATCGGCAGAATATGTGTAATACTCGTATGTTCAAGAGATTATAATTATAATATTATACATGTACTCATAGCATTCACTGTGATTATTATGTAGCATCAATATCGGTAAACACACACTGACACAGAGAAATATTTAAAATATAACAGAAAACTTGCGAATAATACTGTAGATATATAATTAAATGAAGTATGAAGGTTACCATATAACGAACACATATAGTTTATTCATATAAATACATACATATTATATACATGCATACAAATTATCAGTCTCAGTGATTACGCTACGGCTGATGAGGCACCTACATAACATGTAATCTATGTCCCTGGGCTGATCTGGATTATGTAGTTTGAATACTCATAACTATCAATTTTCTTTACAATCAATAATATACGTTTACTTAAATTGTCAGGGCCTCATTTTGACTAATTCTCAGCTCACAGAGTGATCGTGCATATTAACCGTTAGAAAATACCTACATACGCCAAATTATACTGAATGTACTGCTACATTGTTGATACAAGCCACTAATCACATGGAACAGGTAGTAAAGTATAAATCTTTACAATTGGACGGGGTCAAACTGCAGGCCTTTAACTAACACTTTTTGTTACGGCGCCGGCACCTAATCTTCATAAGTGAATCTCACAAAGACTCAAACCAGTTATTGGTACAAAAGTTAGTTGGTACAAATGATCACCATCTACCAAACATTGATAAAAGTGAAGACTGTATGTTCTATTAATGTCAGATCCCTAGCAGGGACCTAGACATGTTTTCCTGGGCAAACTTAGCAGACCTAAGTGGTTATCCACTAACCAGTACTAAGCAATGTGTGTGAGGCGCCTTGCTCAATAACACTACATACGTGGCCTGGCCGAGTATTGAACCCAGGACTGTTTGATTCCAAATCCGACGTTCTACCATTGGACAACGGATGCCACTATACCCAACTGCCTAAACAGCTAAAGCAATGTAGAAATGTGATCAAATGTCCCCTTAATATAAGCTTATAGAAATTTGAATTAATCTTCTCTGAAAGTAAGTCAGAATTAAAAGTTATTTGTACAAAGGATCATATAGTGACTGTCTATCAAAATAGCTACAATATTCTAAAGAGACTATATATTTGACTGACCCAGCATTCATGAGTTTGAACTTTGGTCACACAAGTGTAAACAACTAGGTAAGGCAGAATGGGAAGGGATTCATATAAGCTTTAAGCTTGTTTCTCGACCCATATCGGTTCCAATGTATAAGAATTGTGTTTATATATGTATATATGTATTTGATCCGAATAAAATATGTTTAAACTAACTAAGGCAAATCTTTGTGCTAATCTTTGAATATCGATAGTAGAACAATGCCAACTGTGTTCTGTAAAGTCAAAAGTGGCACTGGTTATACAGTTGACAATGATAGGTCTTGAAAATTATATACTGACAATGATAGGTCCTGAAAATTATATACTGACAATGATAGGTCCTGAAAATTATATACTGTTTGGGCAAACAAGTTGCAGAAAATAGTTATAAATATTTACCGCACTACAGTGTTTATTCAAAAGGTATTTAATAGTTGGCAGCAAAAGTGGCATAGACAAAAAAACAAACAGAGGGAACCCTGGAACATATTGTATACCTTTAAAATCTGTACGCTATACATGTACATAGTTTTTTATATTTTCAGTTCAAACAACTACAACAGTGTGGAAATACAGTTTACAACAGTGTGAAAGAACATACAACAGGGTGGAATAGTATACAACTGTGTGTAACATAGCAGTCTAGGACAGTGAGGAACAACGGTGTGGAACAGTATACAACAGGGTGGAATAATATACAACAGTGTGGAACAGTATACAAAGGTGTGAAACAGTATACAAACAGTGTGAAACAGTATACAAAGGTGTGGAACAGTATAAAAACAGTGTGTAACAGTATATCATTCTAGGACGCTGTGAATCATTTCTTAAGGCAAAAAGATGAAGCTGAATGTGGATGGATTGCTCGTTTACTTCCCATATGATTATATATATCCTGAACAATTCATGTATATGCTTGAGCTGAAGAAAACTCTAGATGCAAAGGGGCATTGTGTTTTAGAGATGCCCTCTGGAACAGGTAAAACTGTGTCGCTCCTCGCTCTTGTTATAGCTTACATTAAGAGCAATCCCGATGAAGTCAACAAGATGATCTACTGTTCTAGAACAATCCCGGAGCTGGAGAAAGTTGTTGAAGAGCTGAAGAACCTGATAGAGCATTACGAGAGAGAAACGGGTGAGGTGCAGGACATTCTCGGACTAGCCTTGTCATCTCGGAAGAACCTATGTATACACCCGGCAGCTTCTCAAGGTGGTAAAGGCACCTCGGTTGATGCAGAGTGTCAAAAAATGACAGTGTCTTATATTAGAAAGAAACATGACCAGGACATGTCTGTTGACCTATGTGACTTCTTTGAGCACTGGGAAAAGGATGGTAAGGGAACAGCGTTGCCCCGGGGGATATATAGCCTCGACGATTTGAAAGAATATGGTCGGAAAAAAGGCTGGTGCCCATATTTCCTAGCGAGGAATGCTATAATGGAAGCAGATGTTGTTGTGTACAGTTACTACTATTTATTGGACCCAAAAATAGCTGATATTGTGTCGAAGGAACTCTCCAAGAAATCTGTTGTAGTGTTTGATGAGGCACATAACATAGATAATGTATGTATAGAGTCAATGAGTGTGCAGATTACAAAGAGAACGCTAGACAGGTGTCAGCAAAATATGGAAACTCTTACACGACATATCAACAGGATTAAAGAATCTGATACAGAGAGACTAAAGGAAGAGTATAAACGGTTGGTTGAGGGCTTAAAAGAAACAAATGTAAGACGGGAAACTGATGTGGTTTTGGCAAATCCGGTAATACCCGATGAAATTCTTCAAGAGGCTGTACCTGGAAATATTAGAAATGCTGAACATTTTATCTCCTTTCTGAAGAGATTTTGCGAGTACTTGAAAACACGATTACGTGTCCAGCATGTAGTGTCAGAGACTCCGCCCTCTTTCCTCAAAGATTGCTCGCAGAAAGTCTGCATTGAAAGAAAGCCACTGAGATTCTGTTCGGAGAGACTGGCTTCACTGCTACGGACATTAGAACTGGCTGATGTCTCTGACTTCAAGGCACTGACATTGATTTCAAACTTTGCAACACTAGTCAGTACATATGCAAAAGGGTTTGTGTTGATTATTGAGCCTTTTGATGACAGGACACCAACAATTTCAAACCCAATCCTAAACTTCAGCTGTTTGGATGCTTCCATAGCCGTAAAACCGGTGTTTGACAGGTTTCAGTCCGTCGTTATAACCTCCGGAACGCTGTCGCCCCTTGATATGTATCCAAAGATTTTAGATTTCCGACCCGTCAACATGGCCATGTTCACAATGACCCTCGCAAGGACTTGTATCTGTCCTATGATCATCAGTAAGGGAAATGATCAGGTTGCAATGAGTTCAAAATTCGAGTCGAGAGAAGATCCGGCCGTGATACGTAACTATGGCAACTTACTGGTTGAAATGTGTGGCGTTGTTCCGGATGGACTTGTATGCTTCTTTACAAGTTACATCTACATGGAGTCTACAGTGGCGTCGTGGTACGAGCAAGGGATCATAGATCAGATACAGAAGCACAAGTTACTATTTATAGAAACTCAGGATTCTGCAGAAACTACTCTAGCACTTCTCAACTTCCAGAAAGCGTGCGAGAACGGCCGCGGTGCGGTACTGCTCTCTGTGGCAAGGGGGAAAGTGTCGGAAGGAGTCGACTTCGATCACCACCTAGGCCGGGCTGTGATCATGTTTGGAGTGCCGTATGTCTATACGCAAAGCAGAATTCTAAAGGCCCGTCTAGAATACCTACGCGAAGCATTTCAGATCAGAGAAAATGACTTTCTTACGTTTGATGCAATGCGACATGCTGCACAGTGTGTTGGTAGATGTTTGAGAGGGAAGACGGATTATGGCATCATGCTGTTCGCTGACAAGAGATTTTCTCGTGCTGACAAGCGTGGTAAGCTCCCAAAGTGGATCCAGGAACATTTGAAAGATAGTTTGTGTAACTTGTCGACGGACGAGGGCGTGCAGGTCGCCAAGCGGTTCCTGAGACAGATGGCACAACCGTTCAAGCGAGAAGATCAGCTGGGCCTCTCTCTACTTACACTCGAACAACTACAGTCAGAGGAAATGAAGAAGAAAATGGAGACGAAAATGCAATATGTGTGATTGACCTGGTTGTCGGCCAATATATGAACTACAAGAACTGAACATGCCTGAATTAGTTGTCATTCATTGCATTATGAACCGCAACAAATATTCTGTGGTTTACACAATAGTGAATACATGTATGTCTGTGGTTTACACAATAGTGAATACATGTATGTCTGTGGTTTACACAATAGTGAATACATGTATGTCTGTGGTTTACACAATAGTGAATACATGTATGTCTGTGGTTTACACAATAGTGAATACATGTATGTCTGTGGTTTACACAATAGTGAATACATGTATGTCTGTGGTTTACACAATAGTGAATACATGTATGTCTGTGGTTTACACAATAATTAGATATGTGGTGCAGTACACAATATATATGTGTGCTTTACACAGTATGTCTGTGGATTACACAATATATGCGTGTTTACACAATATGTCTGCTGTTCTCTGAGTAAATGGGGCCATATGAACAAAAGTAGCAACTTGTGCGTTTAATATTTCCAGGTTGTATAAGCTCTCATGGTTATTCTTGTGAACATTTAAATCATTTCATTAGTTTTCAATTTGTATTCCTGTTTTAAAAACAGACGAAATGCATGGTCAATAACCAACCCGATTGTCTCGGTAACCGTCGAGTTATGGCCCTTTTTTCAATGTCTGCTCTAACATTTGTAATTATTACCGTATCCATTCTTCTTCATACAGTGTCACATTGTTTAGTAACATACTAACACAGATACCTTGATCAACTTCAATAAACTGTCTCAGTAATGCTAGAGTTACAGATTTTCGCCTCGTGCCACTTTGGTTTTCAGGGTAGTTTGCAATAGATATGTGCATAGAGTGTTCGGAAAAGATGGGTTCAGTTTTGTTTTCAGGATAGTTTGCAATAGATATATGCATAGAGTGTTCGGAAAAGATGGGTTCAGTTTTGTTTTCAGGGTAGTTTGCAATAGATATGTGCATAGAGTGTTCGGAAAAGATGGGTTCAGTTTTGTTTTCAGGATAGTTTGCAATATATATGTGCATAGAGTGTTCGGAAAAGATGGGTTCAGTTTTGTTTTCAGGATAGTTTGCAATAGATATGTGCATAGAGTTTTCGGAAAAGATGGGTTCAGTTTTGTTTTCAGGATAGTTTGCAATAGATATGTGCATAGAGTGTTCGAAAAGATGGGTTCAGTTTTGTTTTCAGGATAGTTTGCAATAGATATGTGCATAGAGTGTTCGGAAAAGATGGGTTCAGTTTTGTTTTCAGGATAGTTTGCAATAGATATGTGCAAAGGGTATACAACAAGATGGGTTCAGTTTTGTTTTCAGGATAGTTTGCAATAGATATGTGCATAGAGTGTTCGAAAAGATGGGTTCAGTTTTGTTTTCAGGATAGTTTGCAATAGATATGTGCATAGAGTGTTCGGAAAAGATGGGTTCAGTTTTGTTTTCAGGATAGTTTGCAATATATATGTGCAAAGGGTATACAACAAGATGGGTTTTGTTTTCAGGATAGTTTGCAATAGATATGTGCAAAGGGTATACAACAAGATGGGTTCAGTTTTGTTTTCAGGATAGTTTGCAATAGATATGTGCAAAGGGTATACAACAAGATGGGTTCAGTTTTGTTTTCAGGATAGTTTGCAATAGATATGTGCAAAGGGTATACAACAAGATGGGTTCAGTTTTGTTTTCAGGATAGTTTGCAATAGATATGTGCATAGAGTGTTCGAAAAGATGGGTTCAGTTTTGTTTTCAGGATAGTTTGCAATAGATATGTGCATAGAGTGTTCGGAAAAGATGGGTTCAGTTTTGTTTTCAGGATAGTTTGCAATATATATGTGCAAAGGGTATACAACAAGATGGGTTCAGTTTTGTTTTCAGGATAGTTTGCAATAGATATGTGCAAAGGGTATACAACAAGATGGGTTCAGTTTTGTTTTCAGGATAGTTTGCAATAGATATGTGCAAAGGGTATACAACAAGATGGGTTCAGTTTTGTTTTCAGGATAGTTTGCAATAGATATGTGCAAAGGGTATACAACAAGATGGGTTCAGTTTTGTTTTCAGGATAGTTTGCAATAGATATGTGCAAAGGGTATACAACAAGATGGGTTCAGGTTTGTTTTCAGGATAGTTTGCAATAGATATGTGCAAAGGGTATACAACAAGATGGGTTCAGTTTTGTTTTCAGGATAGTTTGCAATAGATATGTGCAAAGGGTATACAACAAGATGGGTTCAGGTTTGTTTTCAGGATAGTTTGCAATAGATATGTGCAAAGGGTATACAACAAGATGGGTTCAGGTTTGTTTTCAGGATAGTTTGCAATAGATATGTGCAAAGGGTATACAAAAGATGGGTTCAGGTTGTTTTCAGGATAGTTTGCAATAGATATGTGCAAAGGGTATACAACAAGATGGGTTCAGGTTTGTTTTCAGGATAGTTTGCAATAGATATGTGCAAAGGGTATACAACAAGATGGGTTCAGGTTTGTTTTCAGGATAGTTTGCAATAGATATGTGCAAAGGGTATACAACAAGATGGGTTCAGTTTTGTTTTCAGGATAGTTTGCAATAGATATGTGCAAAGGGTATACAACAAGATGGGTTCAGGTTTGTTTTCAGGATAGTTTGCAATAGATATGTGCAAAGGGTATACAACAAGATGGGTTCAGGTTTGTTTTCAGGATAGTTTGCAATAGATATGTGCAAAGGGTATACAACAAGATGGGTTCAGTTTTGTTTTCAGGATAGTTTGCAATAGATATGTGCAAAGGGTATACAACAAGATGGGTTCAGGTTTGTTTTCAGGATAGTTTGCAATAGATATGTGCAAAGGGTATACAACAAGATGGGTTCAGGTTTGTTTTCAGGATAATTTGCAATAGATATGTGCAAAGGGTATACAACAAGATGGGTTCAGGATAGTTTGCAATAGATATGTGCAAAGGGTATACAACAAGATGGGTATCCGTGTAGTTTTCAGGATAGTTTGCAATAGATATGTGGAAAGGGTGTACAACAAGATGGGTTCACAACAAGATGGGTTCAGGATAGTTTGCAATAGATATGTGCAAAGGGTATACAACAAGATGGGTTCAGTTTTGTTTTCAGGATAGTTTGCAATAGATATGTGCATAGAGTGTTCGAAAAGATGGGTTCAGTTTTGTTTTCAGGATAGTTTGC
>CM026397.1:40105056-40152613 GCA_014843695.1 Archivesica marissinica | reverse complement strand
TGTTTTCAGGATAGTTTGCAATAGATATGTGCATAGAGTTTTCGGAAAAGATGGGTTCAGTTTTGTTTTCAGGATAGTTTGCAATAGATATGTGCATAGAGTGTTTGAAAAGATGGGTTCAGTTTTGTTTTCAGGATAGTTTGCAATAGATATGTGCATAGAGTGTTCGGAAAAGATGGGTTCAGTTTTGTTTTCAGGATAGTTTGCAATAGATATGTGCAAAGGGTATACAACAAGATGGGTTCAGTTTTGTTTTCAGGATAGTTTGCAATAGATATGTGCATAGAGTGTTCGAAAAGATGGGTTCAGTTTTGTTTTCAGGATAGTTTGCAATAGATATGTGCATAGAGTGTTCGGAAAAGATGGGTTCAGTTTTGTTTTCAGGATAGTTTGCAATATATATGTGCAAAGGGTATACAACAAGATGGGTTCAGTTTTGTTTTCAGGATAGTTTGCAATAGATATGTGCAAAGGGTATACAACAAGATGGGTTCAGTTTTGTTTTCAGGATAGTTTGCAATAGATATGTGCAAAGGGTATACAACAAGATGGGTTCAGTTTTGTTTTCAGGATAGTTTGCAATAGATATGTGCAAAGGGTATACAACAAGATGGGTTCAGTTTTGTTTTCAGGATAGTTTGCAATAGATATGTGCATAGAGTGTTCGAAAAGATGGGTTCAGTTTTGTTTTCAGGATAGTTTGCAATAGATATGTGCATAGAGTGTTCGGAAAAGATGGGTTCAGTTTTGTTTTCAGGATAGTTTGCAATAGATATGTGCAAAGGGTATACAACAAGATGGGTTCAGTTTTGTTTTCAGGATAGTTTGCAATAGATATGTGCAAAGGGTATACAACAAGATGGGTTCAGTTTTGTTTTCAGGATAGTTTGCAATAGATATGTGCAAAGGGTATACAACAAGATGGGTTCAGTTTTGTTTTCAGGATAGTTTGCAATAGATATGTGCAAAGGGTATACAACAAGATGGGTTCAGTTTTGTTTTCAGGATAGTTTGCAATAGATATGTGCAAAGGGTATACAACAAGATGGGTTCAGGTTTGTTTTCAGGATAGTTTGCAATAGATATGTGCAAAGGGTATACAACAAGATGGGTTCAGGTTTGTTTTCAGGATAGTTTGCAATAGATATGTGCAAAGGGTATACAACAAGATGGGTTCAGGTTTGTTTTCAGGATAGTTTGCAATAGATATGTGCAAAGGGTATACAACAAGATGGGTTCAGGTTTGTTTTCAGGATAGTTTGCAATAGATATGTGCAAAGGGTATACAACAAGATGGGTTCAGGTTTGTTTTCAGGATAGTTTGCAATAGATATGTGCAAAGGGTATACAACAAGATGGGTTCAGGATAGTTTGCAATAGATATGTGCAAAGGGTATACAACAAGATGGGTTCCGTGTAGTTTTCAGGATAGTTTGCAATAGATATGTGGAAAGGGTGTACAACAAGATGGGTTCACAACAAGATGGGTTCAGGATAGTTTGCAATAGATATGTGCAAAGGGTATACAACAAGATGGGTTCAGTTTTGTTTTCAGGATAGTTTGCAATAGATATGTGCATAGAGTGTTCGAAAAGATGGGTTCAGTTTTGTTTTCAGGATAGTTTGCAATAGATATGTGCAGGGTATACAACAAGATGGGTTCAGGTTTGTTTTCAGGATAGTTTGCAATAGATATGTGCAAAGGGTATACAACAAGATGGGTTCAGGTTTGTTTTCAGGATAGTTTGCAATAGATATGTGCAAAGGGTATACAACAAGATGGGTTCAGGTTTGTTTTCAGGATAGTTTGCAATAGATATGTGCAAAGGGTATACAACAAGATGGGTTCAGGTTTGTTTTCAGGATAGTTTGCAATAGATATGTGCAAAGGGTGTACAACAAGATGGGTTCAGGTTTGTTTTCAGGATAGTTTGCAATAGATATGTGCAAAGGGTGTACAACAAGATGGGTTCAGGTTTGTTTTCAGGATAGTTTGCAATAGATATGTGCAAAGGGTATACAACAAGATGGGTTCAGGTTTGTTTTCAGGATAGTTTGCAATAGATATGTGCAAAGGGTATACAACAAGATGGGTTCAGTTTTGTTTTCAGGATAGTTTGCAATAGATATGTGCAAAGGGTATACAACAAGATGGGTTCAGTTTTGTTTTCAGGATAGTTTGCAATAGATATGTGCAAAGGGTATACAACAAGATGGGTTCAGGTTTGTTTTCAGGATAGTTTGCAATAGATATGTGCAAAGGGTATACAACAAGATGGGTTCAGGTTTGTTTTCAGGATAGTTTGCAATAGATATGTGCAAAGGGTATACAACAAGATGGGTTCAGGTTTGTTTTCAGGATAATTTGCAATAGATATGTGCAAAGGGTATACAACAAGATGGGTTCAGGATAGTTTGCAATAGATATGTGCAAAGGGTATACAACAAGATGGGTATCCGTGTAGTTTTCAGGATAGTTTGCAATAGATATGTGGAAAGGGTGTACAACAAGATGGGTTCACAACAAGATGGGTTCAGGATAGTTTGCAATAGATATGTGCAAAGGGTATACAACAAGATGGGTTCACAACAAGATGGGTTCCGTGTAGTTTATGTCCAGGGTAATCGTATGTCCATGTGGTATTCGGAAAAAGAGGTGTTTCAGTGTAATCTGCAAATAGATAGGGTATAGTACTTACATAGAGGGGTTCATCTGAGGGGTTTATCTGTACTGAAATTATATACGTGTAGTTAATATTTGTATACTGAAATTATATACGTGTAGTTAATATTTGTATACTGAAATTATATACGTGTAGTTAATATTTGTATACTGAAATTATATACGTGTAGTTAATATTTGTATACTGAAATTATATACGTGTAGTTAATATTTGTATACTGAAATTATATACGTGTAGTTAATATTTGTATACTGAAATTATATACGTGTAGTTAATATTTGTATACTGAAATTATATACGTGTAGTTAATATTTGTATACTGAAATTATATACGTGTAGTTAATATTTGTATACTGAAATTATATACGTGTAGTTAATATTTGTATACTGAAATTATATACGTGTAGTTAATATTTGTATACTGAAATTATATACGTGTAGTTAATATTTGTATACTGAAATTATATACGTGTAGTTAATATTTGTATACTGAAATTATATACGTGTAGTTAATATTTGTATACTGGTATTATATACGTGTAGTTAATATTTGTATACTGGTATTATTTACATGTATGTAATATTTGTATACTGGAATTATATACATGTATGTAATATTTGTATACTGGAATTATATACATGTATGTAATATTTGTATACTGGAATTATATACATGTATGTAATATTTATATACTGGAATTATATACATGTATGTAATATTTATATACTGGTATTATTTACGTGTATGTAATATTTGTATACTGGACTTATATACATGTATGTAATATTTGTATACTGGTATTATATACATGTATGTAATATTTGTATACTGGTATTATATATGTGTAGTTAATATTTGTATACTGGAATTATTTACATGTATGTAATATTTGTATACT
Organism: Archivesica marissinica; assembly: GCA_014843695.1. Lineage (NCBI taxonomy): Eukaryota > Metazoa > Mollusca > Bivalvia > Venerida > Vesicomyidae > Archivesica > Archivesica marissinica. Next base: position 40,149,030 of record CM026397.1, on the reverse strand, counting down.
GGTATTATATATGTGTAGTTAATATTTGTATACTGGAATTATTTACATGTATGTAATATTTGTATACTGGAATTATTTACATGTATGTAATATTTGTATACTGGAATTATATACATGTATGTAATATTTGTATACTGGAATTATTTACATGTATGTAATATTTGTATACTGGAATTATTTACATGTATGTAATATTTGTATACTGGAATTATTTACATGTATGTAATATTTGTATACTGGAATTATATACATTCAGTTGCTCTCACTAAGGGGCTAACCAGATGAAAGCAGAATTATTAACTTATGACTAGTGTTATATTAATTATCCATGTCGGCTAGAGAGCGGAATGGTGTGGTGACAAGCATCCGATCCGCTCTGTGCTAGGGGAACTGCCTTGTTTGCTACGCCACACTCGTCATGAATACCATGAATATTTCATACCTGGATAAGCAGCTTGCCAATAGGGACGTTGTTTATGGGGAAACATTTCAAGGAAGTTTATCTGATAAATAATTATATGGTCACTATGGTAATGTACCGTGCGACGGCCGTTCATTATTGACTATATAAGTATGTAGATGTAATGATATTCAATATTGTCTTCGGCAGCCAGCTGTAATATTATTGCGATACTTATGCGGCAATTCAGACACTCGGAAATTGATACAGATGATGGACAATGAGCATGCCGTAAATGAATAATAACAAGAAATATCGCATATGATGAATACCCCCTGAAGCTTATAGCTTGACGCAGATGGACGGACACATGGACAGTGCGAAAACTGCCTCCCATAATAAAGCTTGCACAATACACATTTATTTTGGTGAACTATTTTACGATTGCGAAGCAAGTTTTAACAACTTATATTAATCACTCGTTGGCACGGTTGAAAGTGTGGGAGGAAACCGGAGTACACGGAGAAAACCCACCTGTCCAATCTGTCGACCACCGTACCATCTTATTAAAGAGCGCCATGAAGATCCTGGATCGCTATAAGACGAGTTTTTTACCACCAGATTTATGGCCTCAAAGTGTCTTCCTGTCTTATAAGTGAGTGCTAATAAAGTGTTTTCACAAAGCAATGGGTTATTTTAAAATGTGTTAAATGGTATCCATAATTACGTTTTAGAAAAGAAAGCACCCCGACACTGAACAGTTCTTCAACTTGCACTGACCAAACATGCAAGTCATACTTGTGTCTGGTGTCCATTTTATCAACCCAGTGTTATATGCGAGTGCATGCCAAAACCCACAGATTGCAGGAGCACAGTAGGGAGGGTCGTCTTGTAGGCGAGTATGGACTGTACACTAGGTCAGCGGGTCAGACCTACAATGGGGTCATAATTTCAGCAAACTTTACTAGTAGAGGTTCACTAGGTGATGCTACATGGCAAAAGATTGAACCGTTATAATTTATGACGGGATTTGATTCTGTAGGATATATAGCAAAGAAGCTTACCACGCTCGGCAACCATGGTTTTTGACTAATCAATACGGTTTGCAGAAACTATTTTCTGAATATTACTGACAATATTTTTGTCACATTCGTTAAACTAATAACTGAAATCTTTGAAATTTTGGCGCTCATTAACCCAGTGACCTAATTTGAGCAATCTTGAAAATGGATCAGCTAAAGTTACTTGATGATTGGACAGGTGGTTCAGGAGATGCTGTTAGAAGTAAAATGTTGACGTTGCATGATGATTGGACAGGTGGTTCAGGAGATGCTGTTAGAAGTAAAATGTTGACGTTGCATGACGGTTGGACAGGTGGTTCAGGAGATGCTGTTAGAAGTAAAATGATGATTGGACAGGTGGTTCAGGAGATGCTGTTAGAAGTAAAATGTTGACGTTGCATGACGGTTGGACAGGTGGTTCAGGAGATGCTGTTAGAAGTAAAATGTTGACGATTGGACCGGTGGTTCAGGAGATGCTGTTAGAAGCAAAATGTTTACGTTGCATGACGACAAACACAGGATATCATAAAGACTCGCCTCTAGCACCTTTATGCTTGGACAAGCTTTAAATATTGAATAACAATCCAGAAATGTAGCAGGAAATTAAATCCGATACAGAAGGATTTGTAATGCTATACATGAGCCTGGCATTATGTATATTATACCAAGCTAAATTGTATTGCATAGCTACCAAGCTAAATTGTATTGTATATCTACCAAGCTAATTTGTATAACTACCAAGCTAAATTGTATTGTATAACTACCAAGCTAAATTGTATTGTATAACTACCAAGCTAAATTGTATAGCTACCAAGCTAAATTGTATTGCATAACTACCAAGCTAAATTGTATTATATAGCTACCAAGCTAATTTGTATTGTATAGCTACCAAGCTAAATTGTATTGCATAACTACCAAGCTAATTTGTATTGTATAGCTACCAAGCTAAATTGTATTGCATAGCTACCAAGCTAAATTGTATTGCATAGCTACCAAGCTAATTTGTATTGTATAGCTACCAAGCTAAATTGTATTGCATAACTACCAAGCTAATTTGTATTGTATATCTACCAAGCTAAATTGTATAGCTACCAAGCTAAATTGTATTGCATAACTACCAAGCTAATTTGTATTGTATAGCTACCAAGCTAAATTGTATTGCATAGCTACGAAGCTACTTTGTATTGTATAGCTACCAAGCTAAATTGTATTGTATAACTACCAAGCTAATTTGTATTGTATAACTACCAAGCTAAATTGTATTGTTAGCTACCAAGCTAAATTGTATTGCATAACTACCAAGCTAAATTGTATTATATAGCTACCAAGCTAATTTGTATTGTATAGCTACCAAGCTAAATTGTATTGCTTACCAAGCTAATTTGTATTGTATAGCTACCAAGCTAAATTGTATTGCATAGCTACCAAGCTAAATTGTATTGCATAGCTACCAAGCTAATTTGTATTGTATAGCTACCAAGCTAAATTGTATTGCATAACTACCAAGCTAATTTGTATTGTATATCTACCAAGCTAAATTGTATAGCTACCAAGCTAAATTGTATTGCATAACTACCAAGCTAATTTGTATTGTATAGCTACCAAGCTAAATTGTATTGCATAGCTACGAAGCTACTTTGTATTGTATAGCTACCAAGCTAAATTGTATTGTATAACTACCAAGCTACTTTGTATTGTATAACTACCAAGCTAAATTGTATTGTATAGCTACCAAGCTAAATTGTATTGTATAGCTACCAAGCTAAATTGTATTGTATAACTACCAAGCTAAATTGTATTGTATATCTACCAAGCTAAATTGTATAGCTACCAAGCTAAATTGTATTATATAACTACCAAGCTAAATTGTATTATATAACTACCAAGCTAAATTGTATATCTACCAAGCTAAATTGTATTGCATAACTACCAAGCTAAATTGTATTGTATAACTACCAAGCTAAATTGTATTGTATAACTACCAAGCTAAATTGTATTGCATAGCTACCAAGCTAAATTGTATTGTATAACTACCAAGCTAAATTGTATTGTATAACTACCAAGCTAAATTGTATTATATAGCTACCAAGCTAAATTGTATTATATATCTACAAAGCTAAATTGTATTGTATAACTACCAAGCTAAATTGTATTATATATCTACAAAGCTAAATTGTATTATATAGCTACCAAGCTAAATTGTATAGCTACCAAGCTAAATTGTATTATATATCTACAAAGCTAAATTGTATTATATAGCTACCAAGCTAAATTGTATAGCTACCAAGCTAAATTGTATTATATATCTACCAAGCTAAATTGTATTATATATCTACCAAGCTAAATTGTATAACTACCAAGCTAAATTGTATTGCATAGCTACCAAGCTAAATTGTATAGCATAACTACCAAACTAAATTGTATTGTATAACTACCAAACTAAATTGTATTGTATAACTACCAAGCTAAATTGTATTATATATCTACCAAGCTAAATTGTATTGTATAACTACCAAGCTAAATTGTATTGCATAGCTACCAAGCTAAATTGTATTGTATATCTACCAAGCTAAATTGTATAGCTACCAAGCTAAATTGTATTGCATAACTACCAAGCTAAATTGTATTGCATAGCTACCAAGCTAAATTGTATTGTATAACTACCAAGCTAAATTGTATTGTATAACTACCAAGCTACTTTGTATTGTATAACTACCAAGCTAAATTGTATTGCATAGCTACCAAGCTAAATTGTATTGTATAACTACCAAGCTAAATTGTATTATATATCTACCAAGCTAAATTGTATTATATAACTACCAAGCTAAATTGTATAGCTACCAAGCTAAATTGTATTGCATAACTATCGGGCTAAATTGCACTGCTACCAAGCTAAATTGCATTGTATATCTACAAAGCTAAATTGTATTATATAGCTACCAAGCTAAATTGTATTGCATAGCTACCAAGCTAAATTGTATTGCATAGCTACCAAGCTAAATTGTATTGTATATCTACCAAGCTAAATCATATTGCCTAGCAACCAAGACTAATTGTATTGCATAGCTACCAAGTTCAATCATATTGCATAGCTACCAAGCCAAATCACATTGCAGAACTACAAAGCTAAATTGTATGGCATATCTACCAAGCTAAATTGTGTTGTATATCTACCAAGCTTATTCGTATGGCATATCTAAACACAGCCTTGTTATGACAAGGTTTTACTTTAAGTAGTCGTAAATTTTAAATTCAGCGATCGATCTCATTAGAACATACTTTATAATCAAGTTACGGCAGACCAGAACCATTCACATCATTGGTTCAAAGAAGAAATCCTTTGAATGCAACTATAGATGGATGCCATACAGCAATCTCGCAATACCCGGCCCGAAGATTACAGATGAAGGTCCAAATCTCGTGTCCAAAGATGAAATGAATACTAACGACACATTTGAGGCACTTTTTATTCTTTTATCTTCTATTGTAATGTGGTTGTAACGGTTTTTGTAATGTCAAAAACCAAGTTTAACATTGTCAATTTATAGTTGACAAAAAACTAACAAAAATAGTCGTACCTATCCCTCGATGTATCCACTTTCATACAATATACAAAGTTTTAATAATTATATCATGGTATAGAATACATGTATGCTACAACACGGAAATTTTAAGAAAAATATTTGAATTATTTATAATAAAACATGGTTTGGAATAATATTTGTCTTTTGATTATTTATTGGTGAATAAAACATGGTTTGGAATAGTATTTGTCTTTTGGTTATTTATTGGTGAATAAAACATGGTTTGGAATAGTATTTGTCTTTTGGTTATTTATTGGTGAATAAAGCATGGTTTGGAGTTACGACACACTGGAATTAACCATGCAGGCCTTAGGCCTAAGTGATTAATTCCGGCGCTCAGAACGACAACCCATGTTTGATTTGAGGATGAATACCTGAGAGACAAATATTATTTTGATTCTGCAATGACCAAATTATCTAAAAAAGTGCAAAAATAGTTAGGCGTTATTTTTCAAACATCAATATAAATGATGTCACAAAACTACAAACGATGTCAGGTTTGACGTCGCACACTAAACAAGGTTTTATTGCCGCTTTAAACACGGTAAATTATTTCTTTGCATATACAGACAAAATGCTGAGCCATGTTAGAATTTAATTGTTGAACGCGTATTTTATAATCGAATAGCTTTTCTGAATTGTCATCTCGAGGCATTCAATCTACTCACATGAACCCCACAAATGAAACCCATGTGAACCCCTGAAATTGAATGCCAGAAATTCAGAAATAGTCCAATACCAGAAATGGAACAGTTTTGAACCCCAGAAATCCACTGAGGAAAGCCATTATTTATTCAATTTCAGAGTGATTGACTATTCATTGCTGTGACAGTGAATGTATAGATCCTTAGAATGTATACATCCTTAGAATGTATACATCCTTAGAATGTATACATCCTTAGAATGTATACATCCTTAGAATGTATACATCCTTAGAATGTATAAATCCTTAGAATGTATAAATCCTTAGAATGTATAGATCCTTAGAATGTATACATCCTTAGAATGTATAAATCCTTAGAATGTATAGATCCTTAGAATGTATAGATCCTTAGAATGTATAAATCCTTAGAATGTATAAATCCTTAGAATGTATAGATCCTTAGAATGTATAGATCCTTAGAATGTATAGATCCTTAGAATGTATAAATCCTTAGAATGTATAAATCCTTAGAATGCATAGATCCATAGAATGTATACATCCTTAGAATGTATACATCCTTAGAATGTATAAATCCGTAGAAAGTTGTGTAAGTTATATAATTTACTTAGAAGTGGGTAGTTTTATTAACAAATAAGACAAAAGTTATTGTCATACAAATTTAACACGAAATTCCAAGTGTAACATGAGAATAATTTTGTTAAATTATAAGAACAGTAAAACTGTTGTGTGAAGTCTGGAGGATGTACAGAGAGAGGTCCCTGCGACATAGCACCCTTGCCATAAACCAAAAGACGATACTGGTGTGGATGCCAGGCCGAGTACAATAGACTCCTTATCACTTTATTTTCCAACCAGTCCAGCTAAAAATGTATTATTTAGGAGACAAAGACGGTATTATAATGGTAAACAAGAGGGCCTTTACTGCTCATCTGAGTTGAAAAACTAAGGGCTATAAAATGGTGTTTGTGAAGTTTGCACATTATAAAGATAATCGCTAACAGGCCTGGAGGTTATAAAACTGTTCTCAAACTTCTGATTGGTTCATCTGAATGCAAATATCAAAATCAACCAATCAAATCACCTGAGCTTGAGGTCTGAGAAAGTTTTCTAACCTCCGACCCAGGTTTGACTGTATAGCGATTTCCTTGGCTGGCTGCTTAAGACAGGTTTGACCGTATATGCAATATATTAAACTTTGGGCATTGTGGTTTCTGAGAAGATTTTTGAAGAGTGTAAACTATGCGACTCATACAATGGTGTCAAATATGAGCGAAAGATAACAATTTGAGAAAACTTTATAGAGGTTCACTAGGTGATGTTAAATGCCAAAGATCTGTGCATTGTGGTTTCCGAGAAGATGTTTAAAGAATTACTATATAATTCTGTACAAAATATAGCAAAAAGGCATCCCCACCTACTGACAACCTTGATAGATGAATAGATACGGCTTGAGAGCAAACTTCACAGACTTATCACCTAATAATGCTCCACACAAAATTTCATCATATTTGTGTCAGTAATTTCGGAGATTTATGAAAATTTGACAAAATTCCCCCCCCCCCCCCTTAAACTTTATTTATTTTACAATGATTGGGGAAGCAAGTTTTAACAACTTATATTAATCACTCTCGTTGGCGCGGATGAAAGCGCATATGTGGTAATTCGTGTGGGAGTACCCGGAGAAAACCCACCTCTCCGATCTGGCGACCACCGTACCATCTCACATACTTCCCGGTCCGAGGATCGAACCCGGGTTGCATTGGTGAGTAGCGAGCGCACTAACCACTGCGCTAATCGGACAGCCTGGCACTTGTTTAAACTGGCTTCAAGAGAGGTGACCTAATTTGAGCAATCTTTAAACGAAGATCAACCAATGATCATTGGTATGAAGTTTCATGATGATTGGACGGGTGATTCGGGAGGGTGTTGTTTGAAGCAAAATGTTGATGGCGGACAAAAGCGATCACGATGACTCGCCTTTAGCACAAAGTGCTCAGATGTGCTAAATACAAATAACTGCAGCAAATTTAAAGGAAAGAGCAAAGTTGAGATGATCACAAAGCTATTGATGGATACGAAACACTGGTAAACATTTCATGAAAATTAGATAGTAAATGGAGATTACAATAGTTCATTATTTTGAAAATGCATATGGGAGCAGTTACTTTGCCGACAATGACGTACTTGTCTTCCTAGAAATAATACAAAATATCATTTTGCTTTTAAAACTATCAAATGTAAACATGCATTTTTAATTACATAGTGGAAGTTGTGATAGCGCAGTGGATGTGCATTCGCTTCAGGTGCGAAAGGTCCGGAATTCGAGCCCCGCTGAAGCCGTTAGGATTGTGCCCTTAGGCAAGGCATTTAAATTCCACACTGCCTCTTCTCTCTCCCTCGTGGCGATGGATTCCATCAGGAATGAGGTCTCGAGAGCGATTAATATAAGTTGAAATAACTTGTTTCGCAATCGAGCTAAAATCAATTTATATAAACTAAACTAATTGCTATAATACAATACCACACTAAATGATACATTGTTAATAAACATATTTATAAAATAATGAAACGTTCAAGTTTATTTATCCAAAAATATTCATAATCCAAGATAAGCAGCGTTTTCCCGCCAATTTTAAAAATATGATGCAGACACCATTTAAATCCTACTCGTATTTTCTGGAACTGTCTATCAGTGATAATGTCATCTAAAGCTTGTATGTTCAATTGGTACTGTACTTCCAACTTTGCATTGTCCTTTCAATTTAATTAAATAACAAAACATCTGCATATACATACATGTACTGAAACAATAAAACTATGTTGGTATTAAACAACATACATATCACAGTCTTGTCTACCTCTTCAGTTACTAAATAATCCCCTACCTAGTATATCATCAACTCCTCCAATACACTATACACATTCACTTGTTCCACTAGTCCAGCAAATTACTTCTCTTGTTCCACTAGTCCAGCAAATTACTTCACTTGCTCCACTAGTCCAGCAAATTACTTCACTTGCTCCACTAGTCCAACAAATTACTTCACTTGCTCCACTAGTCCAGCAAATTACTTCACTTGCTCCACTAGTCCAGCAAATTACTTCACTTGCTCCACTAGTCCAACAAATTACTTCACTTGCTCCACTAGTCCAGCAAATTACTTCACTTGCTCCACTAGTCCAGCAAATTACTTCACTTGCTCCACTAGTCCAACAAATTACTTCACTTGCTCCACTAGTCCAGCAAATTACTTCACTTGCTCCACTAGTCCAGCAAATTACTTCACTTGCTCCACTAGTCCAACAAATTACTTCACTTGCTCCACTAGTCCAGCAAATTACTTCACTTGCTCCACTAATCAAGCAAATTACTTCACTTGCTCCACTAGTCCAGCAAATTACTTCACTTGCTCCACTAGTCAAGCAAATTACTTCACTTGCTCCACTAGTCCAGCAAATTACTTCACTTGCTCCACTAGTCCAGCAAATTATTTCACTTGTTCCACTAGTCCAGCAAATTACTTCACTTGCTCCACTAGTCCAGCAAATTATTTCACTTGCTCCACTAGTCCAGCAAATTATTTCACTTGTTCCACTAGTCAAGCAAATTATTTCACATAGCAAATTGTACCATCCCACATAGTTTCAGTCTGTGAACGCCGATTTTCTTTTCTAACAACACTATTATCGACTGATACTGATACATTAAAAGCAGTTTTAAATAGAAACATAATGTAGATATTCAATTTGAGACTGCATACTGAAACATAATGTAGATATTCAATTTGAGACTGCATACTGAAACATAATGTTTACAATTTTAATACTTAAAAAGCCACATTAAAATCAAAATAATATGAAACTAGTGTTTTACACTATACAGCAGCCTTTTTGTATTACATTCAAATGTTTTAAATATAAACTTTTTTAATTAAATTAGACAGCGCAGCTCACTACAAGTAGCTCTTATATCAGAGCTGTTATAAAATCCTTCACAACTTCGAAAGAATTTTAAAAACAAACGTCTAATGACAAATTATGTAGTCATTTTAAATATAACAAAATGGCAGGTAACAGAGGCGGCCATTTTGAAGTTTTCATTGCATAATCTCGCATTTGTATTATTAAATTATCAAATGCTGATAATTGCAAAAGAAACCATGGAAGGTTATACTATTCTGGAAAAGCTAATCCTAGAGTTAAAAACTTAATATTCCAAGTACAAATTTATTCAATAACTCAAGTGGATTAAATACACATAAACATAAATAAAACAACATACAAAACAGTACAATGAATAATCAGGAAGAAGAAAAGATTAAACTAAAGTTAAGTTAAATGCTGAAACATTTTACCTCCAGTTGATTATGGAATATGTTTTTAAAAAAATGTAATAACATATACCGGTATGCACATATTCTTGTCCAATCTTGAATTGAATTTATTATTATAAATATCTATGTAAGTACATAATTACCGTAAACGAATACAATGTCTAAATAATGAATTTTGAAAGTACACAATCAATGTTTATTATGTGTGTATGATTTACAGTATACATTGGTATGTTTATGATTTACAGTATACATTGGTAGGTTTATGATTTACAGTATACATTGGTAGGTTTATGATTTACAGTATACATTGGTAGGTGTATGATTTACAGTATACATTGGTAGGTTTATGATTTACAGTATACATTGGTAGGTTTATGATTTACAGTATACATTGGTAGGTGTATGATTTACAGTATACATTGGTAGGTTTATGATTTACAGTATACATTGGTAGGTTTATGATTTACAGTATACATTGGTAGGTTTATGATTTACAGTATACATTGGTAGGTGTATGATTTACAGTATACATTGGTAGGTTTATGATTTACAGTATACTTTATGATTTACAGTATACATTGGTAGGTTTATGATTTACAGTATACATTGGTAGGTTTATGATTTACAGTATACATTGGTAGGTTTATGATTTACAGTATACATTGGTAGGTGTATGATTTACAGTATACATTGGTAGGTTTATGATTTACAGTATACATTGGTAGGTTTATGATTTACAGTATACATTGGTAGGTGTATGATTTACAGTATACATTGGTAGGTTTATGATTTACAGTATACCTTGGTATGTTTATGATTTACAGTATACATTGGTAGGTTTATGATTTACAGTATACATTGGTAGGTTTATGATTTACCGTATACATAGTATGTTTATTATATATAGTATACATTGCTGTGTATACACGATGGTATGTTTATTATATATAGTATACATTGCTGTGTATACACGAATGTGTGAATGATTTACTGATGGACGTATGTACGTTACACATCTTGTTTGCTATATTACACACTTGACCCGTTTATAAAAATAAAACTACCACATGTAAGATAGGTCACCCACTTTGCCTGCTAGAACCGATTTTGCCATTTACGTTTATTCGGCTCTCGTTTACAAGACAAAGCCACTACTTTTAAGCCGGAATCGCACCTTATCAGTGGGAAAATACGGTACTAGGCAATGTGGAATTGAAATGTACTATTAACTGCTGGCATTTCTAATCATGTTTCTAAATGAATGATAGTATAGCTACTGTCTGGTATGCAGAACAGTTGTAGCAACTAGTCAACTAATTGTCCGATTCAAATCTTGTTTTTTGGAAAATGAATTTTGCTAAATCACATCCAACAGGCAAACTGATTTTTCGTTAAGTATAAAATTGCAAAGCGAGTGTCGTATTATATAATTAATAAATTTATACATTTTTTTTGGCTCAATTGTAGCAAGTTTTTACAACATTAGTTTAATGGCTCTTGAGACCTCGTTCTCTGATGGAATCCATTGCCATGAGGGAGAGAGAAGAGGCACTGTGGATTTTAAGTCTTGACAAAGGACATCATTGATTTGTGGAAGTCGTGATAGCATAGTGGTAGCATGTTCGCTTCTAGTGTGAAAGGCCTGAAGTTTGTGCCCATTTGTAGATTGTGCCCTTACGTTGCCTCTTCTCTCTCCCTCGAGTGATGGATTCCATCAGGAATGAGGTCTCGTGAGTGATTAATATAAGTTGTATGAACTTGTTTCGCAATCAAGCTAAAATAAAATTGTATAAATAAAGGACATCACCATTATGGTTTTGGCAGGGTTCAAACTCACAACTTTATGATTACGAGGCAAATGTCATAACCATTACCCCACAGAGACCCCAGTCTGTATTAATACCAACGATATTAATTGTAATGTGTGTACCGCGTAGCACACTAGTATAATTTGGCATATAAGGCAAGACAACAGGTTATAAAACTCTCATTCTCAATCCCAACCATTTGATTGGTTGAGCAGAGAGAAATCCAAGAATCAACCAATAGTATGGCTTAAGATCTGAGCAGTTATATCAGTTTAATCATAAATATCATACATAACCATGCCAATTCTATTTCAGTTATAACATGATTACATCAAATAAAATGGGGCCATGATAGCACCGCTCACCTGCATAATTCTTTTACCATTTCAATAAACAAGAAAGAGCATGACACATCGTTCATTCCTACCAAATGTTGCCAAAATCCGACTGGTAGTTCATGAGATGTTTGAAGAATTTGTGTTATTTTTAGATGGTGGCCATCTTTTATTTGCGACAACCTCCATTTTAACAAAAGGCTACACCCATGGACAATAATTGTGAAAATTTGCTACCATTGCACAAGCAGCTTGGGTGAAGAATTTTGAAATCTATAATAAAAGAATGATCTTTTGATCTTTCAGCAGCCATTTTGCAGGACAAAATCATCTGATTTTGATATCAATTGCATCAGAGGAGAAGAATTATATAAGACTATGTCTTCCATTCTAATCGTGTTTCTGTATTCTGATTATGTGTGGTTGTTCAATATGTATTATATTGGGAAATAAAATATGTTTAAACTAATTGCATCAGAGTGATACCTTTGATTTGATATATAACAGGACCATATTCGCTCAAAAATAACATTTGACCCTAACTTGACCTCCCGGGCCACGCCCATTTTTGATCCCTGGGTCACCATTTGAACAACTATGAAAGAGTATTGTACATTGATCATTCCTACCAAGATTCGTAAAAATCCGGTTGCGGTTCGTGTGATTTTTTAAACATGTGTGCTAATTTTAGACGACGGCCATCTTGGATTACGTAATGACGTGATTTTAACAATTAAGCAATCGCCACCTACCCAAGTATCATGATCATAAATGGTGGCTATATACCCAATGGTTACTGAAGACAAGAGGTCTGAAAATGTTCACGAACGACAGACAAATACATTGTGGTAACAATACCTCACATAAGCTTTGCTCAGGCGAGCTCAAAATCACAGTTGATATATTTCTTTCTATAACAATATATACATTACAGTAATAATTACATGTTTATAACATATATGGTAACGGTAAAAACATCTGCCATAGTTTTATGTCACAGATTAAACATGAAAAAAATTAATTTTATTGTAAAATGCATCATCATGTATTGAATTGTTGTTTGTCAATGTAACAGTAGCAGAATGCACACTAACTTCTCCTGGGAATTTATCACAATATTTGTGCAAGTTATTTTCTTCTGTGGTCGAGTAGTTACATTTTTTACTTTCAAACAACTTGCCTCTCACTGTTGTATATTCTGACCCCACCCCCACTTGGGGTGTCAAATTCATCATGTGAGCCAACTGCTTGCGAAAGGTCAGACGTGCCAGAGAGACTGCTTGTAGGGGCACACCCGCGGTCCAACCAGCCATATCAGAAGTAACCCCCGACGAGGTTCGAACCTTCAACCTCCCGCTCCATAGGCAAACACCTTAACCATTTGGCCACAGAGACGGTATATAAGATCTATGGAAGAACAAACTAACTGCTTTCATTAACCACAGGAACTTGGGAGAATTCATCCATAAGGCACCAAAACATATGTAGCTCTATCATTCTAATATAAAGCAACACAAATCAGGACACCTCTATTATAAATTATATTTATAATAGAAGTGGTTCTAGGATAGAGGTGCAGGGTTTTTGGTGCCTATTTGATAAGATCTCAAGTTCCCGTGCATTAACCAACAGTGCAACCATTATAATTGGAACTAATTCAGTGCACAGCTGCTTTCATCCGAATATACTTCATTCAAACTTCCAAGGGAGAAAACTGTTAAATGACAACTTCCTGGTTGAGATAAAGAGTGATTGTTCCTGATGAAAAAGTTTGGTCTAGATGAGAGAAGATCATGACTTTAAGTACCTGAAAATAATCGTAACAATACATGCATAAGTCCAATAACTTCTTAATCAAATGCATTTCATTGGCTAATAAAGGTCACCTGACTGGACACATTAGAAATCACACTGGAAAACTATTTTCAGTATTGATTAAAATTTGATTTAAAGATGACTTATATAACTTGTGATTTTACAATCCATGGATAACCGCATGTACCTTAAATGAGAGAAATAACATACTTAGCTGCCCAATCTGTTCTTCCCGCCGCCGCCCCCCCACCAACCGGTTGTCTGTAGCCCGCAGAATTCTTGTTTAATGCCAAAGGAGCAGGTTGAGCCCGTTTCCAACTTACATTGGAGTAATCTGTGCACAATAATAAAACAAAGTAATTAACCTTTAATATGCCGAATCAAGGAATGTGCAAACACCATAGATCCAGATCAGCTGGGGCGTATATATGCCGAATCTGATCAGGATCTATGGTGTTTGCTATTCACCCAAGTGTTTTAGCTCCGTATAGCAAACATCATAGATCCAGATCAGCTGGGGCGTATATATGCCGCATCTGATCAGGATCTATGGTGTTTGCTATTCACCCAAGTGTTTTTGCTCCGTATAGCAAACATCATAGATCCAGATCAGCTGGGGCGTATATATGCCGCATCTGATCAGGATCTATGGTGTTTGCTATTCACCCAAATGTTTTAGCTCCGTATAGCAAACAGCATAGAGCCTGATCAGATGGTTGTAAAAGCAAGCTTAGTTGCAATTTGCATTTTAAAGGTTAATTAGTTCATACAAATTTATTTTAGCTCGATTGCGAAACAAGTTCTTTCAACTTATATTAATCACTCTCGAGACCTCATTCCTGATGGAATCCATCGCCACGAGGGAGAGAGAAGAGGCAACGTGGAATTTAAATGTCTTGCCTAAGGGCACAAGCGTAACGGGTCCAGCGGGGCTCGAACGCCAGACCTCTTAAAGGTTAATTACTCTTCGTCATCATTGATAGCATATATTTATACATGCTGTGTCACGTATTATTGTAGAACTTGTTTATATATATAAGTTTGTTATGACAATAAACGTTGTATAGTTGAAATACTCAGGTTTGGGAGGCAAATATTTGGAAAAGAAATTATACAATATAAAAGGAAATTACTTATAGGCGATGGATTCCATCAGAATGAGGTCTCGAGAGTGATTAACCCATTTCATTCTGGATACATTTAAAGGCTTTTGCAAACAACATAGATCCAGATCAGCCACAGCGTGACGCTGCATGCTGATCAGGATCTATGTCGTTTGCTACATATCCAAGTGTCTTAGCAAGATCATCTGAATAGCAAACAGCATAGAGCCTGATCAGATGGCACGTTCCATGGCGGCTGATCTGGCTCTATGTTCTTTCCAGCACCTAATCTTCATAAGTGAAGGAGTGCTGTATAAACAAAGAAGAAATACTGTTTGAACGGTATCCAGAATGAAATGGGTTAATATAAGTTGAAAGAACTTGTTTCACAATCGAGCTATAATAAATTTGTATAAACTAAAGGAAATTACATTCTGGAGAAATGTTCTTTTTTCACTGATTTTAAACAATGCTAACTCACTACAGAAGTCAGCTCAGTGACAATATTTGGACCTGTATCTACCTGTGCGCTGTCCGATTAGCGCAGTGGTTAGCACGCTCACTTCTCACCAATGCAACCCGGGTTTGATCCTTGGACCAGGTTGATCCTTGGACCAGGAAGTATGCGAGATGGTACGGTGGTCACCAGATCAGACAGGTGAGTTTTCTCTGGGTACTCCGGTTTCCTCCCACACGAATGACCACATATTCACTTTCATCCGCGCCAACGAGAGCGATTAATATAAGTTGTTAAAACTACCTTCGCAATCGTTGTAAAATAAATAAAGTTTAAAACTTTATCTTCACCAGACAACAGATGTATTAAGCATGACTTACTGTTTGGTTTATTACTTGACAAGAATGATGGCACATATGATGGTGATCCCTGATTACCCCCTAATCCCTGGTTGGCCCTACCCAGGTTCATGCCACTGGGCTTGTTTAGGTTTGGGCTGCCCCAGTTGGTGGGCCCTAAACCTGGCCCTACTGGCTCCTTTCTGGAACTACTCTTAGGATTGATCCCTGAAAATAATGCAAGATAGCAGCTACATTATAAAGTTAATGCTATAGAACACTGCATAGGAAACCAGTGTTGGGCTATAATGTTTGTTTGCTTTGGGTGTTTAAAGTTGCACCAACAGCTTAGGTCATATGGTGTATCTCCGGCTATTATTGGTGGAGGAAGACCCCGGGTGCCCCTCCTCTCAGCATTGCAGGCACCCGGGTAGAACCACTGACCTAATGCAAGCCAGCTGGATAGCTTCCTAACATGAAATAATGTGGCACACCCAGCGGGAGTCGAACCTACAGTGGTGAGAGGCAAATGATTTGAAGTCAACAACCATAACTACTCGGCCACGGAGGCCCAAGTGCTGAAGCAAGAATTTGATTCGAGAGTTTAATATATAGTTATTATACTGATCAGTTATAAGCAACTCGACTCTCCCGGGGCCAGGTAAGAGTTGGGATTTTAGTGAAATCCTGTGCTGCAAGGGCAGTCTATGGGTCATTTGCGCCTGTAAATGGCCCTGTCCCTATTGGTAAGAAATTACAACCTCCCACCTCTTGCCCCCCCCCAGCACTGCTGGACCATTTCAGGCACATTGTCCCACTATCACCCCACACTTGCTCAGTTCCGCGGTGGTAAATATAGAGTTGATTTAATCACTTTGCCCTAGCCAGGCGTTCATACATATTGCCTTGTCTGTAATATAAATATATTTGTTGAAGACTCAAACTGTTAATTAGGCCGTATTTTGCTTCTGCTAATATTGCCAGAAGTAAAAATGGACAGACTGGATCACTGGAAACCAGGCTAACTTCACCCGTACATCTAACGTAACACCTCAAAGGCTTTGCTCAACGTGTGTGTTATTATCTAACGTAACACATCAAAGGCTTTGCTCAACGTGTATGTTATTAGACAGGGTATCAGGGTTCATTCTAGGTCAGAATTTTTGGGAAGTGAGAAAGCGCGTGATCGCTTTCGTAAATGGTGTTCTTTAATATACTTCTGCAAAATAGGTTTAAAATGCACAGTACAACCATTAAATACAACATTTGAATAGAAGGAGTGCTTTATAATGGGCCAGTGTATCTTACTAGACAAAATTTTGTTTGAAAATCGTAAAAACCAAATTATTTTTATTTTTAGGGAGAAGTGGCCCCCAAAGGGCGAAGTCAGGGTCCCTAGGGCGACTATTTCGCCCACATCACCCTCTAGAATGATCCCTGGGATATACGCATTAATTTAATAACTTCTCACAAGTTGCAGTGTATTTTGCTAAGATAACAACCCAAATAGTCCAACATTCCCTCTCCAATTGTAGGTAAAATAACACTGTGATCTTCAGATATACAGTCAAACCTGTGTTAAGCAGCCAGCCAAGGGAGTCAGAGAAAGTGGCTGCTTAGCACAGGTGGCTGCTTAATACAGGTCAAATATATAATAAAACAACACATTGGGAATCTGGAAACTGGCTGCTTAATACAGGTTGGTTGCTTAATGGAAGTGACCACTAACACAGGTTTGACTGTACTTAATGGAAGTGACCACTAACACAGGTTTGACTGTACTTAATGGAAGTGACCACTAACACAGGTTTGACTGTACTTAATGGAAGTGACCACTAACACAGGTTTGACTGTACTTAATGGAAGTGACCACTAACCCAGGTTTGACTGTACTTAATGGAAGTGACCACTAACACAGGTTTGACTGTACTTAATGGAAGTGACCACTAACACAGGTTTGACTGTACTTAATGGAAGTGACCACTAACACAGGTTTGACTGTACTTAATGGAAGTGACCACTAACCCAGGTTTGACTGTACTTAATGGAAGTGATCACTAACCCAGGTTTGACTGTACTTAATGGAAGTGACCACTAACACAGGTTTGACTGTACTTAATGGAAGTGACCACTAACACAGGTTTGACTGTAGAGGTGACCACTAACACAGGTTTGACTGTACTTAATGGAAGTGACCACTAACACAGGTTTGACTGTAGAGGTGACCACTAACACAGGTTTGACTGTACTTAATGGAAGTGACCACTAACACAGGTTTGACTGTACTTAATGGAAGTGACCACTAACACAGGTTTGACTGTACTTAATGGAAGTGACCACTAACCCAGGTTTGACTGTAGAGGTGACCACTAACACAGGTTTGACTGTACTTAATGGAAGTGACCACTAACCCAGGTTTGACTGTAGAGGTGACCACTAACACAGGTTTGACTGTACTTAATGGAAGTGACCACTAACACAGGTTTGACTGTAGAGGTGACCACTAACACAGGTTTGACTGTACTTAATGGAAGTGACCACTAACACAGGTTTGACTGTACTTAATGGAAGTGACCACTAACACAGGTTTGACTGTAGAGGTGACCACTAACACAGGTTTGACTGTACTTAATGGAAGTGACCACTAACACAGGTTTGACTGTAGAGGTGACCACTAACACAGGTTTGACTGTACTTAATGGAAGTGACCACTAACACAGGTTTGACTGTATAGGTGACCGCTAACACAGGTTTGACTGTAGAGGTGACCACTAACACAGGTTTGACTGTAGAGGTGACCACTAACACAGGTTTGACTGTACTTAATGGAAGTGACCACTAACACAGGTTTGACTGTACTTAATGGAAGTGACCACTAACACAGGTTTGACTGTATATAATACAGGTTGGTTGCTTAATGGAAGTGACCACTAACACAGGTTTGACTGTAGAGGTGACCACTAACACAGGTTTGACTGTACTTAATGGAAGTGACCACTAACACAGGTTTGACTGTACTTAATGGAAGTGACCACTAACACAGGTTTGACTGTATATAATACAGGTTGGTTGCTTAATGGAAGTGACCACTAACACAGGTTTGACTGTAGAGGTGACCACTAACACAGGTTTGACTGTACTTAATGGAAGTGACCACTAACACAGGTTTGACTGTAGAGCCAGTAGAGGTGACCACTAACACAGGTTTGACTGTACTTAATGGAAGTGACCACTAACACAGGTTTGACTGTAGAGGTGACCACTAACACAGGTTTGACTGTACTTAATGGAAGTGACCACTAACACAGGTTTGACTGTAGAGGTGACCACTAACACAGGTTTGACTGTATAGGTGACCGCTAACACAGGTTTGACAGTAGAGGTGACCACTAACACAGGTTTGACTGTACTTAATGGAAGTGACCACTAACACAGGTTTGACTGTAGAGGTGACCACTAACATAGGTTTGACTGTACTTAATGGAAGTGACCACTAACACAGGTTTGACTGTAGAGGTGACCACTAACACAGGTTTGACTGTACTTAATGGAAGTGACCACTAACACAGGTTTGACTGTATAGGTGACCGCTAACACAGGTTTGACTGTAGAGGTGACCACTAACACAGGTTTGACTGTAGAGGTGACCACTAACACAGGTTTGACTGTACTTAATGGAAGTGACCACTAACACAGGTTTGACTGTACTTAATGGAAGTGACCACTAACACAGGTTTGACTGTATATAATACAGGTTGGTTGCTTAATGGAAGTGACCACTAACACAGGTTTGACTGTAGAGGTGACCACTAACACAGGTTTGACTGTACTTAATGGAAGTGACCACTAACACAGGTTTGACTGTAGAGGTGACCACTAACACAGGTTTGACTGTACTTAATGGAAGTGACCACTAACACAGGTTTGACTGTATAGGTGACCGCTAACACAGGTTTGACTGTAGAGGTGACCACTAACACAGGTTAGACTGTAGAGGTGACCACTAACACAGGTTTGACTGTATAGGTGACCGCTAACACAGGTTTGACTGTAGAGGTGACCACTAACACAGGTTTGACTGTAGAGGTGACCACTAACACAGGTTTGACTGTAGAGGTGGCCACTAACACAAGTTTGACTGTAGAGGTGGCCACTAACACAGGTTTGACTGTAGAGGTGGCCACTAACACAGGTTAGACTGTAGAGGTGACCACTAACACAGGTTTGACTGTATAGGTGACCGCTAACACAGGTTTGACTGTAGAGGTGACCACTAACACAGGTTTGACTGTAGAGGTGACCACTAACACAGGTTTGACTGTAGAGGTGGCCACTAACACAAGTTTGACTGTAGAGGTGGCCACTAACACAGGTTTGACTGTAGAGGTGGCCACTAACACAGGTTTGACTGTAGAGGTGGCCACTAACACAGGTTTGACTGTAGAGGTGGCCACTAACACAGGTTTGACTGTACATGTTTGTGCAAAACGATCACTATGTTCTTAACAGAATATTTACATCGCTATTGCATTTCCTCTGATATGCACTGTTTGTATCTATAATTGTGTGAATTTCCTCACTGTTGACAAGAGCACGCATGCACATTCCCTGTCGGGCAGTGATTCTTTGAATAATTAATACATGTATAAACAATTTGATAATAAATGAATTGTGGGTATGAACTACATTGGGCATGATTAAAGTGTGTGGAGGCCGAAAGGGTTAATAATTTCCATCGTGGTATGAACTATATTGGGCATTGGGTGTGTGTCACCCACCAACACATATTAAACACGCCCAATGTAGTTCATTATACTATGTACTATTAACTTGTGATTCATTCCTTAAAACGAGTGCAAGTGTTTGCAAACTATTAGGTGTAATCTGCGCAAAACACGCATGCTAAGAGACAGCATGATCGTTGGTGTCGTTGGTGTTGTTGGTGTTGTTGGTGTTGTTGGTTCTGCCAAGCACACCATCACAACGAACATCATATACAGACATAACAAACACTTGCATGTGGAACACAACAGATATCAATATATGCAAGAAATGGTCTGAAAGTTCACATGGAAAATATATACATTTATTACATAACTTTGCTAGTATTTATTGTAATACAGCCATCACATATTTTCTTATATGTTCACACGTGTAATACAACCTGGAAGGATTCTGATTGGTCCTTCCTCATAACAGGCACAAAGAAAATTCTGGGGGAATTATCAACGATAGATAAAGCATGACACGCAGACAGACAAAAAGGGAAAAAGAAAATGTCTCCAAACACTGCAGTACGAGACGTAAATACAGTTAATTTCAACGAGACATATATACATTTAATTTCAACGTCCGGACGTAGATCTATATACATTTACTTTCATTGAGACATATATACATTTACTTTCAACAAGACATATATACATTTACTTTCATTGAGACATATATACATTTACTTTCATTGAGACATATATACATTTACTTTCAACGAGACATATATACATTTACTTTCAATGAGACATATATACATTTACTTTCAACGAGACATATATACATTTACTTTCAACAAGACGTAATATACATTTACTTTCAACGAGACATATATACATTTACTTTCAACGAGACATATATACATTTACTTTCAATGAGACATATATACATTTACTTTCAACGAGACATATATACATTTACTTTCAACAAGACGTAATATACATTTAATTTCAACGAGACGTATATACATTTACTTTCAACGAGACATATATACATTTACTTTCAACGAGACATATATACATTTACTTTCAACGAGACATATATACATTTACT
This sequence comes from Archivesica marissinica, assembly GCA_014843695.1. NCBI lineage: Eukaryota > Metazoa > Mollusca > Bivalvia > Venerida > Vesicomyidae > Archivesica > Archivesica marissinica. The sequence goes on along the minus strand of CM026397.1, from coordinate 40,127,305 downwards.
TTCAACAAGACGTAATATACATTTAATTTCAACGAGACATATATACATTTACTTTCAACGAGACATATATACATTTACTTTCAATGAGACATATATACATTTACTTTCAACGAGACATATATACATTTACTTTCAACAAGACGTAATATACATTTAATTTCAACGAGACGTATATACATTTACTTTCAACGAGACATATATACATTTACTTTCAACGAGACATATATACATTTACTTTCAACGAGACATATATACATTTACTTTCAACAAGACGTAATATACATTTAATTTCAACGAGACATATATACATTTAATTTCAACGAGACGTATATACATTTACTTTCAACGAGGCGTAATATACAGTTAATTTCAATGAGACGTAATATACATTTAAGTTCAATCAGTTTTGTTTCTAAGGAATTCCATGTTTGTTGTACTCATATATCATTCTTTCAGCCATTTGTCAAAATGTGCATGCCCCAAAAATGTGCATGCCCCAAAAATGAAGGTTTGACAGCCTACGTGCACACTGTTTACCAGATACTGGATTGGTCCAATATTCAAAGGGTTTGACCGCCGCCTTGTGCTCCTTAATTGTAACGAGTGCTGCATTGCCATTTTTCTCAGAAAACGGACCAGTACTGTTTATACCTATCAAGCAACAAGCACTATATTTACTATTGATCTAAAGCTATGGCACACATCCATCCTAGTGGCCTAGAGGTTAAGGCCTACCGAGCAGGAAGTAGAAGGTTCGAACCTTGTAAGGGGTCATACTGGGTTAGAATTTATGGGAGAAGCGAGAAACCGTGCTAGTGCGCCCCATTAAATGGTATTATTTAACAAATGTCAACAAAATAGGGTTACCTGGGCAGGCTCCAGCGGTTAACCAATACTTGGTGTACCAACATCCGTAAGAAACTGCCAACTTTTTCATATAAACATTGACATAATTAATCTGATTTTCTTAATGTACACGGCATGAGCGGGGCTACAACCCGTGACCGTCAGTGATGATAAGTTACAGTGGTATACCACTCGACCTAGGAGGCGGACTTTCCTGTTTTTAAAAAAAAAACTCATCTGTTGTGTGGTCACTATGATGTAGATTTGCCAAAAAGCTTCATTCATATCACTTTTCCAGTTATTAGTTTGATGTTATGGGTGATCGCTGGTGCAGACACAAAATAAATACCTGGTAAATATCTAGCCTTAGACATATAGTGTTGCTTAGCTGATGACTCCCGAGATCGACCAGATGGCACACGGTTAGCTTTCGATGACTTCTTACCCAATAAATTCCTGGTAGACAAATAAAAAATACTGAATAAATAAACACTAATAAATGTAAGCTCTCTCAACAAGCAAGTCACAACATCAGAACCGAGGATAGAACTGTTTCTCTAACATTCAATGAGTGAAATATAGGCATCTCAGGTAATATTCAAAATAGCAGAGAAAGGTGTCAATAAAATTGAACAAATTATCCAACAGATAGCTTATACAAATTAATTTTAGCTCGATTGAGAAATAATTTTTTACAACTTATATTAATTGCTCTCGAAACCTCATTACTGATGGAATCCATCGCCACGATGGAGAGAGAAGAGGTAACATGGAATTTAAATACCTTGCCTAAGGGCACAATCGTAATGGCTCCAGCGGGGCTCAAACTCATGTCCTTCCGAATACATGAAGCGAACGCCCTACCACTGCGTTATCACGACTTCCACGAATCCAACAGATTCAAATTTAAGGTCACATAATTAAGACTCTGAATAGAATTATGTTTCTCTACCCGCCAATAGTGAACATTTCCAGTACAGATTGGCACCTGGGTACAACCTCATAGCCACATCACACACAAGAATTCACCAGTGCAACCAGGACAGGGAAGTATGTGACATGGTACGGTGGATTTTCTCCAGGCTCCTTCTACACAAATGACGCTTCCATCCGCAACAACGAGAGTGATTGATATATGTTGTTAAAGCTGGTTTCGCAATCGTTCAAAATCAAATAAAGTTTAAACTATTGTTTGAATGGCATCCGAATCTACAGCAGTGAGGGGCACGGCATCTTTAGTTAGTACGCCAACCGTAACACCATAAATAACCCTATTACGGACATAGTTTCAGATATTTAGAAATCACATTTGTGCTAAACTACGATTACATTCAAACTTATGCTAAGAATATTAGTCATGCTTACGTTAAGAAATCATCTTCATCGTCGTTAAATATGTTTTCCTTCTTTTCCTCCCGCCTACCACCCATCCCACTGATACCCGGCAACGGTTTCACCGGGGCAGCTTTCTGTTTACGAGGTACACCAAAGTCAATGTCATCAAAATCATCCCACGTGTCAGACACACCTCCACCACCCCATCGTTTCCGCGCACTCTGCTTCTTGGCGACAGACATTTGGAAAGGATCCTTGTAAAATAGAATACATTAAGAAAATCAGATAAATTAAATCCATGATTCAAAATAACTACACAACTCTTTGCATGCTGGGTAAAATAACAGCTAATAGTTAAAATATTTGTTGCAGACGACAATTCTTTAATGCGTTTTTCTTATGTTATACTGAAAACTCTGTAAATATGTCACGGAATTTCATAATTAATAATTCTAATGAAATTGCATGACATATTTGATTGGGATTTTCACCACTGGCTTAAGTTTAAACTTTATTTATTTTACAATGATTGCGAAGCAAGTTTTAACAACTTATATTAATCACTCTCGTTGGCGCGGATGAAAGCGTAAATGTGGTCATTCATGTGGGAGGAAACCGGAGTACCCTGAGAAAACCCACCTATCCGATCTGGCGACCATCTCACATACTTCCCGATCCGAGGATCGAACCCGGGTTGCATTGGTGATAAGCGAGCGGGCTAACCACTGCGCTAATTGGTCAGCTAGCTTGCAAAGCATTAATTAGCTTCAAAGTCAAAGACAATATTCAAGACTGTCTGCTTTTTGATAAGCCTATTGAAGAATGTGGAGCCTCTGTCGCTGTGAAACAGATACGGTGTCTGCCTCGTAATCAAGAGGTTGCGAGTTTGAACCGCGCCAGAACCTAGGCAAGTGTCTTAAAACAACATTGCCTCTTCTCTCTCCCTCATGGTGATGGATTCTATCAGGAATGAGGTCTCGAGAGTGATTAAACTATTGTTGTAGTAACTTCTTTCGCAATCAAGTTAAAATAAACAGTGGCAGAACACGCTTAGTACATATTACCATATATCTCATAACATTGCTTGTATTCAGTATAATAGTCATCTCATAATTTCTTATATGTACACACGTGTAATAACACCTGGAATGATTACGATTAGTAGAGAGATTAATCCTTATAATTTGTAAATTAATCTTTAAAGTAAGCATATTTCTACTTGAATTTGTACATAACGTTAATTGTAAGACAAACTGTGATTTGAAAGAAGTCTCGACACAATTATAATGCTGTTTAAAACAATTTGGGCGCCAAAATGAAAGTAGCGTTTATTATTATTATTATTAAAACCCAATATGGTAATTTGATAAAAGGGATCTTACACTCGTGGATTTCATATCATATGTTATGAAACTCATTTTGGTACTTTGCTAATAAGCTCGTCAAAAGGTTCTCTTTAATAACAAAATTCCAAAACTCGTTTCATAAAATATGGTATGAAATCCTCACTCATGTAACATCCTATATATATATATATACTTGATTGCATAATAATCAAATGAAGAATGTCCGCTATCAGGCAAGGCAGGAGCTAACACAGTAAGCTAACTGCACACACTGACACGTATGGTAAATCTACATACTTCCATATCTTGTATGGTAAATCTACATACTTCCATATCTTGTATGGTATATCTACATACTTCCATATCTTGTATGGTAAATCTACATACTTCCATATCTTGTATGGTAAATCTACATACTTCCATATCTTGTATGGTAAATCTACATACTTCCATATCTTGTATGGTAAATCTACATACTTCCATATCTTGTATGGTAAATCTACATACTTCCATATCTTGTATGGTAAATCTACATACTTCCATATCTTGTATGGTAAATCTACATACTTCCATATCTTGTATGGTAAATCTACATACTTCCATATCTTGTATGGTATATCTACATACTTCCATATCTTGTATGGTAAATCTACATACTTCCATATCTTGTATGGTAAATCTACATACTTCCATATCTTGTATGGTAAATCTACATACTTCCATATCTTGTATGGTATATCTACATACTTCCATATCTTGTATGGTAAATCTACATACTTCCATATCTTGTATGGTAAATCTACATACTTCCATATCTTGTATGGTAAATCTACATACTTCCATATCTTGTATGGTAACTCTACATACTTCCATATCTTGTATGGTAAATCTACATACTTCCATATCTTGTATGGTAACTCTACATACTTCCATATCTTGTATGGTAAATCTACATACTTCCATATCTTGTATGGTAACTCTACATACTTCCATATCTTGTATGGTATATCTACATACTTCCATATCTTGGTTTTGTTGATTCTGACCATAGTTTGGCACCATCGGTTGTTGTTGATTTGGTATGGTTGGTTTCTCCTGGAAAGGTCTATTCATTGTATGATGCTGGGGATATGGAACGCTGGACTTTTCTACTTGCTGTGTCGTCTTGTGTGAGGACTGCGAGTGGATGGTCTGGGGTTGGGTACGGGCAGGAGATTGGAGTTGGGGATGGGCAGCAGATGGTAGAGTTGTGCCAAGATTCTGTCCAACTTGAAAATAGGGATACCGTAAACTCTGAAAGGGAAATAATGTATACATCAGTTTCATTTGTAAACACTGGCAGAGATACGATGTACGTCTGTTTCATTTGTAAACACTGGCAGAGATACGATGTACATCAGTTTCATTCATAAAGACTGGCAAAGATATGATGTACATCAGTTTCATTCATAAACACTGGCAAAGATACGATGTACATCAGTTTCATTCATAAACACTGGCAAAGATACGATGTACATCAGTTTCATTCATAAACACTGGCAAAGATACGATGTACGTCTGTTTCATTTGTAAACACTGGCAGAGATACGATGTACATCAGTTTCATTTGTAAACACTGGCAGAGATACGATGTACATCTGTTTCATTCATAAACACTGGCAGAGATACGATGTACATTTGTTTCATTTGTAAACACTGGCAGAGATACGATGTACATCAGTTTCATTCATAAACACTGGCAAAGATACGATGTACATCAGTTTCATAAATAAACACTGGCAGAGATACGATGTACATCAGTTTCATTCATAAACACTGGCAGAGATACGATGTACATCTGTTTCATTTGTAAACACTGGCAGAGATACGATGTACATCAGTTTCATAAATAAACACTGGCAGAGATACGATGTACATCAGTTTCATTCATAAACACTGGCAGAGATATGATGTACATCTGTTTCATTCATAAACACTGACAGAGATACGAGGCAGAGATACGATGTACATCTGTTTCATTCATAAACACTGGCAGAGATACGATGTACATCAGTTTCATTCATAAACACTGGCAGAGATACGATGTACATCAGTTTCATTCATAAACACTGGCAGAGATACGATGTACATCAGTTTCATTCATAAACACTGGCAGAGATACGATGTATATCAGTTTCATTTGTAAATACTGGCAAAGATACGATGTACATCAGTTTCATTCATAAACACTGGCAGAGATACGATGTACATCTGTTTCATTTGTAAACACTGGCAGAGATATGTACATCAGTTTCGTTCATAAACATTGATAGAGAGATGATGCATACATCTGTTTCATTTGCTGTAGGTCGTTTGTGTACAGAGCAACATGCCTACCTGACTTGCTGTAGGTCGTTTGTGTACAGAGCAACATGCCTACCTGACTTGCTGTAGGTCGTTTGTGTACAGAGCAACATGCCTACCTGACTTGCTGTAGGTCGTTTGTGTACAGAGCAACATGCCTACCTGACTTGATGTAGGTCGTTTGTGTACAGAGCAACATGCCTACCTGACTTGCTGTAGGTCGCTTGTGTACAGAGCAACATGCCTACCTGACTTGCTGTAGGTCGTTTGTGTACAGAGCAACATGCCTACCTGACTTGCTGTAGGTCGTTTGTGTACAGAGCAACATGCCTACCTGACTTGCTGTAGGTCATTTGTGTACAGAGCAACATGCCTACCTGACTTGCTGTAGGTCGTTTGTGTACAGAGCAACATGCCTACCTGACTTGCTGTAGGTCGTTTGTGTACAGAGCAACATGCCTACCTGACTTGCTGTAGGTCGCTTGTGTGGATTCCATTGCATCATATCTCTCATAAGATTGATTGCTTCCTGACTCGCGTTCGGTATCAACGACTTCAGATTCTGGGGAACACATTGTGGCCAGCGGAAGTTCATTGCTGAGGCTAGTCTAAAGCCTTCTTCCCAGTCATCCTGTGGAATAGACACAACATGAACTCTACAAATATGTCTTACTTTCCATGCATGCATAAATAGGTTGGCCTGAACATTACATGCTAGCATTAAAAACATGTAATTTATCAAGACCGAATTATTTAAAACATTAACAACTGGGTAAGTTAACAACTGGTACCAGATTGAAATAAATTACGCTTAACCCGTAACCTGCCAATCACGACTAAAGTCGCTTTTGCAAACAGCATAGAGCCAGATTAGACGGAGACGGCACAGTCTAATCAGGCTCTATGCTGTATGCTATTCGAATAGTGAACTAAAACACTTGTCTGAATAGCAAACAACATAGAACCTGATCAAACGCGGTGTTACACCGTGGCAGATCTGGATCTATGTGTTTGCACATTCCGTCTAATTTATTCGGCAGGTTATGGGTTAATGTTGATTGGGTGGGGACGTCTGGACATTTTGAAATATTCGACTGCAAATCGTGCATTCCTAGGCCCATCTAGACATAAAAATAACAGTTCAAATCAGCACATCTCGGTTGTTATTTTGATATTTTTGTGTAACCTGCCAAGCATTATGAACATTTATCGATTGTCAAACTGTTGCAATGCAAAGGGGTGCACATAGCCTGGGAACAGGCATTGATATATTTTGCCTGGTCAGTCAAATAAATATATTTTAACACCGAGACTATTAATTGGGCCGTATTGAGTTTCTGATCATATCAACGCCTGGGAAAACTTGGGGGATTGTCCGTGTAATTATTGACTCGCATTAATCCTATTAATAGGCCTATTAGCACGTGACTTAATTAATGACGTACTTAATCAAAAGCGAGGCACTGCAATGTTGATAAAAAAATTATAATTGGCCGCCATTGTTTACGGGTCAACGGAACGATAAATAGTTTTAAAAAGTACAATGTACATCTGATTTGACATATTTACTCAATATTTAAGTCGTCCTTAGTTCAATTATGCCGAATCGACCAATTACCATCTAAACGTAATATTTAAAATCTGCCATCTCGTCGATATAACACAGAAACGGGAAATTATATGTTTGCAATGTAAATGAGTCTACGGGAACATTCGTGTATATTCAGAAATGATTGAGTATAATCGTGCCTGTTCGGCGATTTCCGATAGAATTCCGTTTCTATATTTAGAGATATTATCTTGTAGAGAAGAGTTGTCATTCTTCAAATCTACACCCTCATAAATCAGAGTGTAAGTAGATGGCGCTACGATCGGAAATCTAGTTTCCCCAGGCTGTCATTTTGCCAGGCTAGGATGCACCCAGAAAATTGTGTAAGTTAAGACTGCAAATCAAGCATTCGGAAACCCATCAAAAAATAAGATAAACATAACTGTTCAGTCATAAAATTATCACATCCTTGATTATCTTAACTAGCAGAACAAGCAGAACAAGTCACAAATTAATGTGTAGAAAATTTAACATCATATTCCAAAAAAGAAGCCATTTAATGTTTTATAATCACAAAACCTAACTTATTCCTTTTATGTTTTCTAATGATTAGTTTAGTTTTGTCAGTGAAAGAAAACTCCGTCTTCTACTTTTTTCAATCAGTGAAAGATGGCATTTTCTCTGTCACTGCTTGGGTTTCATATTCTTCCGATGTTGGATGTACTTTTGCAATTTAGCTATTTTCGGACACTCATGAACAGTTAATTATAGAGTAATATATTCTAATGAATTTGTTTTGTCTGTAGTTTTTTATTTTGACAGCAAGCAGAAACTAACTTGAAAATTATACCAGAACTATTTCTTACTACACTATTTCTTACTACACTATTTCTTACTACGGACGTTCACACTAACATAAGTGGTTGAGTATTGTAGTGAAATGAGGCTCGACTTAAATGAATAAATTTGATAACAACTATTATATTAGCCAAAATCATTGAAAATCATAAAAGAAAAAGAAGATTTAGTGTATACAAATTTATTTTAGCTTGATTGCAAAACAAGTTCTTATAACTTATATTAATCACTCTCGAGACCTCATTCCTGATGGAATCTACTGCCACGAGGAAGAGAGAAGAGGCAATGTGGAATTTAAATGCCTTGCCTAAGGGCACAATCATAACTCCAGCGGGGCTCGAACTCGGGACCTTTTTCGCACCTGAAGCGAATGCGCTAACACTGCGCTATCACGACTTCCACAAGAAGATTTGTGTTTATTAGTGTTAAGATAGGATTTTATTTCATCAAATGATCACCAACATATGTACTTCGATGAAATAGAATCCTATCTTACATTAGTAAACACAAATGTCCTCTATTTCATATGATTAAGGAGATGATGAAGCACAACAACATTTAGAAAGCTCACTGTACTATGAAGTACAGTCAAACCTGTGTTAGTGGGCACCTCCATTAACCCTTTCAACCCCAAGTAACTGACATGGACTGGTCCATGATATTTTTAGACCAATAAATTAATAACAAAATTACATTTGGATCAGTTCATTTATCAAAATGGGTAATTTTTATCTAAAAATAGTAATAATTATTACTGGCAAAAAAGTGCAGATCCTGATGAGACGGCTCGTTACGAGCCGGCTCATCTGGATCTACACTTTTCATAAGCCTATTTAGAGGCCTGTGGGGTTGAAAGGGTTAAGCAGCCAAACCTGTATTAAGCAGCCAGTTTCCAGATTCCCAATATAATGTTTTATTATACATTTGTCCTCTATTAAGCAGCCACCTGTGCTAAGCAGCCACTTTCTGTGATTCCATTGGCTGGCTGCTTAAGACAGGTTTGACTGTATCTGCATATACAAACAACTGATCCGAACACTGAATAAAACATGCTTCAGTTCATTAGCTGAATCATTCTCAATCATTCATGGACTCATTTACTGAATGAGGAATAATGCTTAAGCTCAGTATTTCAAAAAAACTAGAGATAAGAAGATAATTTGCTATAGTTTATTCTCATAAACCTGCAATAGCATCAATCTGAATGCGGTTAACGTAATACTGCAACAGCATCGATCTGAATGCGGTTAACGTAATCATGCAACAGCATCGATCTGAATGCGGTTAACATAATCATGCAATAGCATCGATCTGAATGCAGTTAACATAATCCTGCAACAGCATCGATCTGAATGCGGTTAACATAATCCTGCAATAGCATCAATCTGAATGCGGTTAACATAATCCTGCAACAGCATCGATCTGAGTGCAGTTAACATAATCCTGCAACAGCATCGATCTGAATGCGGTTAACGTAATCCTGCAACAGCATCGATCTGAATGCGGTTAACATAATCCTGCAACAGCATCGATCTGAATGTGGTTAACGTAATCCTGCAACAGCATCGATCTGACTGCGGTAAACATAATCCTGCAACAGCTTCGATCTGAATGCGGTTAATATAATCATGCAACAGCATCGATCTGAATGCAGTTAACATAATCCTGCAACAGCATCGATCTGAATGTGGTTAACGTAATCCTGCAACAGCATCGATCTGACTGCGGTAAACATAATCCTGCAACAGCTTCGATCTGAATGCGGTTAATATAATCATGCAACAGCATCGATCTGAATGCAGTTAACATAATCCTGCAACAGCATCGATCTGAATGTGGTTAACGTAATCCTGCAACAGCATCGATCTGACTGCGGTAAACATAATCCTGCAACAGCTTCGATCTGAATGCGGTTAATATAATCATGCAACAGCATCGATCTGAATGCAGTTAACATAATCCTGCAACAGCATCGATCTGAATGTGGTTAACATAACGACGGTATTAAGACATCATTGACTGCTACCTAACATAACAACGGTATTAAGACATCATCGACTGCTACCTAACATAACGACGGTATTATGACATCATGGACTGCTACCTAACATAACGACGGTATTAAAACATTCACTGCTACCTAACATAACGATGGTATTAAGACATCATCGACTGCTACCTAACATAACGACGGTATTAAAACATTCACTGCTACCTAACATAACGATGGTATTAAGACATCATCGACTGCTACCTAACATAACGACAGTATTAAGACATCATGGACTGCTACCTAACATAACGACGGTATTATGACATCGACTGCTACCTAACATAACAACGGTATTAAGACATCATGGACTGCTACCTAACATAACAACGGTATTAAGACATCATGGACTGCTACCTAACATAACGACGGTATTAAGACATCATGGACTGCTACCTAACATAACGATGGTATTATGACATCGACTGCTACCTAACATAACGATGGTATTATGACATCATGGACTGCTACCTAACATAACGACGGTATTAAGACATCATTGACTGCTACCTAACATAACAACGGTATTAAGACATCATTGACTGCTACCTAACATAACGACGGTATTAAGACATCATTGACTGCTACCTAACATAATGACGGTATTAAGACATCATGGACTGCTACCTAACATAACGACGGTATTAAGACATCATGGACTGCTACCTAACATAACGACGGTATTAAGACATCATGGACTGCTACCTAACATAATGACGGTATTAAGACATCATGGACTGCTACCTAACATAACAACGGTATTAAGACATCATGGACTGCTACCTAACATAATGATGGTATTAAAACATTCACTGCTACCTAACATAACGATGGTATTAAGACATCATCGACTGCTACCTAACATAACGACGGTATTAAAACATTCACTGCTACCTAACATAACGATGGTATTAAGACATCATCGACTGCTACCTAACATAACGACAGTATTAAGACATCATGGACTGCTACCTAACATAACGACGGTATTATGACATCGACTGCTACCTAACATAACAACGGTATTAAGACATCATGGACTGCTACCTAACATAACAACGGTATTAAGACATCATGGACTGCTACCTAACATAACGACGGTATTAAGACATCATGGACTGCTACCTAACATAACGATGGTATTATGACATCGACTGCTACCTAACATAACGATGGTATTATGACATCATGGACTGCTACCTAACATAACGACGGTATTAAGACATCATGGACTGCTACCTAACATAACGATGGTATTATGACATCATGGACTGCTACCTAACATAACGACGGTATTATGACATCGACTGCTACCTAACATAACAACGGTATTAAGACATCATGGACTGCTACCTAACATAACAACGGTATTAAGACATCATGGACTGCTACCTAACATAACGACGGTATTAAGACATCATGGACTGCTACCTAACATAACGATGGTATTATGACATCGACTGCTACCTAACATAACGATGGTATTATGACATCATGGACTGCTACCTAACATAACGACGGTATTAAGACATCATTGACTGCTACCTAACATAACGACGGTATTAAGACATCATTGACTGCTACCTAACATAATGACGGTATTAAGACATCATGGACTGCTACCTAACATAACGACGGTATTAAGACATCATGGACTGCTACCTAACATAACGACGGTATTAAGACATCATGGACTGCTACCTAACATAACGATGGTATTATGACATCATCGACTGCTACCTAACATAACGACGGTATTAAAACATTCACTGCTACCTAACATAACGATGGTATTAAGACATCATCGACTGCTACCTAACATAACGACGGTATTAAAACATTCACTGCTACCTAACATAACGATGGTATTAAGACATCATCGACTGCTACCTAACATAACGACAGTATTAAGACATCATGGACTGCTACCTAACATAACGACGGTATTATGACATCGACTGCTACCTAACATAACAACGGTATTAAGACATCATGGACTGCTACCTAACATAACAACGGTATTAAGACATCATGGACTGCTACCTAACATAACGACGGTATTAAGACATCATGGACTGCTACCTAACATAACGATGGTATTATGACATCGACTGCTACCTAACATAACGATGGTATTATGACATCATGGACTGCTACCTAACATAACGACGGTATTAAGACATCATGGACTGCTACCTAACATAACGATGGTATTATGACATCATGGACTGCTACCTAACATAACGATGGTATTAAGACATCATGGACTGCTACCTAACATAACGATGGTATTATGACATCATGGACTGCTACCTAACATAACGACGGTATTAAAACATCGACTGCTACCTAACATAACGATGGTATTAAAACATCATGGACTGCTACCTAACATAATGACGGTATTAAGACATCATGGACTGCTACCTAACATAACGACGGTATTAAAACATTCACTGCTACCTAACATAACGATGGTATTAAGACATCATGGACTGCTACCTAACATAACGACGGTATTAAAACATCGACTGCTACCTAACATAACGATGGTATTAAAACATCATGGACTGCTACCTAACATAACGACAGTATTATGACATCATCGACTGCTACCTAACATAACGACAGTATTAAGATATCATGGACTGCTACCTAACATAACAACGGTATTAAGATATCATGGACTGCTCCCTAACATAACGACGATATTAAGACATCATAGACTGCTACCTAACATAACGACGGTATTAAGACATCATTGACTGCTACCTAACATAACGACGGTATTAAGACATCATGGACTGCTACCTAACATAACGACGGTATTAAGACATCATGGACGTACCTGTTTTGGAGTACCAAGAACTGTACAAATTTTAAATATTTCATCTATTTCTGAGCTGCCCGGGAAGAGAGGTCGCAGTGTGTACATTTCTGCCATTATACAACCGACAGCCCACATATCTATTGGACTGTTGTAATTTGTGGAGCGCAATAGAACCTCAGGGCCTCTGTACCTGATCACAAAACAAAGTAAACGTTATTATCTCGACTACTACAGGTTGCACTGAATAGCAGAACTGACAATGTATTATATAGCAGAGGTTCAACAGTTACATCTAGGTTGATTCCATCATTAACATACATACATAAGCTTATACAATTAGGAGCTTTTCATGAGCAGAATGACAGGGCGCCCTGCCCTGCTCCTTTATTAGCCTTTTTGCCTATTAAAAAAAGGTTATTTAATTTTTATTTTTTTTTAAATATATATATATAACAGGTGAGTGCCTTCGTGCAGGCTTACCTATATAAACTAGAACTTGTTCACATTTTCACCAATACGTACAGTCGTACGGCCCTAATGCCTCTTTGTTCAAGCATAATTAGCTGTCAATCACCGTAAGTTAGAGAAATTTTCTAGAGGGTAACCCCCAATTACCCCCTCTAACACCTACCCACTTCGGGGCTCAAAATGCACCCAGCCTCTTTTCTGACCCACCCTGCCCTTTTTCCACTCTAGAATCAACCCTAACAATGTTATATTTCTGGTTTTACACCTGCATCAGCATCATTTCGGGCTATATCGCCGGCGGGCAGATTACCAAACAACACCTTTCCTGGGCAGGCTCCAGCGGCTAACCAGTACTTGGGTGCACCAACCTCCGTAAGATACTGCCAACTTTTTCAAATAAATGAGACACGGCCTGAGCGGGGCTCGAACCTAACAATGTAAATGCATTTTCACCAAAATAAATAAATACTGATAAATAATTACAACTTGTTGCAGTCTGATTGGCTGATTCTGCCAATGTGATTATAGTTCATAACCAGATGAAGAGCAAAATTATCCTATTCTCCAGTATCCAAGGCGATTATTAATGGACAACTGCACAAAAATATAGTTTGTTCCAACACAATTGCACTGTGTACACCTTAAAGGATTGTGTACGGTATGGAACGTGTACACCTTAAAGGATTGTGTACGGTATGGAACGTGTACACCTTAAAGGATTGTGTACGGTATGGAACGTGTACACCTTAAAGGATTGTGTACGGTATGGAACGTGTACACCTTAAAGGATTGTGTACGGTATGGAACGTGTACACCTTAAAGGATTGTGTACGGTATGGAACGTGTACACCTTAAAGGATTGTGTACGGTATGGAACGTGTACACCTTAAAGGATTGTGTACGGTATGGAACGTGTACACCTTAAAGGATTGTGTACGGTATGGAACGTGTACACCTTAAAGGATTGTGTACGGTATGGAACGTGTACACCTTAAAGGATTGTGTACGGTATGGAAATGTTGACGAATCACTAAGACAACTTGTTTTGTAATTTGTAAATTTTTAGTTGTAATTATAACTTGTAATTGTCCTTTTTCTGTGTTTCATCAAGGTATGAAATGTCAGTTTATTTTTACAACATACAAATCACGATGTCTTATTGATTTGCTACGTAATGATCTGAATTCAGCAAAACATCTTAAAACTGTAGGATATGACATTCAATATCATTCACTCCACCCCATAAATGTCATATATCTCTTTATTTAGATGCATTTAGCATTTAATCCTTTCCTTCATAGAGATTTAGGTTAATATACTATTATATCTCCATACAAACGACAGCCATTTAGCTATCATGCAGTGGATAAGTAGTCGCCATATCTATCCCACCTCCATAGATATTACTGGGACTTCATAGAGATTTAGGTTAATATACTATTGTATCTCCATACAAATGACAGCCATTTAGCTATCATACAGTGGATAAGTAGTCACCATATCTATCCCACCTCCATATATATTACTGGGACTACATAGAGATTTAGGTTAATATACTATTATATCTCCATACAAATGACAGCCATTTAGCTATCATGCAGTGGATAAGTAGTCACCATATCTATCCCACCTCCATATATATTACTGGGACTACATAGAGATTTAGGTTAATATACTATTATATCTCCATACAAATGACAGCCATTTAGCTATCATGCAGTGGATAAGTAGTCGCCATATCTATCCCACCTCCATAGATATTACTGGGACTACATGAGATTCTGGCCTTTATTATGAACATTGGTTTGGCTACTACATTGTCAATGTATGTCATATTGGTAATAGCGTCAAGAGGTGCCTCTATGAGGGAAAGGATTAAACCCAGTTTACAGATGCGGCCCTGAACCCTTTGCCTGCTGAGTAAATAGGATCACATTTGCACACAACATAGATCCAGATCAGCCATGGCGTAACAGTGCATCTGATCAGGATCTATGTTGTTTGCTATTCAGCCAAGTGATTTAGCACCATTATCCGAATAACTATCCGACGTTCTGTTCAATCAATATTGCAAACCTGTTTATTCAGAAATACTACACAATGTGCCATGACTACCTGGTAACAAGATCCAATTAATCATTTCTCAGATGATTTCCAAGAAATTCCACTGATTGCAAACATACCCACACACACTGTCATAATTATAGTGCGTGTGTGTATGGGTGCTAATATCAGATATAACACACTAGAACTATAGGATAGCATTCGGAGAGATGCAAATCCTCGTACTGGGCTAACCACCATGACCACATGTCTTGATCCATTTCTCCCAAAATCGAACCACTTCCAACTGTCTATATATCCACAAAGTTTCATCAAACTACATCCACAACTTTTTGAGTTATCCTGTGAACAGACAGACAGATGCAGCCCTAACCCCTGTTACTAATGTGGGGGTTAACAATATGGCGTTCCTAACTGTAGGGGTTAACAATGTAGCATTCCTAACTGTAGGGGTTAACAATATAGTTCAAATTACATACCATCTTGTAGACACATAGTCTGTATATGGGGGACGAGATCGTATTTCACGTGCGAGACCAAAATCTGCTATTTTACAACAATCCGGTCCTGAACACAACAAATTTTCCGGTTTCAAATCACGGTGGAAAAAACCTGGAATTAAAGGTATGCGACTTTAATATTAGGTGTGGCATGAACTTATCATGCAAACAATGATAATGTAACTCTACCTCACACCTGCAGTAAACAATGATAATGTAACTCTGCCTCACACCTACAGTAAACAATGATAATGTAACTCTGCCTCACACCTGCAGTAAACAATGATAATGTATCTCTACCTCACACCTGCAATAAACAATGATAATGTATCTCTACCTCACACCTGCAGTAAACAATGATAATGTAACTCTACCTCACACCTGCAGTAAACAATGATAATGTAACTCTACCTCACACCTGCAGTAAACAATGATAATGTAACTCTGCCTAACACCTGCAGTAAACAATGATAATGTAACTCTGCCTAACACCTACAGTAAACAATGATAATGTATCTCTACCTCACACCTGCAGTAAACAATGATAATGTAACTCTGCCTAACACCTACAGTAAACAATGATAATGTATCTCTGCCTAACACCTACAGTAAACAATGATAATGTAACTCTGCCTAACACCTACAGTAAACAATGATAATGTAACTCTACCTCACACCTGCAGTAAACAATGATAATGTAACTCTACCTCACACCTGCAGTAAACAATGATAATGTAACTCTGCCTCACACCTGCAGTAAACAATGATAATGTAACTCTGCCTCACACCTGCAGTAAACAATGATAATGTAACTCTGCCTAACACCTACAGTAAACAATGATAATGTATCTCTGCCTAACACCTACAGTAAACAATGATAATGTATCTCTGCCTAACACCTACAGTAAACAATGATAATGTAACTCTACCTCATACCTACAGTAAACAATGATAATGTATCTCTGCCTAACACCTACAGTAAACAATGATAATGTAACTCTGCCTAACACCTACAGTAAACAATGATAATGTAACTCTACCTCATACCTGCAGTAAACAATGATAATGTATCTCTACCTCACACCTGCAGTAAACAATGATAATGTAACTCTACCTCACACCTGCAGTAAACAATGATAATGTATCTCTACCTCACACCTGCAATAAACAATGATAATGTATCTCTACCTCACACCTGCAGTAAACAATGATAATGTAACTCTACCTCACACCTACAGTAAACAATGATACTGTAACTCTACCTCACACCTGCAGTAAACAATGATAATGTAACTCTACCTCACACCTACAGTAAACAATGATAATGTAACTCTACCTCACACCTACAGTAAACAATGATAATGTAGGGCTCCGTGAGACTATCAGTGGAGGCCTCCGTGAGACTATCAGTGGAGGGCTCCGTGAGACTATCAGTGGAGGGCTCAGTGAGACTATCAGTGGAGGGCTCCGTGAGACTATCAGTGGAGGGCTCAGTGAGACTATCAGTGGAGGGCTCAGTGAGACTATCAGTGGAGGGCTCAGTGAGACTATCAGTGGAGGGCTCAGTGAGACTATCAGTGGAGGGCTCAGTGAGACTATCAGTGGAGGGCTCCGTGAGACTATCAGTGGAGGGCTCAGTGAGACTATCAGTGGAGGGCTCAGTGAGACAATCAGTGGAGGGCTCAGTGAGACTATCAGTGGAGGGCTCAGTGAGACTATCAGTGGAGGGCTCAGTGAGACTATCAGTGGAGGGCTCAGTGAGACTATCAGTGGAGGCCTCCGTGAGACTATCAGTGGAGGCCTCCGTGAGACTATCAGTGGAGGGCTCTGTGAGACTATTGTATTGACCCTATCTGTCTGTATGGAACGTAACAAAACCAGTCCAGGGTTGCTTTTATGACAACATTCTGCTAGCATTACATACAGTCTACCCTCTCTTAAGCAGCCAGCAAAAGGAATCACAGAAAGTGGCTGCTTAGTGCAGGTGGCTGCTGAATAGAGGTCAAATGTATAATAAACAACATAGTGAGCATCTGGAAACTGACTGCTTAATACAGGTTGGGTGCTTAATAGATGTGTTTGACTGTATATACATTGTAATTGTACATGTGAAAACATTCCTGCTATTTATAAACTATAACTAACTTTGTCCACGTCTATATATGTCTGGATATACAGCATTTTCTTCAAAAATCAATTTCTCTACAAATAACTTGAAATTACTTCCTTATATCTCACAATGTTCATACTAGAGATGTACAGGAATAAATAAACAATACTTTATTTGGTTTGTGCTTACATACCACCACATTATTGTCAATTTAGTCTTGTACAATTTCAGTCAATTTTGTCCTCAAAATAACAAATATCCGATATAGTAGTTGTTCGACTTTAGACAGAGACATAGATCTATGAATAACATAAAGTTAATTGGTTTATCTAACATGTTGTCAATTTACATATTTAAAAGCAATCTGATTTATAAAAGCATATTGTTATATAATTGGCATAGTGCCCCAACAACAGGCTATGATACTACTAAAGTTGTCCAACATTGAGAAGGCTTAGTTTTCGCTGGACTGGTAATCCAGGGATCGCAGGTTCGATCCCCCGTCTGACCCTAATAAAATTAACAGTCTTTCAGATGGGACGTTAAACCGAGGTCTCGTGTCGGTGCTTTACACTGTGCACATAAAAGAACCAGAGGAGACTCTGGAATGGGTCTCTGTCTGTATCATTGCACTATCCTCCAAAAATCTAAAATAACTAATCTCTTCAGGAGGCGTCGCTCATATGGGCAACCGGTAGCGACGATAAATAAACGTAAAACACACACGAAGGCTTAGTAGGTTGTAAAATATAATTATATCACAACAGAACAATATCATTTTCTACAAGACAGGCGGGCGTGACCATATTCGCAATATCTAACATATCTAAATTCAACAAACATGAACTTCAGAATAAATACTGTATATACTCGGCCATAAGTCAACCTTATTTGCTTTTAACGACTGTTCTAAAATGGTTCTTGATATGATGGCTGAATCACGCACAAAAATGTAAAATAAGTGAATTTTCTTTATAAAGTTTATGTGTTGTTACAATTGTATATAATTATTATACTGATCTTTTATCAAAATACCACACCCATTTGTTGATTGTTACAGCATTGAGAGATTTTAAAAACGGAATTTTCTACATTGACTTACAAGTGAATTAATGCTAAATACATGTTTTCTAACCCTCAAAGTATCACCTTAACCTGAGAATGTATGTAAAACACATGTTTTCTAACCCTCAAAGTACCACCTTAACCTGAGAGTGAATGTAAAACACATGTTTTCTATCCCTCAAAGTACCACCTTAACCTGAGAGTGAATGTCTGTAAAACACATGTTTTCCAACCCTCAAAGTAACACCTTAACCTGAGAGTGAATGTCTGTAAAACACATGTTTTCTAACCCTCAAAGTATCACCTTATCCCGAGAGTGAATGTAAAACACATATTTTCTAACCTCAAAGTATCACCTTAACCCGAGAGTGAATGTAAAACACATGTTTTCTAACCCTCAAAGTACCACCTTAACCTGAGAATGAATGTATGTAAAATACATGTTTTCTAACCCTCAAAGTACCACCGTAACCTGAGAATGAATGTAAAATACATGTTTTCTAACCCTCAAATACCACCTTAACCTGAGAGTGAATGTATGTAAAATACATGTTTTCTAACCATCAAAGTACCACCGTAACCTGAGAGTGAATGTATGTAAAATACATGTTTTCTAACCATCAAAGTACCACCGTAACCTGAGAGTGAATGTATGTAAAATACATGTTTTCTAACCCTCAAATACCACCTTAACCTGAGAGTGAATGTATGTAAAATACATGTTTTCTAACCATCAAAGTACCACCTTAACCTGAGAGTGAATGTATGTAAAATACATGTTTTCTAACCCTCAAAGTACCACCTTAACCTGAGAATGAATGTGTGTAAAATACATGTTTTCTAACCATCAAAGTACCACCTTAACCTGAGAATGTATGTAAAACACATGTTTTCTAACCATCAAAGTACCACCTTAACCTGAGAATGTATGTAAAATACATGTTTTCTAACCCTCAAAGTACCACCGTAACCTGAGAGTGAATGTATGTAAAATACATGTTTTCTAACCCTCAAAGTACCACCTTAACCTGAGAGTGAATGTATGTAAAATACATGTTTTCTAACCCTCAAAGTACCACCTTAACCTGAGAATGTATGTAAAATACATGTTTTCTAACCATCAAAGTACCACCTTAACCTGAGAGTGAATGTCTGTAAAACACATGTTTTCTAACCCTCAAAGTACCACCTTAACCTGAGAGTGAATGTATGTAAAATACATGTTTTCTAACCCTCAAAGTACCACCATAACCTGAAAATGAATGTATGTAAAATACATGTTTTCTAACCCTCAAATACCACCTTAACCTGAGAGTGAATGTATGTAAAATACATGTTTTCTAACCCTCAAAGTACCACCTTAACCTGAGAATGAATGTATGTAAAATACATGTTTTCTAACCCTCAAAGTACCACCGTAACCTGAGAATGAATGTATGTAAAATACATGTTTTCTAACCCTCAAAGTACCACCTTAACCTGAGAATGAATGTAAAATACATGTTTTCTAACCATCAAAGTACCACCTTAACCTGAGAGTGAATGTATGTAAAATAAATGTTTTCTAACCCTCAAAGTACCACCGTAACCTGAGAATGAATGTATGTAAAATACATGTTTTCTAACCCTCAAAGTATCACCTTAACCTGAGAATGAATGTAAAATACATGTTTTCTAACCCTCAAAGTACCACCTTAACCTGAGAATGAATGTATGTAAAATACATGTTTTCTAACCCTCAAAGTACCACCGTAACCTGAGAATGAATGTATGTAAAATACATGTTTTCTAAACCTCAAAGTACCACCTTAACCTGAGAATGAATGTAAAATACATGTTTTCTAACCATCAAAGTACCACCTTAACCTGAGAGTGAATGTATGTAAAATACATGTTTTCTAACCATCAAAGTACCACCGTAACCTGAGAATGAATGTATGTAAAATACATGTTTTCTAACCCTCAAAGTACCACCTTAACCTGAGAATGAATGTATGTAAAATACATGTTTTCTAACCCTCAAAGTACCACCTTAACCTGAGAATGAATGTATGTAAAATACATGTTTTCTAACCATCAAAGTACCACCTTAACCTGAGAATGTATGTAAAATACATGGTTTCTAACCATCAAAGTACCACCTTAACCTGAGAATGTATGTAAAATACATGTTTTCTAACCCTCAAAGTACCACCGTAACCTGAGAATGAATGTATGTAAAATACATGTTTTCTAACCCTCAAAGTACCACCGTAACCTGAGAATGAATGTATGTAAAATACATGTTTTCTAACCATCAAAGTACCACCTTAACCTGAGAGTGAATGTCTGTAAAACACATGTTTTCTAACCATCAAAGTACCACCTTAACCTGAGAGTGAATGTATGCAAAACACATGTTTTCTAACCCTCAAAGTACCACCTTAACCTGAGAGTGAATGTATGTAAAATACATGTTTTCTAACCCTCAAAGTACCACCGTAACCTGAGAATGAATGTATGTAAAATACATGTTTTCTAACCATCAAAGTACCACCTTAACCTGAGAGTGAATGTCTGTAAAACACATGTTTTCTAACCATCAAAGTACCACCTTAACCTGAGAGTGAATGTATGCAAAACACATGTTTTCTAACCCTCAAAGTACCACCTTAACCTGAGAGTGAATGTATGTAAAATACATGTTTTCTAACCCTCAAAGTACCACCGTAACCTGAGAATGAATGTATGTAAAATACATGTTTTCTAACCATCAAAGTACCACCTTAACCTGAGAGTGAATGTCTGTAAAACACATGTTTTCTAACCATCAAAGTACCACCTTAACCTGAGAGTGAATGTCTGTAAAACACATGTTTTCTAACCCTCAAAGTACCACCTTAACC
>CM026397.1:40044873-40104056 GCA_014843695.1 Archivesica marissinica | reverse complement strand
CCTGAGAATGAATGTATGTAAAATACATGTTTTCTAACCATCAAAGTACCACCTTAACCTGAGAGTGAATGTCTGTAAAACACATGTTTTCTAACCATCAAAGTACCACCTTAAC
This sequence comes from Archivesica marissinica, assembly GCA_014843695.1. Classification (NCBI taxonomy): domain Eukaryota; kingdom Metazoa; phylum Mollusca; class Bivalvia; order Venerida; family Vesicomyidae; genus Archivesica; species Archivesica marissinica. The sequence goes on along the minus strand of CM026397.1, from coordinate 40,103,941 downwards.
CTGAGAGTGAATGTATGCAAAACACATGTTTTCTAACCCTCAAAGTACCACCTTAACCTGAGAGTGAATGTATGTAAAATACATGTTTTCTAACCCTCAAAGTACCACCGTAACCTGAGAATGAATGTATGTAAAATACATGTTTTCTAACCATCAAAGTACCACCTTAACCTGAGAGTGAATGTCTGTAAAACACATGTTTTCTAACCATCAAAGTACCACCTTAACCTGAGAGTGAATGTATGCAAAACACATGTTTTCTAACCCTCAAAGTACCACCTTAACCTGAGAGTGAATGTATGTAAAATACATGTTTTCTAACCCTCAAAGTACCACCGTAACCTGAGAATGAATGTATGTAAAATACATGTTTTCTAACCATCAAAGTACCACCTTAACCTGAGAGTGAATGTCTGTAAAACACATGTTTTCTAACCATCAAAGTACCACCTTAACCTGAGAGTGAATGTCTGTAAAACACATGTTTTCTAACCCTCAAAGTACCACCTTAACCTGAGAGTGAATGTATGCAAAACACATGTTTTCTAACCCTCAAAGTACCACCTTAACCTGAGAGTGAATGAATGTAAAATACATGTTTTCTAACCATCAAATACCACCTTAACCTGAGAGTGAATGTATGTAAAATACATGTTTTCTAACCATCAAAGTACCACCGTAACCTGAGAGTGAATGTATGTAAAATACATGTTTTCTAACCCTCAAATACCACCTTAACCTGAGAGTGAATGTATGTAAAATACATGTTTTCTAACCATCAAAGTACCACCTTAACCTGAGAGTGAATGTATGTAAAATACATGTTTTCTAACCCTCAAAGTACCACCTTAACCTGAGAATGAATGTGTGTAAAATACATGTTTTCTAACCATCAAAGTACCACCTTAACCTGAGAATGTATGTAAAACACATGTTTTCTAACCATCAAAGTACCACCTTAACCTGAGAATGTATGTAAAATACATGTTTTCTAACCCTCAAAGTACCACCGTAACCTGAGAGTGAATGTATGTAAAATACATGTTTTCTAACCCTCAAAGTACCACCTTAACCTGAGAGTGAATGTATGTAAAATACATGTTTTCTAACCCTCAAAGTACCACCTTAACCTGAGAATGTATGTAAAATACATGTTTTCTAACCATCAAAGTACCACCTTAACCTGAGAGTGAATGTCTGTAAAACACATGTTTTCTAACCCTCAAAGTACCACCTTAACCTGAGAGTGAATGTATGTAAAATACATGTTTTCTAACCCTCAAAGTACCACCATAACCTGAAAATGAATGTATGTAAAATACATGTTTTCTAACCCTCAAATACCACCTTAACCTGAGAGTGAATGTATGTAAAATACATGTTTTCTAACCCTCAAAGTACCACCTTAACCTGAGAATGAATGTATGTAAAATACATGTTTTCTAACCCTCAAAGTACCACCGTAACCTGAGAATGAATGTATGTAAAATACATGTTTTCTAACCCTCAAAGTATCACCTTAACCTGAGAATGAATGTAAAATACATGTTTTCTAACCCTCAAAGTACCACCTTAACCTGAGAATGAATGTATGTAAAATACATGTTTTCTAACCCTCAAAGTACCACCGTAACCTGAGAATGAATGTATGTAAAATACATGTTTTCTAAACCTCAAAGTACCACCTTAACCTGAGAATGAATGTAAAATACATGTTTTCTAACCATCAAAGTACCACCTTAACCTGAGAATGTATGTAAAATACATGTTTTCTAACCATCAAGTACCACCTTACCTGAGAATGTATGTAAAATACATGTTTTCTAACCCTCAAAGTACCACCGTAACCTGAGAATGAATGTATGTAAAATACATGTTTTCTAACCCTCAAAGTACCACCTTAACCTGAGAGTGAATGTATGTAAAATACATGTTTTCTAACCCTCAAAGTACCACCGTAACCTGAGAATGAATGTATGTAAAATACATGTTTTCTAACCATCAAAGTACCACCTTAACCTGAGAGTGAATGTCTGTAAAACACATGTTTTCTAACCCTCAAAGTACCACCTTAACCTGAGAGTGAATGTATGCAAAACACATGTTTTCTAACCCTCAAAGTACCACCTTAACCTGAGAGTGAATGAATGTAAAATACATGTTTTCTAACCATCAAAGTACCACCTTAACCTGAGAGTGAATGTATGTAAAATACATGTTTTCTAACCCTCAAAGTACCACCGTAACCTGAGAATGAATGTATGTAAAATACATGTTTTCTAACCCTCAAAGTACCACCTTAACCTGAGAATGAATGTAAAATACATGTTTTCTAACCCTCAAAGTACCACCTTAACCTGAGAGTGAATGTATGTAAAATACATGTTTTCTAACCCTCAAAGTACCACCGTAACCTGAGAATGAATGTATGTAAAATACATGTTTTCTAACCCTCAAAGTACCACCTTAACCTGAGAATGAATGTAAAATACATGTTTTCTAACCCTCAAAGTACCACCTTAACCTGAGAATGAATGTATGTAAAATACATGTTTTCTAACCCTCAAAGTACCACCGTAACCTGAGAATGAATGTATGTAAAATACATGTTTTCTAAACCTCAAAGTACCACCTTAACCTGAGAATGAATGTAAAATACATGTTTTCTAACCATCAAAGTACCACCTTAACCTGAGAGTGAATGTATGTAAAATACATGTTTTCTAACCATCAAAGTACCACCGTAACCTGAGAATGAATGTATGTAAAATACATGTTTACTAACCCTCAAAGTACCACCTTTACCTGAGAATGAATGTATGTAAAATACATGTTTTCTAACCCTCAAAGTACCACCTTAACCTGAGAATGAATGTATGTAAAATACATGTTTTCTAACCATCAAAGTACCACCTTAACCTGAGAATGTATGTAAAATACATGGTTTCTAACCATCAAAGTACCACCTTAACCTGAGAATGTATGTAAAATACATGTTTTCTAACCCTCAAAGTACCACCGTAACCTGAGAATGAATGTATGTAAAATACATGTTTTCTAACCCTCAAAGTACCACCGTAACCTGAGAATGAATGTATGTAAAATACATGTTTTCTAACCATCAAAGTACCACCTTAACCTGAGAGTGAATGTCTGTAAAACACATGTTTTCTAACCATCAAAGTACCACCTTAACCTGAGAGTGAATGTATGCAAAACACATGTTTTCTAACCCTCAAAGTACCACCTTAACCTGAGAGTGAATGTATGTAAAATACATGTTTTCTAACCCTCAAAGTACCACCGTAACCTGAGAATGAATGTATGTAAAATACATGTTTTCTAACCATCAAAGTACCACCTTAACCTGAGAGTGAATGTCTGTAAAACACATGTTTTCTAACCATCAAAGTACCACCTTAACCTGAGAGTGAATGTCTGTAAAACACATGTTTTCTAACCCTCAAGTACCACCTTAACCCGAGAGTGAATGTATGCAAAACACATGTTTTCTAACCCTCAAAGTACCACCTTAACCTGAGAGTGAATGTATGTAAAATACATGTTTTCTAACCCTCAAAGTACCACCGTAACCTGAGAATGAATGTATGTAAAATACATGTTTTCTAACCATCAAAGTACCACCTTAACCTGAGAGTGAATGTCTGTAAAACACATGTTTTCTAACCATCAAAGTACCACCTTAACCTGAGAGTGAATGTCTGTAAAACACATGTTTTCTAACCCTCAAAGTACCACCTTAACCTGAGAGTGAATGTATGCAAAACACATGTTTTCTAACCCTCAAAGTACCACCTTAACCTGAGAGTGAATGTAAAACACATGTTTTCTAACCCTCAAAGTACCACCTTAACCTGAGAGTGAATGTATGTAAAACACATGTTTTCTAACCCTCAAAGTACCACCGTAACCTAAGAGTGAATGTCTGTAAAACACATGTTTTCTAACCATCAAAGTACTACCTTAACCTGAGAGAGAATGTATGTAAAAATCAAAGTAGCACCTCGATTTACGAGTGAAGTCGACCAAGTATATACGTAACCAATCTTCCTTCAACATTTAAGCTTAATGACCTACCAGTACAATACATAATAACTACTTCTCAAATCCCCTGTTTGCATTGCAACTATACGCTTCTTGCTTCACTATTTAAAACCAATATGTTGAGAGTTAATTAATTGTCTGCCTATACAATTACAATACACTTACAATTATTACTAGGTCAACTAGAACGACACTCGCATTCAAATCCAACCACATTTCCAACTTTAATGGATTCTTTCTACAAGCATTTATTCTAAAATGTATGGGGCGCCGTTTTGCTATTTATTCACTATTTATGGATATACATAATTTAATTTTTGGATATCCATAATTCAATTTATGGATATCCATAATTCGATTTTGGATATCCATAATTTGATTTATGGATATCCATAATTCCAGGCGTGCTGTTTTGCTATATATTCAGCATGTATGGATATCCTAAAATTGAATTATGGATATCCAATAATCAAAAGGAATTATGGATATCCAATAATCAAAAGGAATTATGGATATCCAATAATCAAAAGGAATTATGGATATCCAATAATCAAAAGGAGTTATGGATATCCAATAATCAAAAGGAATTATGGATATCCAATAATCAAAAGGAATTATGGATATCCAATAATCAAAAGGAATTATGGATATCCAAAAATTGAAAGGAATTATGGATATCCAAAAATTGAAAGGAATTATGGATATCCAATTATTGATTTATGGATACCGTATCCAATAATATATTTATGGAAATCCAAAAATCAAATTATGGATATCCATAAATGCTGAATAAATAGCAAAGCAGCGCGCCTGGAATTATGGATATCCATTAAAAACCTGAATAAATAGCAAAACGGCGCCCCATAGCGCTCTATGTAAAGTTACAGACTAATTATCAGTACTACATTGAGTATATAGTCGTTGTAACAGGTCACAGCTTAGCCCAATAATATTTTCAAAGATTACAAGGAAAGGGAATCGAATAAGTTACTATATAACTTTGTTACCAATCATAACTGTGCTGCTGCAACTATTCTTATGTTATGTACCATTCTTGAATAAAATAGTGTTTAAACTAAAGATTACAAGGAACAAATAATATTGTTTCTTGTCAGGAAGGAACTGTGGTTCATTTATACAACTTAGTGAACAAGTACCTCCATCACTTACCGTGTTTATGCATAAAAGCTAAACCCTGTAAAACTTGGTAGATAACATTCCGTATGACAGACTCCGGAAACAACTTATCCCTGAAAATAATACAATAATACAATATAATCATGTATCACATTAGTTTATAAATACTAATTTATTTTAGCTCGATTTTTGGAACAAGTTCTTACAACTTATATTAATCACTCTCGAGACCTCATTCCTGATGGAATACATCGCTACAAGGGAGAGAGAAGAGGCAAAGTGGAATTTAAATGCCTTGCCTATAGGGCACAATCGTAACGGCTCCAGCGGGGCGCGAACTCCGGGCCTTTCGCACATGAAGTGAACGCGCTACCACTGGCATTGACTGCACTATCACGACATCCACAAATGAGTTAATAACTGTTATTCTGAATTTAGCTCCAGTTGTCAAAATACAACTATAATCATTTGCTATATATACCACGCACATTTATTACTAAACACGATGTAGAATTTGTCTAGTGCGCAGTATTCACGGGTACAGCCATCATTTAAAATATTCAGCTACGTTTTATACATAGTATTACATGTGAACCATTTCTAGAGCCAAGGAAGACACTGCCATTGCAAAGGGGACAATTAAAATATTCGCAGATATAAAACAAAGAGTGAAAAGGAAAAGTCAATGGTTCTCAATGGAGAGATTTGGAATTAAGGTGAAAGCATGGCTTGTTTTAAAGGAATTGACATTCCTTCCATGGAGACGATCCCCAGTGAATGGGGGGGTGTGGTACCTCACATGGGTGCAACAAACCTACTACCCACCTAATAGATTCTAATACAGTCCAACCTGTCTTAAGTAGCAAGCCAAGGGAACCACAGAAAGTGGCTGCTTAGCACAGATTGCTGCCTAATTTAGGTCAAATATATAATAAAATAACATAATGGGAATTTAGAAACTGGCTGTTTAATGCAGATTGGCTGCTTAATAGAAGTGACCACTAACACAAGTTTGACTGTACAGAACATATAATGAGGAAATACTACCTGTAAACACAAGCTATGTATTAGGGCATGGTATGCAAGTCTGTGCCTCGTAATAATAATGTATTAGGGCACGGTATGCAAGTCTGTTGTAATAATAATGTATTAGGGCATGGTATGCAAGTCTGTTGTAATAATAATGTATTAGGGCACGGTATGCAAGTCTGTTGTAATAATAATGTATTAGGGCATGGTATGCAAGTCTGTTGTAATAATAATGTATTAGGGCAGGGTATGCAAGTCTGTGTCTTGTAATAATAATGTATTAGGGCATGGTATGCAAGTATGTTGTAATAATAATGTATTAGGGCATGGTATGCAAGTCTGTTGTAATAATAATGTATTAGGGCATGGTATGCAAGTCTGTTGTAATAATAATGTATTAGGGCATGGTATGCAAGTATGTTGTAATAATAATGTATTAGGGCATGGTATGCAAGTCTGTTGTAATAATAATGTATTAGGGCATGGTATGCAAGTCTGTTGTAATAATAATGTATTAGGGCATGGTATGCAAGTCTGTGTCTTGTAATAATAATGTATTAGGGCATGGTATGCAAGTCTGTTGTAATAATAATGTATTAGGGCATGGTATGCAAGTCTGTTGTAATAATAATGTATTAGGGCACGGTATGCAAGTCTGTTGTAATAATAATGTATTAGGGCATGGTATGCAAGTCTGTTGTAATAATAATGTATTAGGGCAGGGTATGCAAGTCTGTGTCTTGTAATAATAATGTATTAGGGCATGGTATGCAAGTCTGTGTCTTGTAATAATAATGTATTAGGGCAGGGTATGCAAGTCTGTGTCTTGTAATAATAATGTATTAGGGCAGGGTATGCAAGTCTGTTGTAATAATAATGTATTAGGGCAGGGTATGCAAGTCTGTTGTAATAATAATGTATTAGGGCAGGGTATGCAAGTCTGTTGTAATAATAATAATCAATAAAACAATAATAACAAGGACTTCCCCAAGAGTTTAATGTAGAAGGCTGTAGATAGTGTGGTGGAATGTAAAGTCAGTAAATCCAAGTGATCCCTGTCCAATGTCGAAGGAACACATAAATCAAGCTTATATGTATTATATTTAACAAATTGATGAGTAAATTACCGTGCAGCTTTACCGTATCATAAATTATCATTGTACTTACCAGTACATACTATTGTAACTGGATATTTTAGGGCTATGAAGAAATAAAATTAATTCAGGCTTCAATGCAGTGAGTTTGTTGGTGTTTTTGGCGTGTAACCCTTTGCCTGCTGAGTAAATAAAATCACATTTGCAAACAACATAGATCCAGAACAGCCGCAGTATTTTAGCCGTGGCATAGCGCCACGTCTGATCAGGATCTATGTTGTTTGTTATTTAGCCATGTGTTTTAACTCCACTATCTGAATAGCAAACAGCATAGAGCCTGATCAGACGACATGTTCTGTGCCATCTGACCTGGATCTATGATGTTTGCAAAAGTGATTTTTATCGGCCGCTAGCGTGCAGTGGGTTAATGTGGCACCGACAGCTTTGGTCATATGGGGACTCTCCAGCTGTTATTGGAGGAAGATCCGGGTGCCCATCAGAGCAGTATTTCAGGCACAGAAGGGCTCCCGGATAGAACCATCGATCTTCCACAAGCCAACTGAATAGCTTCCTCACTTGAAAAGAATTTGACACCCCCCCCCCCAGTTGTGGGATTCGAACCAATAACGGTGAGGGGCAAGTGATTTGAAGTTGACGACCGTACCCACTCGGCCACCTTTCATGCAGTGAAACAAACACAATTATGAACAAACAGTGAAAAAACAACTCCGAAGCATTTAAATTTCTATATTTTCAGAGATATGAATTTGACTCTTTATGTTGTGACCCTCAGCCCCCCTCCCACCACACACACACCCATACAGTTTTATTGCAATTGTAAAAAAAAAAAGAGAAAAGATATTAATTTTAAAGCCACATTTCTTAGGGCGACTATTTTGTCCATGTCACCATCTAGGAAGCGCCCTAATGGTACATTTGTTTGAGAGTGAACCAGTAGATCCTATCAACTATTCCTAATACATGTATATTAAATAAATACTTTAAATGAGATTTTAAGCACCCTTGAGAATTGGTCTATTCTATTCTATCACATTCTGGTTTGTTCAGAATCTACAAATACATGAATATTTAATAATAATCATTCACACACTCGTGACTGCATCTGTAACATTCATCCTGATTCACTGAATCATCTCAACCAAGGAGTCACAATTGACTACATGCATTTCGAAGAGTAGAACTTGGCAACAGGCGTGTCGGAGAATAACACTTCGCAACAGGCGTGTCGGAGAATAACACTTCGCAACAGGCGTGTCGGAGAATAACACTTCGCAACAGGCATGTCGGAGAATAACACTTCGCAACAGGCATGTCGGAGAATAACACTTCGCAACAGGCATGTCGGAGAATAACACTTCGCAACAGGAGTGTAAGAGAATAACACTTTGCAACAGATGCGTCAGAGAATAACACTTGGCAACAGGCGTGTCGGAGAATAACACTTGGCAACAGGCGTGTCGGAGAATAACACTTGGCAACAAGCGTGTCGGAGAATAACACTTGGCAACAAGCGTGTCGGAGAATAACACTTGGCAACAAGCGTGTCGGAGAATAACACTTGGCAACAGGCGTGTCGGAGAATAACACTTGGCAACAGGCGTGTCGGAGAATAACACTTTGCAACAGGCGTTTCAGAGTCACACTTCGCAAGAGTCATTTCGGAGAGTCACACTTCGCAAGTCATTTCGGAGAGTTGAATTTGGCTACAGCCATTTTGGAGTCACACTAGACTACATGCATTTCGGAGAGTCACAATTGGTTACAGTCATTTCAGAGAGTCACACTTGGCTACAGTCATTTCGGAGAGTCACAATTGACGACAGTCATTTCGGAGAGTCACACTTGGTTACAGTCATTTCGGAGTCACAATTGGGTACAGTCATTTCAGAGAGTCACAATTGGTTACAGTCATTTCGGAGAGTCACACTTGACTACAGGTATTTCGGAGAGTCACAATTGACTACAGTCATTTCGGAGAGAGTCACACTTGACTACAGTCATTTCGGAGAGAGTCACACTTGACTACAGTCATTTCGGAGAGCCACACTTGACTACAGGTATTTTGTAGTCACACTTGACTACAGGTATTTTGTAGTCACACTTGACTACAGGTATTTCGGAGAGTAACTTCTTCTTGATGCTTAAAACCATCCAACAACTTCGGTCATACGGCGGCTCTCCAGCTATTACACTTAATAGTGGAGGAAGACACTGTGTGCCCCTTCATGTGCCCCTTCAAGCAGCATTTCAGACACGGACGAGCACCCAGGTAGAACCACTTACCTTCTGCAAGCCAGTAACACTTATCTATGTAGTGTATTAGGAATTGTATTACAGTATAATAATAATGTAAAAATGCTGTAACCATACCAGGTAATCATTAATTATTCATATTTCTAATTACAGCCAGGTTGTATTGTTTCTGCGGAAATTGACCTGATAAAAGTCACGTCTTCAAAACAATGTAATTTAACCCATTCAACCCCAAGTAACTGACATGGACTGGTCCATGATATTCTTAGACCAATAAATGAATAAGAAAATTACATTCGGACCAGTTCATTTATCAAGATGGTTAATTTTGTCTAAAATTAATAATTATTACTGGCAAAAAAGTGCAGATCCTGATGAGACGGCTCGTCATGAGCCGGCTCATCTGGATCTACACTTTTTCATAAGCCTATTTAGAGGCCTGTGGGGTTGAAAGGGTTAACAGTATGATTCTCTATTAAATAATAAGATTTTGGACAGTTTCCAATTCTTGCATTAAAATTCTGTATGGAGTTGTAAACTACATTGACCCGGTATTTGTAAATTGTTGTTTGGGGTTAAAGTCGCACCAACAGCTTAGGTCACATGGCCACTCTCCCGGCTATTACTGATGGAGGAAGATCCCAGGTACACCTCCGAGCAGTATTTAAGGCACGAACAGGCACCCAGGTAGAACCACCGACCCTCCAGACCGGGACTCGCAGTCCAATATGTTAACCTGTCTATATTCTGTATTCTAATGGACTCATCAAATTTATATATCACGGCTATAGAAACATTATATATATATATAGTTATACATGTAACTAGCTAAGCATCACAATAATGGAACACAACAGCTTATAGCTAAACCAATGCTCAATACATAAATAACAATGCAACATTCTATATTATAACCTGTGTGTGCTTTCGTTATAGCGTTAGATTTAGGGATTCTCGGTTTTCATAGCAGGGATTATGTCCGCCGTTGTCAATTATGGATAAAACACGTTTGCGCTAAAAAAATAAATGCGCCAATATTTCTGCCAATTCACAAAATTTAGCGCACAGTATTTGTTTCTTGTCGCAATTGGTGGCATTGGTGACGGACAGCGGGAACCCTGGGAACACAAAGTCATAGCGCTAAGCCAATACTCTAATATATAGCATTGTAACATTCTACATTATTAATCCACAACACAATACTATAATATAGCATATACACTTTGTACAGCATTCAACAACACACATATATACATGTACAGCAAAATCTCAAAACTGTTGTAAAACTTACTGCATCATTCTTAAAACAAAAGCACATCAACCATTAAATGTGCACACAGAACTGCTGACACAGTGTCACTGATGTTCAGCAACAAACATAACAATTTTAGATTCACATCTCATTTATGATCAAAATAAACATATGACATCTATTTAACGCAGCTGAACATTATATTGAGCCATTTGAGGTACATGGCAGTGGACTGTGGACACACAGATGATGTCACCCCAGAACTACCCGGGGTATAGTGTTAACATGTTATAACTACATGCATTATAAATTGATAATTCTGTCCAGGAGATGGGGGACAGACGGATCTGTAGTCCAGTGGTAACACGCTGGACTGGTAATCCAGGGATCGCAGGTTCAATCCCGCGTCTGACCCTAATAAAATCAAGTCTTTCAGATGGGACGTTAAACCGAGGTCTCGTGTCAGTGCTTTACACCATGCACGTAAAAGAACCAGAGGAGACTCTGGAATGGGTCTCTCTCTGTATCATTGCACTATCCTCCAAAAACCTAAAATGACTAATCTCTTCAGGAGGCATCGCTCATATTGTCAACCGATAGCGACGAATAATAAACGTAAAACACACACACAGGAGATGTGTGGGCTCAGGTATGTTTCCTTTGCTGATATTGATTAATTTATACAAATTTATTTATCGCTCGATTGTGAAACAAGTTCTTACAACTTATATTAATCACTCTCGGGACCTCGTTCCTGATGGAATCCATCGCCACGAGGGAGAGAGAAGAGGCAACGTGGAATTTAAATGGCTTTCCTAAGCACTACCGGTAGAAGCACAAAAGTTTGTTTTAGAAGGTTAGTGGTACATTTGTACCTACAGCTTAGGTCATAAGGAGATTCTACTGCTATATTTGGAGGAAGGCTCCTCAGTGCGATCCTCCTAGCATTACTTCAGGCACCCGGGTAGAACCACTTGTCTTCCACAAGCTGGATAGCTTCCTCACTTGAAAGAATTCCACACCCCCCAAAATGGGATTCAAACTTACAGCGGTGAGGAGCAAGTGTTTGAAGACAACGACATTAACCACTCGGGGGCCAGGCAGAATGATATGGGTATGCGACCAATTTCAGTGCTTTACTTACATTTATATTTGTGGCAGCATAAAATAATTCTGTAAAAGGAATGCAAAGGGTATGACTCTCACCTGTCCTTCATCATCTGGTAGAGATTTTCCTTCATAAATTCAAATACGAAAAACAGCTGATCATTTTCCCGTATTACTTCCTTCAATTTGACTATATTGGCATGATTGAGCTTCCGCAACGACTGAAATATAATGTTATATAATATCAATAATATCATATATCTAATGAACTGTATACATCACCTAACCCACATCATGTATCTAATGAACTGTATACATCACCTAACCCACATCATGTATCTAATGAACTGTATACATCACCTAACCCACATCATGTCTCTAATGAACTGTATACATCACTTAACCCACATCATGTCTCTAATGAACTGTATACATCACCTAACCCACAGCATGTCTCTAATGAACTGTACACATCACTTAACCCACATCATGTCTCTAATGAACTGTACACATCACCTAACCCACATCATGTATCTAATGAACTGTATACATCACTTAACCCACGTCATGTCTCTAATGAACTGTATACATCACCTAACCCACATCATGTATCTAATGAACTGTATACATCACTTAACCCACGTCATGTCTCTAATGAACTGTATACATCACCTAACCCACAGCATGTCTCTAATGAACTGTACACATCACCTAACCCACATCATGTATCTAATGAACTGTATACATCACTTAACCCACGTCATGTCTCTAATGAACTGTATACATCACCTAACCCACAGCATGTCTCTAATGAACTGTACACATCACCTAACCCACATCATGTATCTAATGAACTGTATACATCACTTAACCCACGTCATGTCTCTAATGAACTGTATACATCACCTAACCCACAGCATGTCTCTAATGAACTGTACACATCACCTAACCCACATCATGTATCTAATGAACTGTATACATCACTTAACCCACGTCATGTCTCTAATGAACTGTATACATCACCTAACCCACAGCATGTCTCTAATGAACTGTACACATCACCTAACTCATATCATGTATCTAATGAACTGTATACATCACTTAACCCACATCATGTCTCTAATGAACTGTATACATCACCTAACCCACATCATGTCTCTAATGAACTGTATACATCACCTAACCCACATCATGTATCTAATGAACTGTATACATCACCTAACCCACATCATGTATCTAATGAACTGTATACATCACCTAACCCACATCATGTATCTAATGAACTGTACACATCACCTAACCCACAGCATGTCTCTAATGAACTGTACACATCACCTAACTCATATCATGTATCTAATGAACTGTATACATCACTTAACCCACATCATGTCTCTAATGAACTGTATACATCACCTAACCCACATCATGTCTCTAATGAACTGTATACATCACCTAACCCACATCATGTATCTAATGAACTGTATACATCACCTAACCCACATCATGTATCTAATGAACTGTATACATCACCTAACCCACATCATGTATCTAATGAACTGTACACATCACCTAACCCACATCATGTATCTAATGAACTGTACACATCACCTAACTCATATCATGTATCTAATGAACTGTATACATCACCTAACCCACATCATGTATCTAATGAACTGTATACATCACTTAACCCACATCATGTATCTAATGAACTGTATACATCACTTAACCCACATCATGTCTCTAATGAACTGTATACATCACCTAACCCACATCATGTATCTAATGAACTGTACACATCACGTATCTAATGAACTGTATACATCACCTAACCCACATCATGTCTCTAATGAACTGTATACATCACTTAACCCACATCATGTCTCTAATGAACTGTATACATCACCTAACCCACATCATGTATCTAATGAACTGTACACATCACGTATCTAATGAACTGTATACATCACCTAACCCACATCATGTCTCTAATGAACTGTATACATCACCTAACCCACATCATGTCTCTAATGAACTGTATACATCACCTAACCCACATCATGTCTCTAATGAACTGTACACATCACTATCTAATGAACTGTAACATCACCTAACCCACATCATGTCTCTAATGAACTGTATACATCACTTAACCCACATCATGTCTCTAATGAACTGTATACATCACCTAACCCACATCATGTATCTAATGAACTGTACACATCATGTTCTAATGAACTGTATACATCACCTAACCCACATCATGTATCTAATGAACTGTATACATCACCTAACCCACATCATGTATCTAATGAACTGTACACATCACCTAACCCACGTCATGTATCTAATGAACAGTATACATCACTTAACCCACGTCATGTATCTAATGAACTGTATACATCACCTAACCCACATCATGTCTCTAATGAACTGTATACATCACTTAACCCACGTCATGTCTCTAATAAATACTTGACCAACATCATGTCTCTAATAAACACTTGACCAACACCATATCTCTAATGAACACTTGACCAACACCATATCTCTAATGAACACTTGACCAACATCATGTCTCTAATGAACACTTGACCAACACCATATCTCTAATGAACACTTGACCAACACCATATCTCTAATGAACACTTGACCAACATCATGTCTCAAATGAACACTTGACCAACACCATATCTCTAATGAACACTTGACCAACATCATGTCTCTAATGAACACTTGACCAACACCATATCTCTAATGAACACTTGACCAACACCATATCTCTAATGAACACTTGACCAACATCATGTCTCAAATGAACACTTGACCAACACCATATCTCTAATGAACACTTGACCAACATCATGTCTCAAATGAACACTTGACCAACACCATATCTCTAATGAACACTTGACCAACATCATGTCTCTAATGAACACTTGACCAACACCATATCTCTAATGAACACTTGACCAACACCATATCTCTAATGAACACTTGACCAACATCATGTCTCTAATGAACACTTGACCAACACCATATCTCTACTGAACATTTGACCAACACCATATCTCTAATGAACACTTGACCAACATCATGTCTCAAATGAACACTTGACCAACACCATATTTCTAATGAACACTTGACCAACATCATGTCTCTAATGAACACTTGACCAACACCATATCTCTAATGAACACTTGACCAACACCATATCTCTAATGAACACTTGACCAACATCATGTCTCAAATGAACACTTGACCAACACCATATCTCTAATGAACACTTGACCAACATCATGTCTCTAATGAACACTTGACCAACACCATATCTCTAATGAACACTTGACCAACATCATGTCTTTAATGAACACTTGACCAACACCATATCTCTAATGAACACTTGACCAACACCATATCTCTAATGAACACTTGACCAACACCATATCTCTAATGAACACTTGACCAACACCATATCTCTAATGAACACTTGACCAACATCATGTCTCAAATGAACACTTGACCAACACCATATCTCTAATGAACACTTGACCAACATCATGTCTCTAATGAACACTTGACCAACACCATATCTCTAATGAACACTTGACCAACACCATATCTCTAATGAACACTTGACCAACATCATGTCTCAAATGAACACTTGACCAACATCATGTCTCAAATGAACACTTGACCAACATCATGTCTCAAATGAACACTTGACCAACATCATGTCTCAAATGAACACTTGACCAACACCATATCTCTAATGAACACTTGACCAACATCATGTCTCTAATGAACACTTGACCAACATCATGTCTCTAATGAACACTTGACCAACATCATGTCTCTAATGAACACTTGACCAACATCATGTCTCTAATGAACACTTGACCAACACCATATCTCTAATGAACACTTGACCAACACCATATCTCTAATGAACACTTGACCAACACCATATCTCTAATGAACACTTGACCAACACCATATCTCTAATGAACACTTGACCAACACCATATTTCTAATGAACACTTGACCAACACCATATTTCTAATGAACACTTGACCAACACCATATTTCTAATGAACACTTGACCAACACCATATTTCTAATGAACACTTGACCAACATCATATTTCTAATGAACACTTGACCAACACCATATTTCTAATGAACACTTGACCAACATCATATTTCTAATGAACACTTGACCAACACCATGTCTCTAATGAACACTTGACCAACACCATATTTCTAATGAACACCAAAATAACATTATGTCCTTAATGAACACTTGAATAACATCAAGTTTCTAATGAATACCTGAATAATATCATGTTGTTGACAGGACACTACATGAATTTGATAATCATATAAAAAGGTGCATCTGGTTTACAAGTCATCACACGGAACATTGTAACAGGATGGACCGGCAAAGCTTGACCATGATAACCAACGAGACACAATCAACACTCCTGTACAATATTAATAAGCTTAATGTACAATGAAAGATGAATAAACACAACAAAGTAATATTAGTTAACGAAATACACTATGACGGTTGTCCTGGGTGGAAGATAATCTTCGCGCGAAAACCACAACTCTCATGAGAAAATGAGTCACTGAGAGTTAACGGTCTATAATGACATCCCGTTAAATGTCTATAATGACATCCCGTTAAATGTCTAATGACATCCCGTTAAATGTCTATAATGACATCCCGTTAAATGTCTATAATGGCATCCCGTTAAATGTCTATGACATCCCGTTAAATGTCTATAATGACATCCCGTTAAATGTCTATAATGACATCCCGTTAAATGTCTATAATGACATCCCGTTAAATGTCTATAATGACATCCCGTTAAATGTCTATAATGACATCCCGTTAAATGTCTATAATGACATCCCGTTAAATGTCTATAATGACATCCCGTTAAATATAATGACATCCCGTTAAATGTCTATAATGACATCCCGTTAAATGTCTATAATGACATCCCGTTAAATGTCTATAATGACATCCCGTTAAATGTCTATAATGACATCCCGTTAAATGTCTATAATGACATCCCGTTAAATGTCTATAATGACATCCCGTTAAATGTCTATAATGACATCCCGTTAAATGTCTATAATGACATCCCGTTAAATGTCTATAATGCATGATGTTATGACATCCCGTTAAATGTCTATAATGACATCCCGTTAAATGTCTATAATGACATCCCTTAAATGTCTATAATGACATCCCGTTAAATGTCTATAATGACATCCCGTTAAATGTCTATAATGCATCCTTAATGTTATAATGACATCCCGTTAAATGTCTATAATGACATCCCGTTAAATGTCTATAATGACATCCCGTTAAATGTCTATAATGACATCCCGTTAAATGTCTATAATGACATCCCGTTAAATGTCTATAATGACATCCCGTTAAATGTCTATAATGACATCCCGTTAAATGTCTATAATGACATCCCGTTAAATGTCTATAATGACATCCCGTTAAATGTCTATAATGACATCCCGTTAAATGTCTATAATGACATCCCGTTAAATGTCTATAATGACATCCCGTTAAATGTCTATAATGACATCCCGTTAAATGTCTATAATGACATCCCGTTAAATGTCTATAATGACATCCCATTAAATGTCTATAATGACATCCCGTTAAATGTCTATAATGACATCCCGTTAAATGTCTATAATGACATCCCGTTAAATGTCTATAATGACATCCCGTTAAATGTCTATAATGACATCCCGTTAACTATACAGAATAAACACACCTAGTCATCAAGGAATGATGACTGAGTCACTTCGAATAATACAAAGTACATAACTGAATTAAATGACAGGGTTCAATCCTGACACCGATGTTCCCCAAGTCCACCAAGAACATCGATGTGGGGTTGAGACGGAGTTTAATTAACTTAGTACAAAACTGAGATCAAAACCAACTTGCAATAGTGTTTGTATTTATATTTCTCTTATCTACATGTAACAGTTTGTTTGTTTTTTGGGCTTAAAGTCGCATCAATAGCTTAGCTAATATGATCGACTCCAGCTATTATTGGTGGAGGAAGACGCAGGACGCACCTCCAAGCAGTATTACGGGCACAGATGAGCACCCGGGTAGAACCACAGACCATCTGTTATTACGTTAGCAAGCTGTATATATCAAATAGCCTGGCATTTTAATGAATTCCATTGTGTATCAAACAGAATCAAGTTAATGTGCCTGAACGCGAGCTCAATCATAGATCCATAGCATAGCTCAATCCGATTGATTTAATCCATGGCCGGTTCTAATAGAACTATTTTCTGTATGTTCTTGATGTATAACCGGGTTTATTGATGTTAACCTGCTATCATGTATAACACGCACAGACATTTTGGCAGAAAAATCATATGGCAATAAGCAAATCCACAAGCAAAATTGTTCAAGATCCACTCAAATGTGCACCAAAAATCGCGCAAATACGTTCATAAAGATGACACTGGACATTCAAACAATTCCTAATAGTCCCAAATATCACCATCGATATCCGATCAGGAGGCTCTCGAAGGGGCCAATTTAGGCCCTCTTGCTTAGATCTTAAACTGTAAATCTTAGTAAATTGTCAATATGAAATATCGTACCTTGACCTCCCTGAGATTCAAACACTCGTCCCATGAGTAGTACTTTTTCTTCATTCTGAAATGATCGAGAAGAAGCAGGTGCAAACTTCGGTCAGTCTAGGATGTGACGATATTTTATAAATATACAATCATGTACAGTAAGAAGATATAGTATGGTAATGTACATATAGGTCAGTTTATGGAACTTTCTTCTCATCCAGTAAAGGAACATACATTCAGAGGCAAATTTACACTTGTATTTATTTATTTATTGTGTAGATAATTATTTGTGGTAAATTATGTTATATAATGTTGAATAAATATGTTTAAACCAAATTTACACAGCACAGAGTTGAGTCTGCCATGGAGAGTACAAATTCTGTGAAGATAGTCCGAGTAACAAACGACAATGATGGGGTACATGTTATTGTAGGATACATGTACAATTCCATGGCAGTGAAGTACCATCCGTACTCGACTAAAAGGGAGTCAGGGTGCTTTCTTTTCTAAAACGTAATTAACCAACTATGGATAGGCCTACCATTTAGCACATCTAAGAAAACGAAAAACAATTTAGCACTCGCTTATAAGATGGGAAGCAACTTTTGAGGTCATTATCTGGTAGTAAGAAACACATATTATAAGGGAGTATGTACAGTAATGAAGACTACCGGTATGTTGTTTTACCAATCTAGGCATTCAGCGAGTAGAAATTGTTGCAAATCAGTCGGTAGTCAGTGACTAGGACCACATTTTATTATTAACTTACATGCAGAACAATATTCCCCCATAATCTGTGAACAATAACAAAGCTGACAAGACAAACCCTAGTGTATTTGGCATAAACATTATCATAACAACCGTGAAAAGTTTCAATTAGGCGAGTGGATATCTCATATAACTACATGTAGTACTACCGATCAAGTATCTATGAAAATATTCTTAGAACATCAATACTATATTAATGTTATTATAATCTAAAAATTCATTGACTATTTTTGTATTGTAACACAATCATTTAGAAATATAGTTTTTGCTAAACCTGATTTCCTACTGGGTAGTAGCGGACATATATTCGGGTAGTAGCGGACATGTATTCGGGTAGTAGCGGACATATATTCGGGTAGTAGCGGACATATATTCGGGTAGTAGCGGACATATATTCAAAATGTTACAAAATTTGAATAAAATATTATAGAGAAAATAGAAATATAAGACAATTATCTGAGAGTGTTTGTTTGTTTATTTGTTTGGATTCTACCCCTTCATCAGCACTATTTTGGGCTATATCACTGGCAGGCAGTTTACCTAACAACACCTTTCCTGGGCAGGCTCTAGCTGTTAACCATTACTTGGTGCATCAACCACCCATAAGCAACTGCCAACTTGTTCATATAAAGAGACTCTTGTCCAAATACATGTAAATGTATATTACAAATGTTATACTGGAAACACTTAATGGTAACGAAGAATTATATGTAATTAACGACTAGTCAAACAGGACATAGAATGTCATTTGGGAATATGATTTAATTAGCAGCTTGCCTCATTGATCTCCCGGACTACAGTGTGCCAAATCTTACTTATGTATTCATAATGCA
This sequence comes from Archivesica marissinica, assembly GCA_014843695.1. NCBI lineage: Eukaryota > Metazoa > Mollusca > Bivalvia > Venerida > Vesicomyidae > Archivesica > Archivesica marissinica. The sequence goes on along the minus strand of CM026397.1, from coordinate 40,083,741 downwards.
GCAACTAGTTCATTCAATATGTTAGACATATTGACATAATTTAAACCTCATTCTAACATAAATGTCCACTTTGGCGAATCTTTAATATGGTCTGGAGCAACGGATATTGGATTTGCAATATTGACTTTATACAAGATTGTGCCCATTTTCGTATGAATTTAATCGCTAATGATATGCAGCTGACATGCGCACTCGAAGTTATAGACATGCGCATTTAAAGTGTTAGGCAGCATTCCTCGCCAGAAAAGGTGTATACATTGTTTCAAGGGTGATCTTAAACTTTCACTCTCGTTGGCGCGGATGAAAGCCTAAATATGTGGGTGGAAACCGGAGTACCCGGAGAAAACCCACCTGTCCGACCTGGCGACAACCGTACCATCTCACATACTTCCCCATTCGGGGATCGAACTTGGGTTGCAGCGTGCAAACCATTGCTCGGGTTGCATTGGTGAGAAGCGAGCGCGCTAACAAGGATGATCTAAGTACCAGGTCTGGCACACGACAAGTCCGGCACACGACAAGTCCGGCACACGACAAGTCGCAAATAGGGACTACCGGTAAATACATTTTTCTTTGTGTCAATGAAAAGATGAGTTAATGTAAATATAAGTAATGAATGTTTCAATTGGAGTATGAACTACATTGGGCGTGTCTTCAAGTTAGCGCGCATACCATTGGCCTCCACACACCTTAAACATGCCCAATGTCGTTCATACCCAAATGGAAACTATTAACCCACAATTCATTCCTATAATAGAGGCTTCAGTGACACAACCACCGTTACTGATTATGTTCAGAAATAAATTGTTGATCTCTCCTCATGTTAGTTACCATGGTTATGGTTTACATTATAATAGAACAAAAGCCAAATTGATTATGATTGCAATTACATGTATAAATAATGTAGCAATTAGCCTGGGTTCCAGTCAGTCTGTCGATTTTTAACTTCTGGCAAAATGACACGTTGATATGATCAGAAGCTCAATACGGCCCAATTAATAATCTCGGTGTTAAAATATATTTATTTGACTGACCAGGCAAAATATATCGACGCCTGTTCCCTATGTAGCAATTACAAAATGTACTTACTTTTTAATGGCCACCTTTTCGTTTGTTTCTATACATGTGGCCAGTAGTACGCTTCCATACGTTCCATCTCCAAGCTGTTTCGTTATTGTGTAGCGATTCATTTTTGTTGTTGATTGTTCTTTTACGCAAAATATAATAACTTAGTAATAACGAACACTAGACTATTATCACATGCATTAATTAATTTGAAGTATTAGAAAGCTGCTACTCCTATCACCAGGTAACAGCCTGATTGCTGCTGATAAATGTCTGTATGATCTGGTATCAGTGGAATGTCACACAACGACTTCATTTTCTAATGACTTCACATATTGACTAGTACCTTGAAGCATGTAATCTGAAATCAATAAAGAGATGCATGAGATTACCTGATAACAACTAGACTGAGCATCTTGATACAAGGAAGTAGACAGCCAGTGAGTACACAGTACATATAGCACTATTCACACAAGTACACAGTACATATAACACTATTCACATGAGTACACAGTACATATAGGCTATAGCACTATTCACACCGAGTACATGGTACATATAGCACTATTCACACCGAGTACACGGTACATATAGCACTATTCACACGAGTACACAGTACATATAGCACTATTCACACGAGTACACGGTACATATATCGCTATTAACACCGAGTACACGGTACATATAGCACTATTTACACGAGTACACAGTACATATAGCACTATTCACACGAGTACACGGTACATATAGCACTATTCACACCGAGTACACGGTACATATAGCACTATTTACACGAGTACACAGTACATATAGCACTATTCACACGAGTACACAGTACATATAGCACTATTCACATGAGTACACAGTACATATAGCACTATTCACACGAGTACACAGTACATATAGCACTATTTACATGAGTACACGGTACATATAGCACTATTCACACGGTACACATAGCACTATTTACACGGTACACATAGCACTATTCACACGAGTACACAGTACATATAGCACTATTTACACGGTACATATAGCACTATTCACACGAGTACACGGTACATATAGCACTATTCACACCGAGTACACGGTACATATAGCACTATTCACACGAGTACACGGTACATATAGCACTATTCACACCGAGTACACGGTACATATAGCACTATTCACACGAGTACACAGTACACATAGCACTATTCACACGAGTACACAGTACATATAGCACTATTCACACGAGTACACAGTACATATAGCACTATTTACACGAGTACACGGTACATATAGCACTATTCACACGAGTACACGGTACACATAGCACTATTTACACGGTACACATAGCACTATTCACACGAGTACACAGTACATATAGCACTATTCAAACCGAGTACACATAGCACTATTCACACGAGTACACAGTACACATAGCACTATTCACACGAGTACACGGTACATATAGCACTATTCACACGAGTACACAGTACATATAGCACTATTCACACGAGTACACGGTACATATATCGCTATTCACACAAGTACACAGTACATATAGCACTATTTACACGGTACATATAGCACTATTCACACGAGTACACGGTACACATAGCACTATTCACACGAGTACACATAGCACTATTCACACCGAGTACACGTTACATATAGCACTATTCACACGAGTACACAGTACATATAGCACTATTCACATGAGTACACGGTACATATAGCACTATTCACACGAGTACATGGTACATATAGCACTATTCTCACGAGTACACAGTACATATAGCACTATTCACACGAGTACACGATACATATAGCACTATTCACACTAGTACACAGTACATATAGCACTATTCACACGAGTACACGGTACACATAGCACTATTTACACGGTACACATAGCACTATTCACACCGAGTACACGGTACATATAGCACTATTCACATGAGTACACAGTACATATAGCACTATTCAGACATAATAAATAAAGCATTCTTCAAATATGTACACGTTGTCCTAAAATCGATCAGAATCTTATTTTCATATAAACCGGAGGTTTTATGTTTCAGGGATAAACAGAATAATCTAGTAAGGGATCCAACCGACCTAGTTAAGAAGTTCAAACAAGAGCTGGCATATGTAGTAAAGGAATCAACCGACCAAGTAAAGTTGTTCAACCAAGAGCTAGAATATGTAGTAAAGGAATCAACCGACCCAGTAAAGATGTTCAAACAAGAGCTAGAATATGTAGTAAGGGATCCAATCGACCCAGTTAAGATGTTCAAACAAGAGCTAGAATATGTAGTAAGGGAATCAACCGACCCAATAAAGATGTTCAAGTAAGAGTTAGAATATGTAGTAAGGGATCCAACCGACCCAGTAAAGATGTTCAAGTAAGAGTTAGAATATGTAGTAAAGGAATCAACCGACCCAGTTAAGATGTTCAAGCAAGAGCTAGAATATGTAGTAAAGGAATCAACCGACCCAGTTAAGATGTTCAAACAAGAGCTAGAATATGTAGTAAAGGATCCAACCGACCCAGTTAAGATGTTCAAGCAAGAGCTAGAATATGTAGTAACGGATCCAACCGACCCAGTTAAGATGTTCAAACAAGAGCTAGAATATGTAGTAAGGGAATCAACCGACCCAGTAAAGATGTTCAAGTAAGAGTTAGAATATGTAGTAAGGGATCCAACCGACCCAGTAAAGATGTTCAAGTAAGAGCTAGAATATGTAGTAAAGGATCCAACCGACCCAGTAAAGATGTTCAAGCAAGAGCTAGAATATGTAGTAAAGGATCCAACCGACCCAGTTAAGATGTTCAAGCAAGAACTAGAATATGTAGTAAAGGATCCAACCGAGTATATATATGTATGTATGTTCCATTAATGTCAAACCCCTTGCGGGGAGCTAGACATGTTTTCCTGGGCATGCTTAGCCGACCATAGCGGTTAACCAGTACTAAGCAATGTGTGTGAGGTGCCTTGCTCAATGACACTACATATGTGGCTTGACTGAGTATCGAACCCGGACCGTTCGATTCCAAATCCGATGCTCTACCATTGGACCACAGATGCCAAATATATGTGGTCATTTGTGTGGAAGAAACTAGAGCTAGAAAATGTAGTAAGGGATCCAACCGACCCAGATTTGTTATAAAAAATAAAAACATATAGAACTTTGTAAACTACTCCAGTTGGGTATTTCAACTTATTTATTTCTGCATTAAATATCTGAAAGTGGTATCTTATTGAAACCTAGGATAATTTGGCAAATACCTGTGCTAACTTGGACCATATCAATGGTGGATAAGTTTTCTATCTATCTTCCTCTAATGTCGAACCCCCCGCGGGGTCCGAATCAGCGACTATCTGGTTCGATTCAGCCATGGTCCGAATGAGCAGTAATTGAATTGAGTTTAGTGAAGACGTTTGTTAATTGCTAATAAAAATAATTATGGATGAATGTGGCTAACATATTGACGGGAGACAGTTCTGAGGCTTCATTTGCATATAGAAATGTGTATGTCGACAGAAACTTTGAGAAAGCGAGACAAACCTAACACAAAGTAAATATCACCTGCTCATGAATTCATCGCATTACATTCATACTGTTGGCTGCCACCATGTTATGTTAATGCTGTTCATATAATAAATATCTAAGCATAAGTGTCAGGTATATGTGGACATATTGGAAGTGTTATCTCTGAAAATGTACTAATCTCTAAATGCACTTACCTGCGCCATGACAGTTGTTGCTATTTGCTCCGTACTCCAGTCACGTGACCAGGTGTAGCAACCAATATAAACATGGGGTGCACATGCACGCACGTCACACCCCCATTGATTGATTGGTTTCTACAAAATTACTGTCTATTGACTGTGTATGTGTTTTACGTTTATTTATCGTCGCTACCGGTTGCATATGAGCGACGCCTCCTGAAGATATTAGTCATTTAAATAGTTGGAGGATAGTGCATAGATACAGACATAGACCCATTCAAGAGTCTCCTCTGGTTCTTTTACGTGCACGGTTTAAAATCCCATTCGAAATACTGTTAATTTTATTAGGGTCAGCCGGGGGATCGAATCTACGATCACTGGATTACCAGTCCAACATGTTAACCACTGGACTACAGATCCGTCTATAGGGAGAGAGAAGAGGCAGTGTGGAATTTAAATACCTTGCCCGAGGGCACAATCGTAACGACTACAGCTGGATGCGAACTCCGGGCCTTTCACACCTGAAGCGAACGTGCTACCACAGCACTATCACGACTTCCACTAAAACCATTAAACACCATATGAGACAGTTACCATCAATGGGATAGTCCGTAATTTCGACAACAACATCTCATCTGTTGTCACTGAGACACCGGAAACTGTTACATGTTATACAGTATGTCCTCGGATTGTTAAAGTCAATCAACAATCCACAGTTAAAGTCCCAGTCAGGATTTGTAATATGACTGCGAAGACTTTATCTTTTAAACCCAAAACACAGATTTGTGAAATTTCTGAAGCAACAGTTGTGGATGATCTTTCTACATATATTTGCCAGGATACATCTTCAGATACCTCTCCCGAAGACCTGGGTGTCAACGTTGACAATACAAATTTGTCTCCGTCTCAAGTTTTGCGGTTTCAACAAGTCCTGGGTAAATGGAAACATGTATTTTCAAAAGACAGTCAGGACTTGGGTAAAACAAATCTTGTACAGCACAAGATAGTGTTAGAGGACAATACACCGTTTAAAGACCCATACAGACGAATCCCTCCAGCCATGTATGAGGAAGTGCGTCAGCACATAAAGGAAATGTTGGAGGCAGACGTTATTCGAGAGTCTGATAGTCCTTACTCTTCTAACATTGTTTTGATTAGAAAATCCTCCGGTGCACTCAGGTTTTGTGTGGATTGGCGTCGATTGAACAACAAGACCCGTAAGGAAGCTTTTATGTTACCCAGATTTGACGACACTATTGATGTCCTTTCTTCTGCCAAATATTTTAGTAAACTTGACCTACATTCAGCTTACTGCCAGGTCGAAGTTGCAGAAGAGGATAAGGCCAAAACAGCTTTTAGTGTCGGAGCACTGGGGTTTTATGAGTGGAACCGGATGGGTTTCGGACTCACCAATGCACCCGCAACCTTCCAGCGACTGATGGAAAAATGCATGGGTGATATGCATCTTAGAGAATGTTTAATTTTCTTAGATGACATCCTTATTTTCTCATCTACATTTGAGGAACACATAGAGAGGATTGAATCCGTCTTTCAACGGTTGGATCAGCATCACTTGAAGCTTAAACCTTCAAAATGCGAATTCTTCAAGACATCCGTAACTTACTTGGGTCATGTCGTTTCTGATCAAGGTATTTCTACGGATCCCGGTAAAGTTTCCGCCGTTAAAGATTGGCCAGCATGTCACGATCTGAAATCTCTCAGACAATTTCTTGGATTCTCGGGCTACTACAGAAAATTTATAAAGGATTATGCCCAGATTGTACAGCCGTTAAACTCTTTATTAGAAGGACATGGTTTTAACCAGAAAAAATCCAAGAAAAAGACCAAGAAGAAGACCAAGACACCCGTTCCATGGATATGGGGTGATGCCCAGCAAGCTGCCTTTGATACAATCAAAGATAAATTAACATCACACCCAATCTTGGCATATGCAGACTATTCCCAACCTTTTATTCTGCACACGGATGCATCGTCCCTTGGATTAGGAGCAGTACTATACCAGGTCCAAGACGGGAAGGAGCGTGTTATTGCATATGCATCCCGAAGTTTGAGACCCAGCGAGAGGAATTATCCCGCCCACAAGATGGAATTTCTAGCCCTTAAGTGGAGTATCACAGATAAATTCCATGACTACTTGTGTGGGAATGACTTTAAGGTGGTTACTGACAATAATCCCTTAACCTATGTCAAAACCTCTGCAAAGGTTGATGCAACAGGCCACCGTTGGCTAGCAGAATTAGCCAATTACAATTTTTATATTGAATACCGTAGTGGCAGCCAAAACGGAGACGCAGATGGTTTATCTCGTCGATACGTATTTCAAGAAGAAATGAAAGCGATTTTTCAAGGTGCTGTAAATGCTACACCACTTGTCGACTGTGTATCAGATTCGGCAGTTCCTCATTCGGTGGATGAGGAGATGTTTGATCTTGAACATGTCAACAAGATTGACTGGAAAGCTGAGCAATTGAATGATTTTACCATTTTAAGGGTGATTGACCTCCTCGAAAGCGGTTTTCTTCCCAGGGGGAGAGGATCCGAGTCAAAAGCTGTACAGCGTTTTCTCCGAGAATGGAACAGACTTCATCTCGATGAGGGAATTCTGTACAGAACCGCTTTCTTGGACGGCCAGTCAGTTCGTCAACTTGTTTTACCTGAATCCCACAGGACTATTGCCTTGAAGGGTATTCATGACGATGCTGGTCACCAGGGCAAGGAAAAGACCCTTTGGCTGGCCAGACAACAGTTTTACTGGCCTGGGTTGGAAGAGGATGTTAACAAGTACATCACCAATTGTAGCTCATGTATTAGACGGAAGACCCCTGTCAAACCTTTCGCAGAGCTTGTACCAATTTTTACCTCTAGACCTATGGAGCTAGTGTGCATCGACTTTTTAAAGCTCGAACCTAGCAAAGGTGGTGTGGAAAACATACTGGTTATAGTGGATCACTTCACCAGATATGCTCAAGCAGTGTCATGTCGCAACCAGACTGCACAAACCACTGCCAAGGCCTTGTATGACCATTATTTCCGTTTTTATGGTTTTCCCGAGCGACTTCACAGTGACCAAGGTAGAAATTTTCTTAGTAGGACTATACAGGAACTGTGTAAGCTCACTGGCATTCGTAAAAGCCGTACAACGCCGTACCACCCTATGGGTAATGGTTCAGCAGAACGATTCAACGGCACTCTTCTGCGCATGCTTGGTACCTTAGAGGAACACCAAAAGAGCGACTGGAAATCGTATATCGCCCCTCTTGTTCAAGCATACAATGGTACCAAGAGTGACGCAACCGGTTTTTCGCCACACTATTTAATGTTTGGGTGGCATCCTCGACTTTCTGTCGATGCCTACTTAGGCACAGATCCACAAGACATTGGTGAATTCACACCTACGACATATGTAGCCAAACTAAAGAACCGGCTAGAATATGCATATAGGGCAGCTGCCAATGAAGCTGGCAGGCAGGCTGCCAAGAACAAGGACAGGTACGACTGTAAAGTTCGTGAGTCCAAGATAGAAGTTGGAGACCGTGTACTTGTAAAGAAAGTCGGTATCAAGGGGACACATAAGCTAGCAGACAGATGGGATCGCGACCCTTATGTTGTGCTAGCTATACCGAACCCCGACATACCAGTATTCCGTGTACAACTTGAGAATGGCAAAGGACCAATCCGGACGTTGCATAGGAATATGCTCCTGCCATTCAATTGTGTACCCAGAGATACACCGACGGTGGATGTAAGTGTCGAATCTGAGATAGGCCCTATCCGCAAGGATTTGGCCAGAACCAATCTCAGGACACCACCAGTACATGTACCTCACGCAATCCAATCTGATAGTTCCGATTTAGATAGCGAAGGCGAAAGCGTCAAACTATACAGACCTCCAGCTTTGCGAAAGCATAATCACCCTGGATTGCTGCCTCCGACGATACCTAGGATGGTTCCTGCGACTACTGGTAGTCCAACCCATATTCCTAGCCGTATCGTCGAGAACAATCCAGGAGTGCAACACTCAACCAGATCTAACTCTGCGACATCTCAACCCTCTGTACCCAGTTTACTTGGTACCGGTAGTACGATACCTGAATCTTCACAGATTCATGATATATCTTATAACACCACCGCAGAACCATCAGTACAGAGATCTGTCTCACATTTAGAGTCCATAATAGACCAACCTGTTGTCGTCCCTGCTGGCAATGCCCAAACTCCTGAACCGACCCGTCGTCCGGTGCGCCAAAGGAAGCCACCGGACCGGTATGGAGAATGGGTGGTCCCATTGACAGCAGTACCAAACACTGACAAGGTTGTGTACTATGTGTAAGACAGTGTCAGATATTGAGTTTTTAATTGTTTCAAAATATACTGTATTCTGGTATTTTACTGTGTAAGTGCAATGTTTGAATCATTCTATGTCAGTATATATACAATGCGCGTACATTAGTATTACATTTCATTATGTCATTTGAAATGGTTGTTTTTATTTTCATAGTAAATGTTCATGTTTGTACAATTTGAAGGTTAATCTTACCTTTACAGGTCTCCACATAGTTGGAACAGATTTGTAGCATATGTCCATTATTGTGGACATATACCTTTAAGCCAGCCATATTGAACATACCCATGCACGGTGTAATACTTAACTAATGATCGTTACATTAGTATCTTTAATTACATTGTATTGGTTGTTATGTTTTTATTTCAGTTTGTAAAATTATTTCAGCTGACAATGTCGGATGTTGGATAGTGAATGATGCAGTAAATAAAATTGTTATTATATAGCTTGATTATTTGGATTGAGCTACACTATTCATTTAGTTTCAGGTAATTAAAACGTCAGGAGACCTTTTCTCCAAGAGGGGGAACTATGTAACCCATGTCATATTTATGTTAAAGGGAACTAATTATTGATATTTAGTACATGTACATTATAATGTTTCCAAACCCTGCTACAAGCGTACCACCCAATAGTTTCCCTATATGGCCTAATAAAATCACTGGTCTGAATCATATCATAATTATATAGCCTGGTCCCATACTATGTCTTTGTATAATATATACTAGTCTTCACTACTATTGTGTATACAGTATTATGGGTGAGTGATTGTGAGTGACAATCAGGTCAGATGTGTGAATGAGTGAACTAACTCAACTAATTAGGTGCACTTTCCAACTAACTTGTTCAAGACCCTTATCCCACACTCTATCTCTACTAGTCAAACGGATACGTTGCAAAGCTATCCTGTTTACGTTAATATATACTATACTAGTAACTTTATACATATGTATAATATATGTATCAGCTGATAGCCGGACTCTGGTAATGTAATGTTTTATCTTTGATATTTTACATTGTAAAATATTTATTTGAACTGCTGGAATTGGAATTGTGTATTTACTATTTTGTATTGTGAAATTAAGTAGAATGATTTGTACATAATAATATTATGTATATATTGTATTTTACAGGCTCTTTATATCCATTTATAAGAAAATACGAAAACAACCAGAGTTTGTCATTTCTATCAACTCCCCGGTCTACACAAACAAGATGATCTGTCGAACCCATCAATGTAGTAACGTGTCTATATGCAACAATTATGATTATAGAAATTAATTTAATAACGAACAATAAATGTAGTAGTAAATTTAGGAAATTGACTACATTTAAGGTCCAAAAAATGACAACATTGGTCGTTATCACGCTTAGCGTACGTATTTCTGTAGTGTCAGTTTGGATAGCGGAAGGTTTGGAAGGAGAACCTTTTTACCATACGATGACGTCATAATACGGTGACGTCATAATACTGATACTTGACGTCGGTGACGTCGTTACCAAGGTATAAACAGCGAAATATTTCTATTATACAGCAGCACATTTTAAGCTTCTATACATAATAATAAAACACACATGTTTAAAGGGTTCAGAAATAATCCAGAACTACGTGTAATCATAGTCTTATTCTTGACTGTCCTGCTGGACCAAGTTGTACCAGACATGTTCGGCAATATCTAGGAACAAAATAGACAATTGATACAGCTCATAGTGGATGACTTGAAACAAGAGCAGAAAAACAACACTAGAAGAGCGAACGAACATGAGCAGAAAAAGCACGGTAGAGAAGCGGAGGAACACCTCATTAATGACGGGGACGGAGATCGTCCACCTGAACTACATGAACTTGTATACTTATTCTTCACTGTCCTGGTGGACAAGATTTCACCAGGTGTGTTCGGCAATATACAGGAAGAGAGAAACGACTTGGCACATCTGATAATGAAGACGAAACAGACAACCCACGTTAGAGAAGCGGGCGAACTCATTGATGACAGGGACGGATTTCACCCAGAAATTCCTGAAATGGTGCTATTGTTCTTGACAGTCATGATGGACCTGGTTTCACCAGACATGTTCGGCAATGTACAGGAACAAAAGAGACAGCTAAGATAACGGATTGTGGATGACATAAACACTACACATGAGCACGCAAACCACTTTAGAGAATCTGATAAATTCACCAGTGATGACGGGGAAGAAAATCACCCAGAGCTACGAGAAAGCACACTGTTATTCATGACTGTCTTGATGGACCAGGTTGCACCAGAAGTGATCGACGATATACAGGAAGAAAAGATACAATTGAAGCAACTACATGTAGTTGCGTATAGCCTGGACAGGAAACAAGAGTAGACAAACTAAGTTAGAACAGTGCAGGAACTCATCAAGTTTAATGCAAAACCTGATACAGGTAATTACAAATCGATATACATATATATATTTTTTATTTTCGATGAATGTGTTCAAGTGTCGTTTGGTATGCAACCCCGATTGCGTTCTGTGTCAAAGATGGTCGGCAGTTTATGGTGTAACGTTCAATTTCCTGTACAATAGTTCTATTTACTTCATATAATTTATAGTATGTATCATACATGCATACAAAAATGTGTTTAAAAACAAAGCAAACTATCTTAACTGGAGGTAATATCGGGATCATATTCGTATGTATGTTCCATTAATGCCAAACCCCTTGCGGGGGCCTAGACATATTTCCCTGGGCAGACTTAGCCGACCTAAGTGGTTAACCAGTACTAAGCAATGTGCGTGAGGTGCCTTGCTCAATGACACAACATACGTTGCTTGGCCGAGTATCGAACCCGGGACCGATCGATTCCAAATGCGACGCTCTACCACTGGACCACGGACGCCACACAGATAGGTATAGCATTCTTCTTCCATCCCGTCAGTCAGTTGTGGTTTAGAAGACCACCAACATTCCACGAGTAGAAACCATTACTGAATTCTCCAACCTCCGCAGGCGGCTGACAACTTTCTCGCATAACAACATTTATAGCTTGTCCCCGAGGGAGCGAACCTGGGTCGCTGATGATAGCGATGAAAGGTGTGTTCTAACAACGACGTGCTCGATCACGGATGCTCATATTATTGCATGACCAAACCATTCCATGTATCTTGGGTGAAAATTTGATTAGGTGCCTCTTTGTTATAAATATGTATCCAAACCCAAGTTAAAAGGAATGGATGTTTTTCACATCCATGTGAATCAGTAATATATCAAGGGTATATATATTTAGCTTTGCCACGCAATATTGCAAAGCATTTGGTTGCTATGGCAACAAGATGCTGGGTGTCGACCTGACAAAATGTGAACACCGTTACGGACAAGTGAACATAAATATGGCTAAAACAATATCATAAGAAATGATTTGGGCGGAATTTTACATATATAACATCGTTGCTTCATGCATGACCATATATACCAAGTGTTTCCATGTATTTTGTTCCTAATTTATTGCTAATATGCCTGTAACGGTGTTGACATATGCATTTGCGAAAGAAAACAAAACTTCGTTTTTGTATTACTTATAAACATGACAATTTATGCGTTTGAAAACAACACCATATGGTGGTATTTGCACTAAGTAAATGAAATGAAGATGTTTTGGATTTAATGTTAGTACTTGTTGATAAGAAATCGAGTAACGCGTGCATGTAACGGTGTTGACAGTTCGGTAACGGTGTTGACACTACAGTAAGGGGTTTTGCAAATATGTAGCAATGGATAGCATTATTTCAGTTAAATATATTAATATACTCGTATGGCATGTTGACTTCTTTCCTAAAGGTAGTAATAATTAACAGCAATAACGAGAACAATTTTATTTCTCGAAATCTAAAAAATCAAAACATGTTACTGTCATGTATAATAATCCCATTGGAACATTAATTTATACGAAATGCAAATAATTATGTAATAATGACATTCATATACTGCCCTGTAAATGAGTACTATCAAACGCACTTCATCACCGGGTGTTATATATCGTGTTACAATGTGGATCACATATTTCCTATTCTAAGTACTAGTGTTACAATATGGGCTGTGTTTCTCTGGCAATAACTACTGGGATGCGATCCATGTTGTAACATGATAAGGCGGGGCCTGTGAGTGCGGGACAAAGTCAAAATGACAAGTTGTGACTCGATCTTCACTTATAGGACATGAATTCAAGTAACATAACAGTCAACAGCAAAATAACAAACTTTTAAGCAAAGTATGGGCACATAGAGAACAGTTGCATTTCCCATTCATTGTCATCGAGTCGAATTGTGTTACAGCATGTAACTGGTGTCAGCAATCCTTAAGTAGTACTAGTGGTATAAATGTACAATGTATGGGACTCTTACTCCTTAGTACTTACCGCTATTACTAACGATTATTGAGACCAGTTACACGTTGTAGACCCGGCGATTATGTGTAGCAACTTCACGGACCATTGAAGACATATTATATATATCTATATACCATTAGCGATTTTCACACACACAAAGCATTACAAAGTTAAGAAATGGTATGTCTGTGACACGACATTGAATTATCACTAACATATGAACAATATAAGAACATGAACTTCAACTAATTTAGATATTTTAACGGAACGGTCAACTGTAAAACATGTCGACGATTTATGTCAAAGGAGACATTTAGTAACTAGTATGTACTGATGTCCAATCGCACACTCACTGAATGATACACATCTCCAAGTTACAGATCAAATTTTGTACAGACGGCTTCCCAGAGACTCAGAGGCATTTTCATATGTCTATTGGTAACAGGTATCATGCCCTGAAATGTAGTTGTAATTTTATCAAATTTGTACCAGATACAATCATGCATGGCAGGCCAAAAATATCTATTGATCCCAATTTTGTGCATTACTTTAACTTCGAAAGAAGAATGATCTACATCTTGGACAATACCGGGATATGGGAGGTCATCATAGTCAACCACCACCCACTGCCCAATCATGTCTACGGAGGGACTATAAGTATTGTCCGGCAAAGCAGACTGTGCTATGTTGTCCGGATCTGGCAACGCAGACTGTGCTATATTGTCCGGCAAAGCAAACTGTGCTATGTTGTCTGGAAAAGCAGACTGTGCTATGTTGTCCGGATCCGGCAACGTAGACTTTGCTATATTGTCCGGCAAAGCAAACTGTGCTACATTGTCCGGCAAAACAGACCGTGTAACATCATTTGCCAACCTTTTGTGTGGCTTGGTTAACATAACGCATTTGTTTGAAAAACATGTGCATATACCATGCTTGGTGCAAAAACAGGACAATGATTTAACATGTACTTTGGGGTCATTGTCTTTACAGATCACCTGATGGAGCAGCATTGTACCGGGCACAGACTCAATTTCTACATTTGACAACTCTTTATCTATGTCATATATTGCTTCTGGATGTATTTTGTATATTCTGACAGACAGGTTTTCGGATTTGATTGCTTCATACATGTTCTCCGCATCACAGATATCTCTCCCGTAGCCTACTAAATGATCTGCAGTGCGTTTAATTACACCCCCAACACCATCTGGGGCCCCCTTACCATGCCCAGCCTCACTAAAATTCCAGGTGACAGTTTTAAACTGATACTTCTGAGACTTGGCCTGTAGTAGATAGAAATTCTTACGGGACCTATATTGTGTTGTAGGTCCATCAGATACAAAGTGGACGGTGTCCACACTTGGGTTTTCTTGCTTTAGTGATTGTAGGATTGGGTCTAAATGAGCCCAAATTGCTGCAGGATCATGCCGTGTATTTTCAGACATTGTGCAAAAGGAATCTGGGGGAGTGCCTTTTAAATACATGACGCCCGTGTGGAGAGATACCTGGTTGCGGGAAGCGCCGAAATGCATGCCCTGTACTTCGGTGCTAAGCTTACACGCATAATTTTCACTGAAATCAATGTGAATAATGCTTTCATTTTCCGAAATATTTTCTTTTAAGCGCTTAAGCTCAGTGTACTGATGTGTAATATTATACACATGTCTGCAATATTTCTCTTTCAGAATTTTATTTGTATCTGCTACGAGCGTCTCTAACGTGCAATATATTTTATCCTTCACAGTGACCTGTACGTTTATGGTTTCAGCTTCTTTATTCGGTTTTTGTATGATTCTAGTCTCATGTCTGTTTATCCAACTGTGTACCCATACCTGCATACCTTCTTCATATACATGGGTCATAAGAGATTTTTCTTTGCACATGTCGCACTCCCTGTACATGCACTCCTTCGTTATTGTTTCACAACACAAACTTTCACACGCTTCCTTAAGGGTGCTAGCTATTAAGACACTGTGCTGTTTAAGGCGGAAAAACATGAAGTCCACATTTGCATGTAATTTACATGTACACGTGTCCCTGCTTGCACAAGTCGGATCACAAACCCAAAATGGGCGTAACTTACAAAACATCGAATACGAAATTTTCCTGACATCTTCATGTTCCTTTAGAAATTTCTTGTGCAGGTTTTTAACACTATCTGTTAAAATCCTCTTTTGCTTTTTTACTTTATTTCTTGTTATGGTATCTCTTTTTCCAGGAAGTAACCTACTGTTAATATCTTCTTCGAAGAACTTTACTACCCTTTCTCTGACTGCACTACTAACAGCATTTCTGTATGTTTTCCTTCTAATCTGATTACCCCTTGAATTTATACTATTATACCGTAACCTTTTCTGTGATATCCCTAACAGTTCATTGGCCAGGTTCATGACCTTGTATTTCTTCAGTAACTTGGCAGTGACAACACTCGAGATGACTTGCTTTAACTCCAGAGATTTGGTCTCTTTCATTTTGCGCCTCAGTTGTTGCGCAACAACACAGTGTAATATCAGTTGTTGCCGCAATTTGCCACGCAATTTACTTTTTCTCAAAATAGGAAATTGGACATCTGTGGGTTTGCCCTTTGCTTTACCTTTATTCTTCAACTTGTTCTTTAATCTGTCATACCTTTTTCTGTGCTTGTCAGCCTCTTTCGTTTTCTTAAAAAGTTCATCTTGGAGCTTTTGAATTTTTTTGTAGGCCTTAGCCCTATCTCGCCTGACTTTCGTTCTTCCTCTCCTGCTGGTGCTTTCATCACTATTTTCAGCAGCTCTCGGTGACATTGGAGACGTTGGAGGAGTGATTAAATGATTTCGGATAATCTCATCCCTTTTCTTTATTTCCGTTCGTCTTTGTTTCTGCTTTTTTCTCCATTCTTTTCGTTTCACGCGTTGTGATCTTTCAGATAAGTCGTTTACTAACGGGGGCAACACATTTTCCTCCCTTCGTTTTTTCCACCTCTTGTGCTCCTTGTCTAGGTACGTTTTGTACTGGTCGGGGTTACTTCTGACCCTTTGTCTATATCTTCGCATTCGTTCTGCGGCGGAAAGCGCCATTTTATTACTTTCTTCAAGTACTCTAGCTTGTCCGATTCTCTAAAGAACTCCAACACCCAATATTCGTACCACTGATACTCGATTTCGTTTGTCAATATCGTCTGCTAGGTGGTGCATGTGTAAGGATTTCCTTATCTCCCTGCAAGTCTAATACCACAGCACTTTATTTTCTTGTTTTAACAGGATTTCCTTTTAAGGAATCATCATCTATAGCCTGTAAAAAGAGAAAAATAACTTATTAACTGGAAGCTGGGTCCATGGGACACATGTGCCCCCATTGTCAATTTGGGGGGTGTTCGTGGGTGGGAAGGGGGACCTGCGTGTCACATGAGACGCATCGTTTCACCATGGGGAACAAATGTTCCAAGTTATTTCAAAATCATTCAATGAACGATGAAGTTACAGTCTAACATACAGCTGTTTTCGTGTTTATGATCATATGTCAACACCGTTACGCATTTATCAACACCGTTACAACAATATTCGCAACGGTGTCGACCGTAACGGTGTGGACAATTTTAAATATTATTTCCATTATACTGCATTGTAATATCGCGAAATATGATAACAACGGGTGGAACTGAAAGGGTTTACCTCCTTGAACATGGCTGGAAAACAAAATAATGCTATGGTAAGTACTAACTGAGCAAGCGCTAGAATGGTGTTGACAAATAATAAACATAACTTTTGTATATACTCACGTTTTGGCTGATTTAATTAGTTCAGTTCGCGGCTTGGCGTTTGTTGTTGGCGGGAATACACAAAAGGAGGTTGAAGAGTTTGTATGGCGCGAAAATTTTAAAATCACATGGTTAGTTTTCTTTTCGTACACGAAAATATTTGTAACGGTGTTGACACTAATTTTTTTGGACAAGTTTGTTTATTATTTTAAAAATAGTTTAAAAAGGAAATTTTGGTTTGATAACTAAGTAGATCGCTGACATTTCTTCCGTGGTTTACTTACGTCAAAGAATGTGCTCGCTGTGACACGCTGTGAGACGATGATGGTCTGTTGAAGTAACGAAGGGGTGTTTCAGGACACCTCCCAGATACGAAAATACAGGGGGTCACTACATTTATTTCTTCGATATTAATGCAAAATAAAGTGTGATTTGACTATACATTTTTTGTATTACTTGTTAATGGATATAAAAAGAGATCTTATTCCAAAAAATTATCAAAAAGTAATTTTTCTGGAAGAAAATGCAAATGGACAGCAAAAGGCACCTAATCAAATTTTCACCATCTAGCAATATTGAAATCGTACACCGCAGATCCACATAGTGGCAGAATAGTACAGCTATCACATAGCTCGATATAAGACAATTTCCACTTTATCTTTCAATACAATGTATACGATCAGCTCCTTATAACTCTTCAATAAGCTTCCCAAACTATTTACTCACTTATACCATTAATTTTTATTAGTGTACTAATTTGAAATTATTTAGCATATCTTTTGAATATGTTTCGCATATTTTCAATGTTATATCATTGACTTAGCCTACTGTTACCCCGGAACATCGAAAACATAATATGCCATATCTGCAATAAAAATCGGAGACCAGGGGGATAAGGTGCTAAATTATAAAATATCACCGAGATATATGCTTAACTATGATCCAGATATTACTCCCAGTTAATATTCCACCCACTTAGTTCACATAAATTACTTCATGGCATTGAGGCATTATCTGACGAGGAGAACACCGCTTAAATATTCTTACAAGTACAAACATATATAAAGAGTACTGGTCGGTTTTTGTAGCATCGTCACCTTATATTAATAGTACATCACTTTATTGGTGATATCTGGGTCTTGGGCTCTGGTCATGGCGTGGTGGGATAGAACGACCAATGTAGTCATCTTTTCTGGCCCTAAAATTATGTGTTTTGGGTTCAGAAACTCATTTTAACATTTATAGACGTGATAAAGGTTCTTAAGATGCAAAATTCAAAGATGTTGACAAACAAGATGGCCGCATTGTCAAATTGTGTTGCTATGATATATATTGAAACTGTTGCTAGACACCAATACCATTATTGCACGGACTATTTAATGATTTAGCTATGCTATGTGATTGGCGGCCATCTTGTGTGTCACCATCTTTCATTTATTTTAGACACTAACATTTCAAATCACTTGACCCGCATGCACCGCTGTAGGTTCGAATCCCACTGGGGTGTTGCATGCGAGGAAGGTGGTTCTACCCGGGTGTACATCCATGTTGCTTGGACACCAATAATAGCTGGAGAGTCGCCGGATGATCTACGCTGTTGGTGTGACTTTAAACACAACAACATGTTCCCCTCTGATTGGCTAAACCTATCCACCAACAAGTACCCAGCTCCATCATTGGTCAATAACCTATCACCACACGCATTGTTCAAACTGACCATATCTATGAAGACAACACTTTCCATCTAAACTGACGTAACGATGAAATGTTTTAATGTATTGCCCCTAGTTGTATACACAGTGCATTGCCCCTAGTTGTATACACAGTGCATTGCCCCTAGTTGTATATACAGTGCATTGCCCCTAGTTGTATACACAGTGCATTAATTGCCCCTAGTTGTATACACAGTGCATTGCCCCTAGTTGTATATACAGTGCATTGTCCCTAGGTTGTCCTTGGTTGTATATACCAGTACATTGCCCCTATTTGTATGTACAGTGCATTGCCCCTAGTTGTATACACCAGTGCATTGCCCCTAGTTATATATACAGTGCACTGTCCCTAGTTGTATGTACAGTGCATTGCCCCTAGTTGTATGTATGTTCCATTAATGTCAAACCCCTTGCGGGGACGTAGACATGTTTTCCTGGGCAGGCATAGCCGACCTAAGTGGTTAACCAGTACTAAGCAATGTGTGTGAGGTGCCTTGCTCAATGACACTACATACGTGGCCTGACCGAGTATCGAACCCGGGACCGTTCAATTCCAAACCCGACGCTCTACCATTGGACCACGGATGCCACTATGTACAGTGCATTGCCCCTATTTATATATACAGTACATTGGCCCCTAGAACTTTTTGTATGTACAGTGCATTGCCACTAGTTGTAAATATAGTGCAATGACCCTAGTTTTATAAACAGTACATTGTTCCAAAGTTGTATATACAAGTGCACTGTCCCTTCTTCTTCTTGGTGATTTCGGCACTCCCTCAATATTGAGGATTATGTGTCGTCGCTGGTGGATTTTGAAGTGATGATATTTACAATGAATAATTAACAAGTAAGTGAATGTCCAGACAGATATACTACAGTGCTTGTTTAAGATTTTGTACATAGAGTGAATGCTTTAGATCATGGTTGGGAGGGCAGAAACGGGGATAAGTGCTTTAAAGCCATCAACTGTTATTGCTTCATGTGCGGCAAGGGGTAACAAGTTCCATTGGATGACGGTTCTTGGATAAAAAGAGAATGTGTATGAATCTTTGTTGACAGGGATGTGTTTATAACAATATGGGTTTGTGTGTCTGGTTATGTTGTCTACGGGTATCAAAAGGTTTATGGGAATGTTTACAGCTACTATTTGGTGTATTATTTTAGAGAAGAGAATCAATCTGTATCTAACTCTGCGTGTCTCAAGTGTTGGCCAGTTTAGGTTGTCGATCATTTCGGAGACTGAACTAGTGTTATGGTATCGGTTGGTAACGAATCTGGCAGCACGTCGCTGTACCGTCTCAATTTGATGTTTTTGTGTTTTAGAATGTGGGTCCCAGAGTACTGGAGAATTCTAGCTTGGGTCTTACTAGTGCTTTGTATGCATGGTCTTTTGCTTTAGATGATGTGAATTTTAGGTTGCGTTTCAAGAATCCTAGTGATTGGTTTGCTTTATTGGTTATTGAGTTAATATGTTTGTCCCATTTTAGATTGCTTTGCAAGGTTACGCCTACATATTTTGCATCATTTACTTTTTGAAGGGGATGGTTATGAAGTTTATATGTAAAGAGAAATGGCTTACGTTTTTGTGTGATGCTGAGTAGGTTACAATTATCGGGGTGAAATTTCATGAGCCAATCTTGCTCCCATCTACCAGCTGAATCAATATCTTCTTGGAGTAATGTGGTGTCATTTTGGGTTTTAATTTCTTTATAAATGATGCTGTCATCAGCGAAGAGACGAAGGGTACTATGTTGGATATATTCGGATAGATCATTAATGTAGATGAGGAATAGGATTGGGCCCAGAACTGTGCCTTGGGGTACACCCGATGTAACAGGGGCCGTGTCTGACATTTCACCCTCCAAGACAACAGTCTGGGTTCTATCTGATAGAAAGTCGTTAATCCAGTTAAAAGCGTTACAATTTATGCCATAGTATTCTAGTTTATAAAGGAGGTGCTTGTGTGGAACTTTGTCAAATGCTTTGGCAAAGTGCATGATAATGATGTATGTTTGAATGTTATAATCATTTGATTTTGTAATAGATTGAAGGAAGGATGTCAGTTGAGTTTCGCAGGATGTTCGAAAGCCGTGTTGAAGGTCATAGAGTATGTTATTAGATTCTAGATGGTTCATGATAGTGCTTGATATTATATGTTCTAGTAGTTTGCAACAGATGCATTTAAGGGATATTGGTCTATAATTGATAGCATCATGTTTATCACCTTTTATAAAAACTGGGCATACATTTGCATGTTTCCAGTCGGTGGGTATAGTACCAGAAGACAGGGATTTTGAGAAGATGATAGTGATGATAGGTCATATGTGTTCTCTACATTCTTTTAGTATTCTAGCATTGATGTTGTCTGGTCTTGAAGCTTTGTATGGTTTAAGATGTGTGAGTAGTTTAGTTATTCCATTTTGAGTGATTTTGATGTTTTTCATTTGTGGATGTGAGCTTGGCTCTTTGTTAGGTATAGGTTCATCAGTGACTGGCGTAAATGCTGTTTGAAATTGGTCATTAATGATGTTTGCTTTTGTTTTGAAATCTGACTCTAGGCGGTCATTCTTTCTGATTGGTGCAATATTTTTGTTTTCTGTTCTTTGCGTTTTGATGAAGGAAGAGTTTTTTGGGAGTTTTAGAGAAGTTAGGTCCCTATGTTGTATATATACAGTGCACTGCCCCTAGTTATATATACAGTACACTGCCCTAGTTGTTTTCATCGAGCGTATTTCGTACTTAGGCATATATTTAAATGTGCTTTGTTTTTGTATTAAATACACTGTATGGGAAACAACCTCGTGATATTGGTATTCCAATTATATAATAAGGGTTGTGCATGGAAACCTAAATAATATTTCATGGTTATTTTTCATAGCATCACATGTGCATACCCCTGATAGACGGCATCGAAAAAGAGGACAATTCGCCGGAAATGCCGACACAAAAATGGGAACATGCGCTGGGAATTCTTACATTAAAGCTGGACAATGCTCCTGAAATGCCGACATTAAAGCTGGACACTGCTCCTGAAATGCCGACATTAAAGCTGGACACTGCTCCTGAAATGTCGACAATAAAGCTGGACAATGCTCCTGAAATGCCGACATTAAAGCTGGACACTGCTCCTGAAATGTCGACAATAAAGCTGGACACTGCTACTGAAATGTCGACAATAAAGCTGGACAATGCTCCGGAAACGTCGACATTAAAGCTGGACAATGCTCCTGAAATGTCGACAATAAAGCTGGAAAATGCTCCGGAAATGTCGACATTAAAGATGAACAATGCTCCGGAAATGTCGACATTAAAGCTGGACAATGCTCCGGAAATGCCGACATTAAAGCTGGACACTGCTCCTGAAATGTCGACAATAAAGCTGGACACTGCTACTGAAATGTCGACAATAAAGCTGGACAATGCTCCGGAAATGTCGACATTAAAGCTGGACAATGCTCCTGAAATGTCGACAATAAAGCTGGTAAATGCTCCGGCAATGTCGACATTAAAGATGAACAATGCTCCGGAAATGTCAACATTAAAGCTGGACAATGCTCCGGAAATGTCGACATTAAAGCTGGACAATGCTCCGGAAATGTCGACATTAAAGATGAACAATGTTCTTGAAATGCTGACATTAAAGCTGGACACTGCTCCTGAAATGCCGACATTAAGGCTGGAAAATGCTCCTGAAATGCCGACATTAAAGCTGGACAATGCTCCTGAAATGTCGACTTTAAAGAGAGACAATATCCCGGAAATGTCGGTATTAGAAAAAAGAGGGTCAATGTGCTGAAAAATGCTGACACTAGAGGACAATGCGCTGGAAATGCTGACATTAAGATGAAGAAAAAAAGCACAGGTCGAAAAGTTAGAGGATTCTTCAGAAAGTTATTCGGCTGTAAGCCGCGTAATTCGACAGTTGATTAAACACTCAATTTTAGCATTACATTTATTGTTGCATTTGATTTTACTATTTATTATATGCCTACCAACGAAATATAGAAATTTATAGCTGAAATAAAATGTGTTATTCCACTGGTTGAAAGCAGTGGAATAACACATTTTATTTCTCACTGGTTTTCATGTGTGGTACCTAGCTGCATGTTTAAATGCTGTTAACTCGAAAGGTTTTCGGACTCAAGCTGTCAGTGACGTCGTGTATATCTGAGATTATACCTCAATGGTACTCCGACACGAGACCTGTTTAAAGCCCCATCTGAAAGACTTAATTTTATTATGGTCAGATGTGGATCGAACCTGCGATTCCTGGATTACAAGTCCAACATATTGACACAACTGGTACTCCTGTTACATTCATTGTTTCTCATTATAATGTTTCAACTCGATATACAGCAAGAAAATAGAAAGTTGATGCAGCGGATGCTGGACATAGTGAGACCATGTGTTCTGCCATTGATACATAGTGAGATCATGTGTTCTGCCATTGATACATAGTGAGATCATGTGTTCTGCCATTGATACATAGTGAGATCATGTGTTCTGCCATTGATACATAGTGAGATCATGTGTTCTGCCATTGATACATAGTGAGATCATGTGTTCTGTCATTGATACATAGTGAGATCATGTGTTCTGCCATTGATACATAGTGAGATCATGTGTTCTGCCATTGCTACACAGATAGTGAGATCATGTGTTCTGTCATTGATACACAGTGAGATCATGTGTTCTGCCATTGCTACACAAATAGTGAGATCATGTGTTCTGTCATTGATACACAGAGAGATCATGTGTTCTGCATTGATACACAGTGAGATCATGTGTTCTGCCATTGATACATAGTGAGATCATGTGCTCTGCCATTGATACATAGTGAGATCATGTGTTCTGCCATTGATACACAGTGAGATCATGTGTTCTGCCATTGATACACAGTGAGATCATGTGTTCTGCCATTGATACACAGTGAGATCATGTGTTCTGCCATTGATACACAGATAGTGAGATCATGTGTTCTGTCATTGATACATAGTGAGATCATGTGTTCTGCCATTGATACATAGTGAGATCATGTGTTCTGCCATTGATACACAGATAGTGAGATCATGTGTTCTGCCATTGATACACAGTGAGATCATGTGTTCTGCCATTGATACACATATAGTGAGATCATGTGTTCTGTCATTGATACACAGTGAGATCATGTGTTCTGCCATTGATACACAGTGAGATCATGTGTTCTGCCATTGATACATAGTGAGATCATGTGTTCTGCCATTGATACATAGTGAGATCATGTGTTCTGCCATTGATACACAGATAGTGAGATCATGTGTTCTGCCATTGATACATAGTGAGATCATGTGTTCTGCCATTGATACATAGTGAGATCATGTGTTCTGTCATTGATACATAGTGAGATCATGTGTTCTGTCATTGCTACACAGATAGTGAGATCATGTGTTCTGTCATTGATACACAGATAGTGAGATCATGTGTTCTGTCATTGATACACAGTGAGATCATGTGTTCTGCCATTGATACATAGTGAGATCATGTGTTCTGCCATTGATACATAGTGAGATCATGTGTTCTGTCATTGATACACAGATAGTGAGATCATGTGTTCTGCGATTGATACACAGTGAGATCATGTGTTCTGTCATTGATACACAGTGAGATCTTGTGTTCTGCCATTGATACACAGTGAGGTCAGGAGTTATGTCATTGATACACAGTGAGATCACGTGTTCTGCCATTGATACACAGTGAGATCATGTGTTCTGTCATTGATATAGTGAGATCATGTGTTCTGTCATTGATATACAGTGATATCACATGTTCTGCCATTGATACACAGTGAGATCATGTGTTCTGCCATTGATATACAGTGAGAGCATGTGTTCTGCCATTGATACACAGATAGTGAGATCATGTGTTCTGCCATTGATACACAGATAGTGAGATCATGTGTTCTGCCATTAATACACAGCGAGATCATGTGTTCTGCCATTGATACACAGATAGTGAGATCATGTGTTCTGCCATTAATACACAGTGAGATCATGTGTTCTGCCATTGATACACAGATAGTGAGATCATGTGTTCTGCCATTAATACACAGTGAGATCGTGGTTCTATCATTGATACATAGTGAGATCATGTGTTCTGCCATTAATACACAGTGAGATCATGTGTTCTGTCATGATACACAGTGAGAGCATGTGTTCTGTCATTGATACATAGTGAGATCATGTGTTCTGTCATTGATACACAGTGAGATCATGTGTTCTGTCATTGATACATAGTGAGATCATGTGTTCTGTCATTGATACACAGTGAGATCATGTGTTCTGCCATTGATACACAGTGAGATCATGTGTTCTGTCATTGATACACAGTGAGAGCATGTGTTCTGTCATTGATACACAGTGAGATCATGTGTTCTGTCATTGATACACAGTGAGATCATGTGATCTGCCATTAATACACAGTGAGAGCATGTGTTCTGTCGTTGATACACAGATAGTGAGTGTTGCAGTAAATAAATCCATTATTTCAAACATTTTTAATATATTTGAACATTGTTGAAAAATATCTTATTTTTACTATGTTAATCCTTTTTTTCATTCGGATCTTTTCCTAGCTCCGTATCTCTGTGACAAATCTTAACGGCAGTGGAATTAATGTACGGCACTGAAATTAAAGCTACAGAATGTATTTTCCTATTAAACGGTATAATTATTTTCCAAATATTTGCCTCAAATACTGAGTATTTCAACTAATAAGCAAACATCGTATACATGGTTTGTTGACATAACAAAATAATGTAAATAGGGTTGACATTCATGTGTTATACAACTCGTGTATCCTGAATAACACGATTTATGGTACAGATTTACCGTTATATCTCACGTGTGCCTATGCATATTTATTTGTAGACTAATCTTTAAATGACATTATCTCGCATTTAGTATCGACTCTGATGACAAACACGTCAATTCAGGATGATGATTATATGAAATCCTAATTTTAATTTTGAAAGTTTGTAGATCACAAAAACACTGTTTATTGATTCAATGTGTTGGAATGTATTCGGAAGAATTTGCACTAGTAATGCATTTATACGTGAAAAAAAATGCATTTGATTTGCTTTTTGCGATGTAATGTCGCTTTAATGTATGGATATGAAATTAATGTACATACGCATACAATTTCGTGGTTTTTAAATAGGAATATATCTTTTAAAACAGTTTTATCTTGTGCCCGACTCCAATACAGTACCACTAGTCTGGCTGAAAATAAAATACGTTTGTTACATTGTTAACAAGGCGCTAGCCGTGGGACGGCCACAGTCCCCTACCGGCTTTTATCACATGGCATCTGCAAGACTTTACAGTAGTGTTATTGGGGCATATACAGTTTACAAGTGGCCTAGTGTTAACTAGGGTATAACAAGCATACATTTTACAAGTGGCCTAGTGTTAACTAGGGTATAACAAGCATACATTTTACAAGTGGCCTAGTGTTAACTAGGGTATTACAAGCACAAATGTTGTCGAACTCGCTTTTGTGTGTGTATGTGTGTGTCCAATTATTTGGCACGTGTACTTAGCACGATGAGTGAGTATGTTGCACACAAGAACAAGGTCTATAGTTTAAAAAATATCAAGGCCACACGTAAAGGAAAGGCAAGGCTGTGTGGGCTCAACATATTGGGGTAAAGTGCATGAAAAAGTAGAATAATTCTGACCATGTCTCATAAAGATTACCCGGTAGGTAACAATCGTGACCTCTAGCGACTACATATTCTTTGACCTAGTGACATAGTTTTTGACCCCGGATGACCCAATATCGAACTAGACCTAGATTTTGTAAAGATGATCATTGTAACCAAGTTTCATAAAATGACACACCGCCTCATGGTGGTGAACAATCGTGCCAGCTTATATCAAAATCGTGCAATAGATGACAAAGTTACGGTCTGGACAAACTAAATTGTCATACTTTTTGACGTTTGAACGCCACATGTGACTTTGACCTTTGAGATATCAACAATTTTTTTGTAGATGATCATTGTGATCAAGTTTCATAATGATTAGGCCAAAACTGTTTGAACGCCACAGTGACCTTGACCTCCAAAGTTTTTCGCATGACACACCGCCTCGTGGTGGTGAACAATCGTGCCAGCTTATATCAAAATCGTGCAATAGATGACAAAGTTACAGTTCGGACAAACTAAATTGTCATACTTTTTGACGTTTGAATGCCACATGTGACTTTGACCTTTGAGATATCAACAATTTATTTTTTTCCGCATGACACACCGTCTTAAAGTGGTGAACAATTATGCCACGTTATTTCAAAATCGTACGATAGATGATAAAGTTACAGTCCGGACAAACTAAATTGTTTTTGATGTTTGACCTCTAAGTGTGACCTTTGAGATATCGACAACAAAAATTCGCAGAACATATCGTCTCATGGTGGTGAACAATTGTGCCAAGTTATTTTAAAATCGGACAAAAAAATTGGTGATGGACTGACTGACGGAGGGTAAACCTATAGTCCCCAGGGGACTAATATAGTGGTGTATTCATAAATAGAATTTTGCCCATATCTCTGGCAGTTGAATTGTGCCATTTCATCTGTGTCAGAAAACAAGAAGCACCACAGAATATAATTAATGGTACAATGCAATTAACTTTATGGAAGTCGTGATAGCGCAGTCGTAGCGTGTTCGCTTCAGGTGTGAAAGCCCCGCAGTTCGTGCCCAGCTGTAGCCGTTACGATTGGGTCCTTAGGCAAGACACTTAAATACCACATTGCCTCTTCTGTCTCTCATGGCGAGAGAGAGGTTAAACTAATATTGTAAGAACTTGTTTTGCAATCGTTCAGGTATCGACATAAGATGCCAGGTCATTGCTACAGAGGTGGCCGAGTGGTTACGATCATAGATGTTAAATCACTTGACCCTCACCACTGTAGGCTTGAATCACACTTGGTATGTCAAATTCTTTCAAGTGCCCGTCCGTGCCTGAAATACTGCTCGGAGGGGCATCCGGGATCTTCCTCCACTAATTATAGTTTGGAGAGTCGCCATATGACCTAAGCTGTTGGTGCGACATTAAACCCCAAAACACAAACCTTGCTACAGCTCTCATAAGTGAGAACTGTGTGGATACGAGTATATAAATGTATACACTGGTATCCCCAAATGCACAGAATCCCTGTACAAAGAAATAAACAACTATATATGACATTGCACAATGATGTATTTCTTCATTCTTAATAAAAGAAACAATTAACAAGAAGCACCAAATAGGTATAACATGTTGAGCTAATAACCATAACATTATTCACATATTCACCGCTTCTAGTACTTTGTGTGAAAGTGTAGAATAAATAAGACATTAATTTGTTAATAAATACATTTCCTCAGCCTACAGCAACAACATAATTTGATAATCTAATTAGTAATTAGGTTGATTGCCCGCATCATCACTTAAGTTGTTAAGCCTCTTTTTCATCTTTAACCTCTTCACGTGCATAAATAATACGAAACATAAATGCAACCTTACTTCAAATGATTTTACAAATACATATACTGGTATGTATAGTTTTACAAACATGGATTTTACAAATACATATACTGGTATGTATAGTTTTACAAACATGGATTTTACAAATACATATACTGGTATGTATAGTTTTACAAACATGGATTTTACAAATACATATACCGTGGTATGTATAGTTTTACAAACATGGATTTTACAAATACATATACCGGTATGTATAGTTTTACAAACATGGATTACAATTGAACATAAAATGTTCGACTAAAAAGTTGCACGTTGACCAAAATGGATACGAGTGGAAGTCATGATAGCGGTGCAAAATGCGCGGAGTCCGAGCTCCGCTGGAGCAGTTACGATTGTGCCCTTAGGCAAGATATTTAAATTCTACATTGCCTCTTCTCTCTCCCTTGTGGCAATGGATTCCATCAGGAATGAGGTCTTGAGAGTGATTAATATAAGTTTCACATTCGATATAAAATAAATTTGCAAAAACTAAAAAGAATACGAGTTAACCCAGGTACCATATTTACAACATAATAGAAGCATTTGTTTGTTTTTGGGGGCGGATACCTTGGTAAAACCACCAACCTTCAAGCCAGATGGATAACGTACTCACTTGAAAGACTTCATGAAAATTTGGCTCAACATTTTTTAATCTAAAAATGTTCTTACTTATAGATATCAACAATATTATACATGCAGAAGACACAAATACATTATTCAGTTGCATGTACACATGTCTAGTGTGGGCTGTTCAAGCCAGAATGTTGTATATAGCCGGCTAGGAATATATACCATGAATCACTCTAGGCACATGCAACTTCGTCTGATATACATCAATTAAAGTGATTAATGGATAAAGAATAAATTAAATTTCATGAAATCTTGGAATGTTGCTAGTTATTTAGTCTTGAACAATTGCACATATGAAGGGTGTTTAGTGGCTAAACTACAACCCTTTATTGTTTCGAGGACACAATGTCATGACAACAGCGACTTCATAATATTACTTAAGTTTAGTAACTTGTTTGACAGTTAAGTTGTGCCAAACTGACAAAAATTACACCACTTTCAAAGTTTGTGGTTCATGGTAAGACACTGTATTGGGTATTGGCCAAAGAAATCAGTTGCCAGTAACATCAGGCATTCTACAAGGATCAATTCTTGGACCTATATTGTTCTTATTCTATGTAAGGACTTATTAGAAAACAACAAATGTAAAGTTTATCTATTTGCTGATGACACAGCAGTGTATATATTATATAACAGTCTTTGATAGCAATCAATTAAACATTCTTAATAAAAAAATACTTGGAAAATGAACTCTTCTAAATGTAGTTCTCCACATAACAAGGTCAACGAAGCCCGTCATATCATCATACCCAACAACATGGACAAATACAGTCAAGCCTATGTTAGTGGTCACCTCTATTATGGAAACAGGCTGCTTAAAACAGGTAGGCTGGTGGTGACTAGGAATACAGGTTTATTAAGAACTTGCCAATGAAATGTTCACATATGCATTTCTCAGTGTAAATATCACAAAATTGGTGTGTTTTTGTTGGCCTTTCAGCATGTTATGCTTATTTAATGTCACCATGGTAGCATGAACTTGGCGTATCTCGAGGAGTTTTGGCTTCAGGAATGTGCGATATACATCCATAACTCCTTTTCCATCCACTAAGGTGTATATTAATACACATTTTATATGATGGTAGTTTATATATCGAAACATACAGCATATACATTGGACACTCCACTATAATATAATGAGCAATATCACTGGCTTTTCTATTACCTCCCTTGGCAGATAAAGTCTCATATATCCCGAAATGTATATCAGTCCTTTTAGTTGGAATCCTTTGTTTTTACTGTTGTTCCCATACCAGATGTTGCAGTATGATAAATGTGATTTTACCAAAATTATGTTAATTAATTGATAACAAATTGCTACAGATAACTACTGCAGGATGTTAGTTGAGGATTTAGTAATTTAATAATAAGATGAGAAACTGGATGGTAATTGATAGGATGTTGTGCAAAGGAAACAACGATAAAAACGGAGGAAACCACTAAAGAGGACCTATACACTTTTATGGAGTCCTATATACTTTTAGGGAGTATTTAGGGGCAGTAACTGACCCATGTCTCCAATTACACTAGTACAGGTATTACTATAGTGTGTGTATGTATGTTCAGAAAAACACTTGTTTCACTAAATGATTTAGCACATATTTTATAGCACATAATACACTCGCGTAACTCGTCTTTACGAATGGTTCACTGCATACATCACAAAAGACTGGTTTTCTAACATTCCAATTGACTGTGTCACTACCCACCAGTTAGTGGTATACACTGGTTATAACATTTTAATAGTTAGACTGGTACATCTATAATGCAAGGCAGCATTTCATTTCTTGATAATCCCAAATAGGGTATTTTCTATATAAAATATATCGATCGATTGTCCCGCTTAAAAATTGCAACATCCTCATTGGCCATAGCTTTGGAGGCACACTGTAAACAAATCATTGAACCTATTTCCTTCACTTTATCTGACATAGCCACAAAATGGAAACTATGCCTGGTACCAGCCAAGATCACTGTAGATACTCCTAATCACTGGTTCCCTGAATACACACTTAATGGATTTCGTCTGCTGCTACACTTCTACAGAGTTTTTAAACATGACAATACTGTTAAATATTTTTAAGGCTGGACCAAGTTTTATGTTCATGATCTTAACAATGTCAGACTGGGTGAGTAACATGAAGGCTTCTCCATCGATTTGCTGCAATAAGAAGAAAACTGTATCACTTTGATCACAAACAAACAATGAAGAGTAGAAACGATGCTGGCTATCTCCATAGATCTGTGTATTTTAGAATCCTCTTACATTTCATTGAGAACAATCATATAATTATGGTTATGAAATCTGGGTGATTACAACTAATGAACATTATATACTTAATTGGTATCTGATTGTTATTACAAGATAGGCCTGCCCATTATCCCATCAGTACTAACGGGAACAATGTCCAAATTACCTAACAATCATGCTGATATTGGAAATAATTCAGTACATATGATTTTGCTGTCAGAATATGATACTAATCTCACCTCCTCTTTGAAGAGTTTTGCTTGATTTTCACAGCCTGGCAGTGTGTCTATGAAGGCTGCCACCTGATCTATAGTCCATTTATTTACGTCGTTGCCACGGATACTGGTTACCCCTGGCAACAGTTTACAGTGTTGTTCCCAGCACAACGGCACATCTGGTTTTGCAGAAGAGACCATGGAGGATGAGAAAACAGAATTATGGATGCCTTGTCGCAGAGTCTCCTCTGAAATTCATCAGTAAAAACAATCACACACACATGAAGATTCCAAATCTCTTAACAAGAGAACCAGCGACCATCACAAGGTATTCTTACGTTGAAGTCCTAAGATAGAGTGAATAAAATGTTAGCTTTGACCATGAGCGAACTAGCGAACGTACTGTGACTCGATTTAAGTTGCAGCTTACATACATACATACATACATAGCTGCAGAATTTGTGTAACGAAATGTACACACTACTGACACAAATGTATGAAGTACAGGTGACAACACAACTAGTTTCCCAAGGGTGAGAAATGGAGAGGGGTGGTATTTCCCTAAGAATAATTAAAACTGCTGAATATGGCAAATATATACCTTTTTCTGCGAGTTCTTTTTCTCTTGCACTTTTTTGCTCC
Organism: Archivesica marissinica; assembly: GCA_014843695.1. Classification (NCBI taxonomy): domain Eukaryota; kingdom Metazoa; phylum Mollusca; class Bivalvia; order Venerida; family Vesicomyidae; genus Archivesica; species Archivesica marissinica. The sequence goes on along the minus strand of CM026397.1, from coordinate 40,051,499 downwards.
TCGAGGGCTATATAGTAACTCCTGAAAATACCATGATAATGTTACACTGTATAAATGTACAAAGCATATAAACTGAGTACAGGACTACAGGTTTCTACCCATTACTACGAGTCAAATCAACGAGTCAGCAACATGGACGGGTAGGTGCTGTTTCCCACCGCGTACAATCATGAGTGTGTATTGTGCTGGGTCACACCTCTTACGATGATGATGAAATAGTAAGGTGCTGGTTCCCACCTTTTACGATCATGAAATGGTATGGTGTCAGATCGGCGGACAATGGTACGGTACCCATGAGCACACAAAGATGACGGCCAGAATTTGAGATTTTATCGATTATTGATCCACAATTATCCTGATACTACATGCCAAGTGGATTCAGAGGGGACGTCGTTTGAAGAAATTATGGATGAATGACTGGCCTATATTAATAACCCGTCCAAGCTATAGCTTAGGTGAACCAATAACTCTGAATTAACAAAACATTTCATGAAAATTGTGTATTTTATATACATACTTTGGCTTTCTTCCTCTGGGCAGCTTCTTTGGCAGATCTCCAATTTGTGAATCTAGAGATTTTCTGAAACCAACAGAAAAAGCATGTTTAATTCTTATGCACACAGTGACATGCACACAGCCAATACCATATTTACTCGCCTATAAGACGATCTCGACAATAAGACAACCACCCAACTTTGGTCTTAAATCAGTGGTATTTTGCATAGACCCACATATAACTGTTTGAGAAAATGGAAACAACGAAAATGTATAGATCTAACAAATTGTACTGTAAAAGCACTGTCAATTATGTCAAATCATAAAAAATTGCACTGATGCACAACAATAAATTTGATTTGCTAAAATGGTATTGACAAGTTCAGTTTACAGATAGAGCTGTGAAAATTACAGTCTATGCCTTTGTTACACCCTTTCAGTTATTTCAAAAGGTCATCAATTATTGAGTTGGAACAAATTGATTTAAAAAATAAAACATTAAACAATTTTTTTTATCAAGTTTCAAGTTTATTGGCATTATCAGCAATACATTGCCTTTGGCCATGTACATAAGTATAAACTATGCCAAAGACATACACAAATACATACATACATACATACATACATACACATGTTAAGAAACAGTGATATTATCTAGGGTATTTTTGCTTAGTAACATAGATTCCTTTATATACTTAGATAGTTTTAACAATTCTATTTTATTCTTAGAAGACATGATATTATTGAATTTCTGTACACACGGCTACGATATATTACCAAGGTATTTAGTTCTTAAACTTGTGTATCTCGTACAACATAGCAAAAAGTGATACTCCGATCACTCGTTCATAAGACGGTAGGCCACTTTGAGACAATAATCTGGTGATAAAAAGCCTGTCTTATAGGCGGGTAAGTACGGTAAACCAAATCAGTTGGTGTGCATACACTCACGAGACGGAGTGTGCATACACTCACGAGACGGAGTGTGACTCACGAGACGGAGTGTGCATACACTCACGAGACGGAGTGTGACTCACGAGACGGAGTGTGCATACATTCACGAGACGGAGTGTGCATACACTCACGAGACGGAGTGTGACTCACGAGACGGAGTGTGCATACACTCACGAGACGGAGTGTGCATACACTCACGAGACGGAGTGTCCATACACTCACGAGACGCAGAGTGCATACACTCACGAGACGGAGTGTGCATACACTCACGAGACGGAGAGTGCATACACTCACGAGACGGAGAGTGCATACACTCGCGAGACGGAGTGTGCATACACTCGCGAGACGGAGTGTGCATACACTCGCGAGACGGAGTGTGCATACACTCACGAGACGGAGAGTGCATACACTCACGAGACGCAGAGTGCATACACTCACGAGACAGTGTGCATACACTCACGAGACGGAGAGTGCATACACTCACGAGAGGGAGTGTGCATACACTCACGAGATGGAGTGTGCATACACTCATGAGACGGAGAGTGCATACACTCACGAGACGCAGAGTGCATACACTCACGAGACAGTGTGCATACACTCACGAGATGGAGAGTGCATACACTCACGAGACGGAGTGTGCATACACTCACGAGACGCAGAGTGCATACACTCACGAGACGGAGAGTGCATACACTCACGAGACGGAGAGTGCATACACTCACGAGACGGAGTGTGCATACACTCACGAGATGCAGAGTGCATACACTCACGAGACGGAGTGTGCATACACTCACGAGACGGAGTGTGCATACACTCACGAGACGGAGTGTGCATACACTCACGAGACGGAGAGTGCATACACTCACGAGACGGAGTGTGCATACACTCACGAGACAGAGAGTGCATACACTCACGAGACGGAGAGTGCATACACTCACGAGACGGAGAGTGCATACACTCACAAGACGGAGTGTGCATACACTCACAAGACGGAGTGTGCATACACTCACGAGACGGAGAGTGCATACACTCACGAGACGAGTGTGCATACACTCACGAGACGGAGTGTGCATACACTCACGAGACGGAGTGTGCATACACTCACGAGACGGAGTGTGCATGCACTCACGAGACGCAGAGTGCATACACTCACGAGACAGAGTGTGCATACACTCACGAGACGGAGAGTGCATACACTCACAAGACGGAGTGTGCATACACTCACGAGACGGAGAGTGCATACACTCACGAGATGGAGTGTGCATACATTCACGAGACGGAGTGTGCATACACTCACGAGACGGAGTGTGCATACACTCACGAGACGGAGTGTGCATACACTCACGAGACGGAGAGTGCATACACTCACGAGATGCAGAGTGCATACACTCACGAGACGGAGTGTGCATACACTCATGAGACTGAGTGTGCATACACTCACGAGACGGAGTGTGCATACACTCATGAGACGGAGAGTGCATACACTCACGAGACGCAGAGTGCATACACTCACGAGACGGAGTGTGCATACACTCACGAGACGGAGAGTGCATACACTCACGAGACGGATAGTGCATACACTCACGAGACGGAGTGTGCATACACTCACGAGACGGAGTGTGCATACACTCACGAGACGGAGTGTGCATACACTCACGAGACGGAGTGTGCATACACTCACGAGACGGAGTGTGCATACACTCACGAGACGGAGAGTGCATACACTCACGAGACGGAGTGTGCATACACTCACGAGACGGAGAGTGCATACACTCACGAGACGGAGTGTGCATACACTCACGAGACGGAGTGTGCATACACTCACGAGACGGAGAGTGCATACACTCACGAGACGGAGTGTGCATACACTCACGAGACGGAGTGTGCATACACTCACAAGACGGAGAGTGCATACACTCACGAGACGGAGTGTGCATACACTCACGAGACGGAGAGTGCATACACTCACGAGACGGAGTGTGCATACACTCACGAGACGGAGAGTGCATACACTCACGAGACGGAGTGTGCATACACTCACGAGACGGAGTGTGCATACACTCACGAGACGGAGAGTGCATACACTCACGAGACGGAGTGTGCATACACTCACGAGACGCAGAGTGCATACACTCACGAGACGGAGAGTGCATACACTCACGAGACGGAGTGTGCATACACTCATGAGACGGAGAGTGCATACACTCACGAGACGGAGTGTGCATACACTCACGAGATGGAGAACCACTTACTATATCCTCTCACCTTCTGGCGGGGCGTATTATTGGAGGACTATTATTGTATTACATTTGGGCCACGGTGAGCTTACTTTGAATCTGGAGATGTCCTATGCTCATCCAGGTGTCTTCCACCCGGCTCCTCCGGTCTAATTGTTACTGAGCTAAGTCTGTCGCCCAGAACCGACTCTTTGTTCATGTTGATATCCGAGTATGGACAGCCAAACGTGCTGAAATAACATACAATATTATACACAGGTATGTACTCAATCATTTTCCCCCAGAAATATTAACCAGTAACACGCTAATCGCAAACAGCCAGATCAGACGGCACAGAATATGCCGTTTGTTCATGTTCTATTCTATTTGCTGTTCGGATAGTGGAGCAAAAACATGCTGCAGCTGATCGGGATCTATGTTGTCTGCACATTCTTTCCAATATACAGTTAAACCTGTCTTAAGCAGCCAGCCAAGGGAATCACACAAAGAGGCTGCTTAGCACAGGTGGCTGCTTAATAGAGGTAAAATGTATAATAAAACAACATATTGGGAATCTGGAAGCTGGCTGCTTAATACAGGTCGGCTGCTTAATAGAGGTGGCCACTAACATAGGTTTGACTGTATTCTGCCTAACAATTTCAGTTGAGCTGGAGCAATTTAGTTAGGTTAATTTGTCATTGCAAGTATATTTAGTTGTTTCAGCAATAACATCAATGACAGTGTCCAAGAAGCTACATTGGGAATTTCTTCTAATGATCTGTTTATGAATTCAATAGAGATGCTGTCATGAGAATCTGGTGTACATGCTACTTAACCCTTTAACCTGCCAATCACGACTAAAGTTGCTTTTGCAAACAGCATAGAGCCAGATCAGATGGCACAGAACATGCCGTCCGATCAGGCTCTATGCTGTTTGCTATTCGGATAGTGGAGCTAAAACACTTGACTGTAGTCAGCATTTCAAGGGTTAATCATGTGATGAGTAGGAGGCATATACAGTCCAAATCAAACCTTTTTCTCACATAAACAGCATACAATACCACCATCCTTTCCCACAAATAGCCACAGGTATCTATTCCCATACATATTGATTCAGTACTTAGTAGTGGGCCTGTTGCTTATGGAGATAAAATTAGTAATTGGCCGTTTCTCATTTCTAATAAAAAAATCGAATGTCCCCGTCTGTTGGGACATGGCAACGATATGTGGGTCAATGCTCATAAATGAACTGTTAATTGTAGAAAGTTGAAATCTGGCCAGGTTCTTAGCAAATATAGGCTATTGAAATCTGGCCAGGTTCTTAGCAAATATAGGCTGTTGAAATATGGCCAGGTTCTTAGCAAATATAGGCTGTTGAACATTTTCTTGATCAGTAAGGTTTACAGGTATGATATTCAGGCAACAAATACTTTCACTTTTCTCTCTAACAAATAAGAGTTTACTTTGTAGTTACTTTGTAGTTACTTTGTTAGCAGACTGGACTCAAACTCTCTCTAATCTACTGTATGCTTTTAACTATAGCTTTCTAGATATTTTTATCTTTTTAATTTATGCATAACATTTTACATTAACTAACTGTTCTAGACTGCGCCTGCCAATCTAGACTGCACCTGCCAATCTAGACTGTGCCTGCCAATCTAGACTGCGCCTGCCAATCTAGACTGCACCTGCCAATCTAGACTGCACCTGCCAATCTAGACTGCGCCTGCCAATCTAGACTGCGCCTGCCAATATAGACTGCGTCTGCCAATCTAGACTGCGCCTGCCAATCTAGACTGTGCCTGCCAATCTAGACTGTGCCTGCCAATCTAGACTGCGCCTGCCAATCTAGACTGTGCCTGCCAATCTAGACTGCACCTGCCAATCTAGACTGTGCCTGCCAATCTAGACTGCGCCTGCCAATCATAATGACTGAATGTTCGGCAGTAACAAGTTGTTTGTGAAAAATTAAATTGAAACATAAATCAAGTGTTTTCACTTGTGTGATGACCTACATATGTTGGCCCTTTGATGTGCCCCATTCTCTTACAACCAGGTGTGGGAGAGTTTATGTTCTTACCTGTGATGTGCCCCATGCTCTTATAACCAGATGTGGGAGAGTTATGTCCTTACCTGTGGTGTGCCCCATTCTCTTACAACCAGATATGAGAGTGTATTTTCTTACCTGTGATGTGCCCCATGCTCTTACAACCAGGTGTGGGAGAGTTTATGTTCTTATCTGTGATGTGCCCCATGCTCTTCCAACCAGGTGTGGGAGAGTTATGTCCTTACCTGTGATGTGCCCCATGCTCTTACAACCAGGTGTGGGAGAGTTTATGTTCTTACCTGTGATGTGCCTCATGCTCTTACAACCAGGTGTGGGAGAGTTTATGTTCTTACCTGTGATGTGCCCCATGCTCTTACAACCAGGTGTGGGAGAGTTATGGTCTTACCTGTGATGTGCCCCATGCTCTTACAACCAGGTGTGGGAGAGTTTATGTTCTTACCTGTGATGTGCCCCATGCTCTTACAACCAGGTGTGGGAGAGTTATGTCCTTACCTATGATGTGCCCCATGCTCTTACAACCAGGTGTGGGAGAGTTATGTCCTTACCTATGATGTGCCCCATGCTCTTACAACCAGATGTGAGAGAGTTATCTTCTTACCTGTGATGTGCCCCATGCTCTTACAACCAGATGTGAGAGAGTTATGTCCTTACCTATGATGTGCCCCATGCTCTTACAACCAGATGTGAGAGAGTTATGTCCTTATCTATGATGTGCCCCATGCTCTTACAACTAGATGTGGGAGAGTTATGTCCTTACCTGTGATGTGCCCCATGCTCTTACAACCAGATGTGAGAGAGTTATGTCCTTACCTGTGATGTGCCCCATGCTCTTACAACCAGATGTGAGAGAGTTATCTTCTTACCTGTGATGTGCCCCATGCTCTTACAACCAG
>CM026397.1:39973237-40043873 GCA_014843695.1 Archivesica marissinica | reverse complement strand
ATGTGCCCCATGCTCTTACAACCAGATGTGAGAGAGTTATCTTCTTACCTGTGATGTGCCCCATGCTCTTACAACCAGATGTGAGAGAGTTATGTCCTTACCTATGATGTGCCCCATGCTCTTACAACCAGATGTGAGAGAGTTATGTCCTTATCTATGATGTGCCCCATGCTCTTACAACTAGATGTGGGAGAGTTATGTCCTTACCTGTGATGTGCCCCATGCTCTTACAACCAGATGTGAGAGAGTTATGTCCTTACCTGTGATGTGCCCCATGCTCTTACAACCAGATGTGAGAGAGTTATCTTCTTACCTGTGATGTGCCCCATGCTCTTACAACCAGATGTGGGAGAGTATGTCCTTACCTGTGATGTGCCCCATGCTCTTACAACCAGATGTGAGAGAGTTATGTCCTTACCTGTGATGTGCCCCATGCTCTTACAACCAGATGTGAGAGAGTATCTTCTACCTGTGATGTGCCCCATGCTCTTACAACCAGGTGTGGGAGAGTTATGTCCTTACCTGTGATGTGCCCCATGCTCTTACAACCTATGTGAGAGAGTTATCTTCTTACCTGTGATGTGCCCCATGCTCTTACAACCAGGTGTGGGAGAGTTATGTCCTTACCTGTGATGTGCCCCCATGCTCTTACAACCAGGTGTGGGAGAGTTATGTCCTTACCTGTGATGTGCCCATGCTCTTACAACCAGGTGTGGGAGAGTTATGTCCTTACCTGTGATGTGCCCCATGCTCTTACAACAGGTGTGGGAGAGTTATGTTCTTACCTGTGATGTGCCCCATGCTCTTACAACCAGGTGTGGGAGAGTTATGTTCTTACCTGTGATGTGCCCCATGCTCTTACAACCAGGTGTGGGAGAGTTATGTTCTTACCTGTGATGTGCCCCATGCTCTTACCAGATGTGGGAGAGTTATGTTCTTACCTGTGATGTGCCCCATGCTCTTACAACCAGATGTGGGAGAGTTATGTTCTTACCTGTGATGTGCCCTATCCCTTTACAACCAGATATGGGAGAGTTTATTTTCTTACCTGTGATGTGCCCCATGCTCTTACAACCAGATGTGAGAGTTTATTTTCTTACCTGTGATGTCCTGAATATTTTGGCCCCTTGATGTGCCCTATCCCTTTACAACCAGGTGTAGGACAAACACCAGGCCCCGTCGTCACCACTAAATCAGACGGTGCTGAAATAATACCAACATTTCAGATAAACAAAGCCCGGTTACAATCAATCAAACATTAGTTGATACAAATTTATTTGGCTCAATTGCCAAACAAGTTTTTACGTTAAATTAATCGAGACCTAATTCCTGATGGAATCAATCGTTATGAAGGAAATAGAAGAGGTAATGTGGAATGTAAATGCCTTGCCTAAGAGCACAATCATAACGGCTACAGCTGGGCGTGAACCCCAGGCCGTTCGCAGCTGAAGCGAACGCGCTACCACTGCGCCATCACGACCCACGACTAGCATTATGCAACAGAAGAAAGTTGTCAGTGTCGACCACGATTTAAACCTCTAAACTTTGGAATACCGTTGAAACGATCTACAAACATCGTGAATTAAATACAGATGGAGAAGTCTTGACTCGGATTTTCACCTCTGATCATTGGATTATCGTTCCAACAATCTTAACATCATCACAACACATATACAATAGAAGGAAAAGGAGAGTTTCAACCAGCATTTGAACCTTTAACCTTTGGATTACTGTTCCAACGCTCTACAACATCACACAACCAATACAATCATTGTAAATATTTTTGATAAAATTACATTAAACATACCGCAACATCTGGTTAGTGAACAACAGTAAAAACAAAGGATTCCAACTAGGAGGATCAATATTTATTTCGGGATAAATCAGAACTTATCTGCCAAGGGAGGTAACAGAACAACAAACAATGTCTCTCATTCACCTCAATCTACAACATTATGTATAATCTACAAATTCTTGTTTGTTAGTTTTGTTAGTTCGGGTTTTACGCCTGCATCAGCACCATTTTGGGCTATATCGCCGGCGGGCAGTTTACCTAACAACAGCTTTCCTGGGCAGGTTCCAGCGGTTAACCAGTACTTGGGTGCACCAACCTCCATAAGAAACTGCCAACTTTTTCATATAAATGAGATACGGCCTGACCGGGGCTCGAACCCGTGACCATAGTGATGATAGATTACAGTGGCATACAAGTCAGCGACCTTAACCACTCGACCGAGACGGACACACACATTCTTGAATACACAGAATATTTTAATTTCCTCCGCAACAAGACTTACCTATCGGTGGAACAAGAGGATGTCCGGTCTTGGCACACCAGCCTGGGGGGTGCAGGTCCGGTAAGTCATCCTCCAGCCAGTAGTCATACTTGTCCGACCAACCGTCAAAGTGGATCTTCACCATGTAATCCTCCACTTCCTCGATCGATGCTACTCTCACCAGCAGAGGATTACGTTTATCAACAACTTCAACTTTCATACCAGCTTCAAACGAAATCGCATGTCTCTGAAATTAGTACAAACAGTTTGTTGTCTTTTTGTGTTTAACGTGGTACAAATAGCTTAGGTCAAATGGCAACTCCAGCCGTTATTGGTGGAGGAAGATCTCGGATGTCCCTCGTAGCAGTATTTCAGGTGGGTAGAACCACTGACCTACCACAAGTCAGCTGGATAGCTTCCTCACATGAAATAATTCAAACAGCATATTAAATTACGATGGCTGGAGATGATGACGGCAGTTAAGAACAACTTTTCAATAGATTTTATTCCTTTCAACAACAAAAACAATGATTTAGTTTTATTTATTTTACGATTGCGAAGCAAGTTTTAACAACAATATTAATCACTCTCGTTGGCGCGGATGAAAGCGTAAATGTGGTCATTCGTGTGGGAGGAAACCGGAGTACCCGGAGAAAACTCACCTGTCCAATCTGGCGACCACTGTACCATCTCACATACTTCCAGGTCCGAGGATCGAACCCGGTTGCATTGGTGAGAAGCGAGCGCGCTATCCACTGCGCTAATCGGAAAGCCACAAACAATGTTTTAACCCGATATCTTATGACTGTCACTAGAGTTTTATTTAACTACAATGAACAATGCATTGTGTAAAAGTTTCGGATATGTAAATATTCGGATATTTATTATAATGCTTATATTCCTTACACTCCCATTTCGATTACAAACTATTTGGATCCTACAGTCAAACCTGTCTTAATCAGCCAGCCAAGAGAATCTCAGAAAGTGGCTGCTTAGTACAGGTGACTGCTTAGTAGCGGTGACCACTAACAAATGTTTGATATGTATACTTAGTCTTCTACAGTTGTCACGTTGCTGGTAAATGCCATTTTTATTCGGATACCGTCTGCCGGGGTTTTTTTTGGGGGGGGGCGGGGTTAGGCGTAAAATAATGAACGGACAGGGTGGGGGAGGACGATTTCGGCCTAGAGCGATATGGTTTGGAATATTTAATCAGCTCGACTAATCCATCTTACTTTTTTGAAAGCTCTGGCAGGCACTTGCTGTGTTTTTGTTTTGCTGAGGAATTTCTCCCAAGTGAATCCACTGATATCCTTCCAATCTGAAATTAGTAAGCCATAAAATAAATCTAGTCATTGCTGGGCGTATCTGGTCCTTCAAAGGCCTTGCGACTGTACATTGTGAAGCCTCTGTGGTGTAGATGGATACAGTGTCTGCCTTGTAAACAAGAGGTTGTGAGCTTAGACCTAAACAAAATTGCCAGGTTCGGGTAGGTCGAATTTTGTTTTTATTGTACACTGATATTCTTCTTGGATTTGTGCAAATGTTGTTGCTGGTGATAAAAGTTTAAAAACACGCCTTTCTGTGGTGTTATGTTGACTGCAATGCGTTTTTCCAAATATTTATAACTGAGATTCTTATTTTGACGTTCAGTGTTACAAGACACTTGACGTACAGGGCGTTCATAGACGTCTTTATGATCGTCTACGTGATACTGAGCGAAAAATAGCGAAAAGTACAGTAAACCCTGAAAAGGACAAAAAAAGAAATTAATTCTTTAACATTTTTCTTTCTTTTTAGGATCGGTCTTTAAAAAGCTAGGGTCGGCGTCATTTTATAGGTAGGGTCGGGTTCCCCGAACCAAACCATTTTTTATTAGGTCAGTGCAGAACCACGGTGGCGTTGTCCTTAGGCAAGACTCTTAATTCTAACTTGCCTCTTCTCTCTCACGCAATCCATCAGGAGTGAGGTATCAACAGCGATTAATCTAATGTTTTAAACTTGTTTCGCAATCAAGTTACAAATTTGTACAAAATGTTATGTATTGACTACAAGTTCTATATTTCAACTGCCTGGTAGCACTCGTATATCCATTGCATCTAAGTCTCTAGGTCTGCTGGTTATCTGGCATTACACATACACTGTCTGGTAGCACTCGTATATCCATTGCATCTAAGTCTCTAGGTCTGCTGGTTATCTGGCATTACACATACAGTGCCTGGTAGCACTCGTATATCCATTGCATCTAGGTCTCTAGGTCTGCTGGTTATCTGGCATTACACATACAGTGTCTGGTAGCACTCGTATATCCATTGCATCTAAGTCTCTAGGTCTGCTGGTTATCTGGCATTACACATACAGTGTCTGGTAGCACTCGTATATCCATTGCATCTAAGTCTCTAGGTCTGCTGGTTATCTGGCATTACACATACAGTGTCTGGTAGCACTCGTATATCCATTGCATCTAGGTCTGCTGGTTATCTGGCATTACACATACAGTGCCTGGTAGCACTCGTATATCCATTGCATCTAAGTCTCTAGGTCTGCTGGTTATCTGGCATTACACATACAGTGCCTGGTAGCACTCGTATATCCATTGCATCTAAGTCTCTAGGTCTGCTGGTTATCTGGCATTACACATACACTGTCTGGTAGCACTCGTATATCCATTGCATCTAAGTCTCTAGGTCTGCTGGTTATCTGGCATTACACATACAGTGCCTGGTAGCACTCGTATATCCATTGCATCTAAGTCTCTAGGTCTGCTGGTTATCTGGCATTACACATACACTGTCTGGTAGCACTCGTATATCCATTGCATCTAAGTCTCTAGGTCTGCTGGTTATCTGGCATTACACATACAGTGCCTGGTAGCACTCGTATATCCATTGCATCTAAGTCTCTAGGTCTGCTGGTTATCTGGCATTACACATACACTGTCTGGTAGCACTCGTATATCCATTGCATCTAAGTCTCTAGGTCTGCTGGTTATCTGGCATTACACATACAGTGCCTGGTAGCACTCGTATATCCATTGCATCTAAGTCTCTAGGTCTTCTGGTTATCTGGCATTACACATACAGTGTCTGGTAGCACTCGTATATCCATTGCATCTAAGTCTCTAGGTCTGCTGGTTATCTGGCATTACACATACAGTGTCTGGTAGCACTCGTATATCCATTGCATCTAGGTCTGCTGGTTATCTGGCATTACACATACAGTGCCTGGTAGCACTCGTATATCCATTGCATCTAAGTCTCTAGGTCTGCTGGTTATCTGGCATTACACATACAGTGCCTGGTAGCACTCGTATATCCATTGCATCTAAGTCTCTAGGTCTGCTGGTTATCTGGCATTACACATACAGTGTCTGGTAGCACTCGTATATCCATTGCATCTAGGTCTGCTGGTTATCTGGCATTACACATACAGTGCCTGGTAGCACTCGTATATCCATTGCATCTAAGTCTCTAGGTCTGCTGGTTATCTGGCATTACACATACAGTGCCTGGGAGCACACGTATATCCATTGCATCTAAGTCTCTAGGTCTGCTGGTTATCTGGCATTACACATACAGTGCCTGGTAGCACTCGTATATCCATTGCATCTAAGTCTCTAGGTCTGCTGGTTATCTGGCATTACACATACACTGTCTGGTAGCACTCGTATATCCATTGCATCTAAGTCTCTAGGTCTGCTGGTTATCTGGCATTACACATACAGTGCCTGGTAGCACTCGTATATCCATTGCATCTAAGTCTCTAGGTCTGCTGGTTATCTGGCATTACACATACAGTGTCTGGTAGCACTCGTATATCCATTGCATCTAGGTCTGCTGGTTATCTGGCATTACACATACAGTGCCTGGTAGCACTCGTATATCCATTGCATCTAAGTCTCTAGGTCTGCTGGTTATCTGGCATTACACATACAGTGCCTGGGAGCACACGTATATCCATTGCATCTAAGTCTCTAGGTCTGCTGGTTATCTGGCATTACACATACAGTGCCTGGTAGCACTCGTATATCCATTGCATCTAAGTCTTTAGGTCTGCTGGTTATCTGGCATTACACATACAGTGCCTGGTAGCACTCGTATATCCATTGCATCTAAGTCTCTAGGTCTGCTGGTTATCTGGCATTACACATACAGTGTCTGGTAGCACTCGTATATCCATTGCATCTAGGTCTTCTGGTTATCTGGCATTTCACATACAGTCAAACCTCTATTGCAGTTACCTTTATTAAGCAGCCAGCTTTCAGATTTCCAATGAGACATCTTTATATATAATTGACATTTTAGAGTAACTGGTTCCCAATGAACTGTATCCATGCCGGATACCAAAGCTTGGACACATTAACCAGCAATGCTATGATGTACATGAAATAATACTGAACAGGCATATTCAGGAAATCAAATATGCCGGTCTAAGGAACAAACTAAATAGCGAGCCGATCGGTTTGCTAGCGAATTGTGCCGGGAACTGAATATGCCGTTGCAAAGGAAACAGGTATATCGAGAGTTGACTGTACATGTAACATATAACAAACAGAGCTATATCTTATATCCCATCATATAACGTATTGTCCTCAAACTGTGACATTGTGTTTGTTTTGGGGGGGGATTTAAAGTCGCAACAACAGCTTAGTTCATATGGCGACTCTCCAGCAATTATTGGTGGAGGAAGTCCCAGTGATACCCTCCAAACAGTATTTCAGGCACAGACAGGCACCCGGGTAGCACCACCAACCTTCCATAAGCTGGTTAGCTTCCTCACTTGAAAGAAATCGACACACCCAGTGGGATTTGATCTTACAGCGGTGAGGAGCAAGTGATTTGAAATGAACGACCGTATAACATACAGTCCTGTGATGGTGAACATTTGGTCTAGGTTAATACACAATCACAAACTGCATAGAGAAGTCACCATACATACAATTACAGGCCAACATACAATTACAGGCCAGCAAACAATTACAGGCCAGCACACAATTACAGGCAAGCACACAATTACAGGCCAGTAAAAAATTACAGGCCAACATACAATTACAGGCAAGCACACAATTACAGGTCAACATACACTTACAGGCCAGCAAACAATTACAGGCCAACATACAATTACAGGCCAGCAAACAATTACAGGCCAACATACACTTACAGGCCAGCAAACAATTACAGGCCAACATACACTTACAGGCCAGCAAACAATTACAGGCCAACATACAATTACAGACAAGCACACAATTACAGGCCAGCATACAATTACAGGCAAGCACACAATTACAGACAAGCACACAATTACAGGCAAGCACACAATTACAGGCCAGCACACAATTACAGGCAAGCACACAATTACAGGCCAGCAAACAATTACAGGCCAACATACAATTACAGGCAAGCACACAATTACAGGCCAACATACACTTACAGGCCAGCAAACAATTACAGGCCAGCAAACAATTACAGACAAGCACACAATTACAGGCCAGCATACAATTACAGGCAAGCACACAATTACAGACAAGCACACAATTACAGGCAAGCACACAATTACAGGCAAGCACACAATTACAGGCCAGCATACAATTACAGGTCAGCACACAATTACAGGCCAGCACACAATTACAGGCCAGCACACAATTACAGGTCAGCACACAATTACAGGCCAGCACACAATTACAGGTCAGCACACAATTACAGGCAAGCACACAATTACAGACAAGCATACAATTACAGACAAGCACACAATTACAGGCCAGCACACAATTACAGGCCAGCACACAATTACAGGCCAGCACACAATTACAAATTACAGGCCAGCACACAATTACAGGTCAGCAGCACAATTACAGGTCAGCAGCACAATTACAGGCCAGCACACAATTACAGGTCAGCACACAATTACAGGTCAGCACACAATTACAGGTCAGCACACAATTACAGGCCAGCACACAATTACAGGTCAGCAGCACAATTACAGGTCAGCACACAATTACAGGTCAGCACACAATTACAGGCCAGCATACAATTACAGGCCAGCACACAATTACAGGCCAGCACACAATTACAGGTCAGCACACAATTACAGACAAGCACACAATTACAGACAAGCACACAATTACAGGCAAGCACACAATTACAGGTCAGCACACTTACAGGTCAGCACACAATTACAGGTCAGCACACAATTACAGGCCAGCACACAATTACAGACAAGCACACAATTACAGGTCAGCACACAATTACAGGCCAGCACACAATTACAGACAAGCACACAATTACAGGCCAGCATACAATTACAGGCCAGCACACAATTACAGGCCAGCACACAATTACAGGTCAGCACACAATTACAGGCAAGCACACAATTACAGGCCAGCAAACAATTACAGGCCAACATACAATTACAGGCAAGCACACAATTACAGGCCAACATACACTTACAGGCCAGCAAACAATTACAGGCCAGCAAACAATTACAGACAAGCACACAATTACAGGCAAGCACACAATTACAGGCCAGCATACAATTACAGGCAAGCACACAATTACAGACAAGCACACAATTACAGGCAAGCACACAATTACAGGCAAGCACACAATTACAGGCAAGCACACAATTACAGGCCAGCATACAATTACAGGTCAGCACACAATTACAGGCCAGCACACAATTACAGGTCAGCACACAATTACAGGCCAGCACACAATTACAGGTCAGCACACAATTACAGGCAAGCACACAATTACAGACAAGCATACAATTACAGACAAGCACACAATTACAGGCCAGCACACAATTACAGGCCAGCACACAATTACAGGCCAGCACACAATTACAAATTACAGGTCAGCAGCACAATTACAGGTCAGCACACAATTACAGGCCAGCACACAATTACAGGTCAGCACACAATTACAGGTCAGCACACAATTACAGGTCAGCACACAATTACAGGTCAGCACACAATTACAGGCCAGCACACAATTACAGGTCAGCAGCACAATTACAGGTCAGCACACAATTACAGGTCAGCACACAATTACAGGCCAGCATACAATTACAGACAAGCACACAATTACAGGCCAGCACACAATTACAGGTCAGCACACAATTACAGACAAGCACACAATTACAGGTCAGCACACAATTACAGGCAAGCACACAATTACAGGTCAGCACAATTACAGGTCAGCACACAATTACAGGTCAGCACACAATTACAGGTCAGCACACAATTACAGGCCAGCACACAATTACAGGCCAGCACACAATTACAGACAAGCACACAATTACAGGTCAGCACACAATTACAGGCCAGCACACAATTACAGACAAGCACACAATTACAGGCCAGCATACAATTACAGGCCAGCACACAATTACAGGCCAGCACACAATTACAGGTCAGCACACAATTACAGGCCAGCACACAATTACAGGTCAGCACACAATTACAGGCCAGCACACAATTACAGACAAGCACACAATTACAGGCCAGCATACAATTACAGACAAGCACACAATTACAGGCCAGCACACATTGCTTCCTCTCTCCTCCCTTACGGAAATGGACTCTGCCAAAAACAATTCTTCGAGAGCAATTATTAGACAAAATTTGTAATAACTACTTTCGCAATTGAGCTCAAAAAAATGTGTACACACTAAACCAACCTAGAGGCGGAGACAAAACAAGTTCATTGTCTTCGCAGTGGCCGATTGGATGAATGAATGGTGAGGTCATGTCGCACCAATAGTCGTAATTATCTTCCCAACTGTCGAAATGTATGAGAACATTATCGCCGAGCGTGTCAGCTACACTCGCCACACAGATCAGGGACGAGTTCTTCTTGTCTACTGCTTCCAGTTTACTCCCAACTCTAAACAGGTTAGGCGTCACAGACTGAAAAATAAGACAATTATTGAAAAATGTCATCAGCAAATCCATAGGCATACCTGAATCTATATGTAAAGTCATAAAGTGTTATCTTCCAACAAATCAATTTTTTAATGTAGATTGCAAGTTTGCTAACGAGTTGAGGTAATTTCAGATATGTAGTGCAGTGGTCAGGTTAGATATGTAGTGCAGTAGACAGGTTAGATATGTAGTGCAGTGGACAGGTTAGATATGTAGTGCAGTAGACAGGTTAGAGGATATGTAGTGCAGTGGACAGGTTAGATATGTAGTGCAGTGGTCAGGTTAGATATGTAGTGCAGTGGACAGGTTAGATATGTAGTGCAGCAGTCAGGTTAGATATGTAGTGCAGTAGACAGGTTAGATATGTAGTGCAGCAGACAGGTTAGATATGTAGTGCAGTAGACAGGTTAGATATGTAGTGCAGTGGTCAGGTTAGATATGTAGTGCAGTGGACAGGTTAGATATGTAGTGCAGCAGTCAGGTTAGATATGTAGTGCAGTAGACAGGTTAGATATGTAGTGCAGTAGACAGGTTAGATATGTAGTGCAGTGGACAGGTTAGATATGTAGTGCAGTGGACAGGTTAGATATGTAGTGCAGTAGACAGGTTAGAGGATATGTAGTGCAGTGGACAGGTTAGATATGTAGTGCAGTGGTCAGGTTAGATATGTAGTGCAGTGGACAGGTTAGATATGTAGTGCAGCAGTCAGGTTAGATATGTAGTGCAGTAGACAGGTTAGATATGTAGTGCAGTAGACAGGTTAGATATGTAGTGCAGTGGACAGGTTAGATATGTAGTGCAGTGGACAGGTTAGATATGTAGTGCAGTAGACAGGTTAGAGGATATGTAGTGCAGTGGACAGGTTAGATATGTAGTGCAGTGGTCAGGTTAGATATGTAGTGCAGTGGACAGGTTAGATATGTAGTGCAGTGGTCAGGTTAGAGGATATGTAGTGCAGCAGTCAGGTTAGAGGATATGTAGTGCAGCAGTCAGGTTAGAGGATATGTAGTGCAGCAGTCAGGTTAGAGGATACGTAGTGCAGCAGTCAGGTTAGAGGATATGTAGTGCAGTGGACAGGTTAGAGGATATGTAGTGCAGCAGTCAGGTTAGAGGATATGTAGTGCAGCAGTCAGGTTAGAGGATATGTAGTGCAGTGGACAGGTTAGAGGATATGTAGTGCAGCAGTCAGGTTAGAGGATATGTAGTGCAGCAGTCAGGTTAGAGGATATGTAGTGCAGTGGACAGGTTAGAGGATATGTAGTGCAGCAGTCAGGTTAGAGGATATGTAGTGCAGTGGACAGGTTAGAGGATATGTAGTGCAGCAGTCAGGTTAGAGGATATGTAGTGCAGCAGTCAGGTTAGAGGATATGTAGTGCAGCAGTCAGGTTAGAGGATATGTAGTGCCGCAGTCAGGTTAGAGGATATGTAGTGCAGCAGTCAGGTTAGAGGATATGTAGTGCAGCAGTCAGCTTAGAGGATATGTAGTGCAGTGGTCAGGTTAGATATGTAGTGCAGTAGACAGGTTAGATATGTAGTGCAGTGGACAGGTTAGATATGTAGTGCAGTAGACAGGTTAGAGGATATGTAGTGCAGTGGACAGGTTAGATATGTAGTGCAGTGGTCAGGTTAGAGGATATGTAGTGCAGCAGTCAGGTTAGAGGATATGTAGTGCAGCAGTCAGGTTAGAGGATATGTAGTGCAGCAGTCAGGTTAGAGGATACGTAGTGCAGCAGTCAGGTTAGAGGATATGTAGTGCAGTGGACAGGTTAGAGGATATGTAGTGCAGTGGACAGGTTAGAGGATATGTAGTGCAGCAGTCAGGTTAGAGGATATGTAGTGCAGCAGTCAGGTTAGAGGATATGTAGTGCAGTGGACAGGTTAGAGGATATGTAGTGCAGCAGTCAGGTTAGAGGATATGTAGTGCAGCAGTCAGGTTAGAGGATATGTAGTGCAGTGGACAGGTTAGAGGATATGTAGTGCAGTGGACAGGTTAGAGGATATGTAGTGCAGCAGTCAGGTTAGAGGATATGTAGTGCAGCAGTCAGGTTAGAGGATATGTAGTGCAGTGGACAGGTTAGAGGATATGTAGTGCAGCAGTCAGGTTAGAGGATATGTAGTGCAGCAATCAGGTTAGAGGATATGTAGTGCAGTGGACAGGTTAGAGGATATGTAGTGCAGTGGACAGGTTAGAGGATATGTAGTGCAGTGGTCAGGTTAGATGATATGTAGTGCAGCAGCCAGGTTAGAGGATATGTAGTGCAGCAGCCAGGTTAGAGGATATGTAGTGCAGTGGTCAGGTTAGATGATATGTAGTGCAGCAGCCAGGTTAGAGGATATGTAGTGCAGTGGTCAGGTTAGATGATATGTAGTGCAGCAGTCAGGTTAGAGGATATGTAGTGCAGCAGCCAGGTTAGAGGATATGTAGTGTAATCAACCGTTATAATTAATTCTTTAATTGATCTCTAGGATTTCGAATTGTCACCTACCTGTACAGGTTGATTAGAAAACAGTGATTTTGGCACAGGTACTCCTTTGGTAAGTTTTAAATATGCATTCCATGAAAACTCCTCTATCGTGAAACCTGCAAAATGTTGTTTACAATGTTGTTCGAATACAAGTAAAATATGCCATGCAACACAAGTCACGCTGTATACAGCAAATCCTCTTGTAATACTTCCCTACATATAACGATACTAAGCATGTAACGGTATATTGTATGAAACGATCTATGGCAAGTCAGCTCCATATTCATTAACTATTCGCATGTTAGCAGCGACAATAACAGTCAAATTTGTCATGGAATTTCATTAGTTTTCAGCTACATATAAGAAAAAACATTTATTTATCGTCGCTACCGGTTGCCCATATGAGCGACCGGCAGCTTACCTAACAATACGTTTCCTTGGCCGGCTCCAGCGGTTAACTAGTACTTGGTACACCAACCTCCATAAGAAACTGCCAAAATTTTCATATAACGAGACACGGTCTGAGCGGGGCTCGAACCCGAGAATATCAGTGATGATAGGTTACAGTGAATACGGGTCAGCGACCGGAACCACTTGAAGACGGAGGCGGACATTAATGAATTGTCGTCTGCTACACTTATTTGAACTATTTATTGCCTATATTTTACCCAGCAGGCAAAGAGTACTGCGAGCTCTACTCTATTTATACCATATTGAATTCCTATGTTACAAATCTGTGGTAAACTTGTGATTTAACTAGGATTTAGCAGTATAAGTACGATGTGGCTGCTGCTGTTTCCACAGCTTAGTTTATACAAATTTATTTTAGCTTGATTGCGAAACAAGTTTTCCAACTTATATTAATCACTCTCGAGACCTCATTCCTGATGGAATCCATCGCCACGAGGGAGAGAGAAAAGGCAACATGGAATTTAAATGCATTGCCTAAGGGCACAATCGAAATGGCTCTAGCGGGGCTCGAACTCCGGACCTGAAGCAAACGTGCATCCACTGCACTATCACGACTTCCACAGCTTACATTTTGATTGTTGCACATAATGAGCGCCATTGATGGTTTTCTATTACCTCCCTTGATAGTTAAGGCTTGATTTATCCAGAAACGTATATTGATCCTTTTCGTTGGAATCCTTTTGTTGGAAACCAGATGTTGTTGTATGATAAATGTGAGTTTATCATGATCATTTATTTAATTGTTTGTTTGTTCGGGTACCTTAAAGAGTATTATGGGGCAGTAACTGAATAATGTACCTTAAAGAGTATTAAGGGGCAGTAACTGAATAATGTACCTTAAAGAGTATTAAGTGGCAGTAACTGAATAATGTACCTTAAAGAGTATTAAGGGGCAGTAACTGAATAATGTACCTTAAAGAGTATTAAGTGGCAGTAACTGAATAATGTACCTTAAATAGTATTAAGGGGCAGTAACTGAATAATGTACCTTAAAGAGTATTAAGGGGCAGTAACTGAATAATGTACCTTAAAGAGTATTAAGGGGCAGTAACTGAATAATGTACCTTAAAGAGTATTAAGGGGCAGTAACTGAATAATGTACCTTAAAGAGTATTAAGTGGCAGTAACTGAATAATGTACCTTAAATAGTATTAAGGGGCAGTAACTGAATAATGTACCTTAAAGAGTATTAAGGGGCAGTAACTGAATAATGTACCTTAAAGAGTATTAAGGGGCAGTAACTGAATAATGTACCTTAAAGAGTATTAAGGGGCAGTAACTGAATAATGTATCACAATACATTTCAATGTAGGCGTTAATTATGGATTACATGTTTATATACAGTTTAATAATGGCATATCTTTTGCGATTTTCCTTTACCTTTTGGTGGCTGAAGAGGTTTTCCCATTTTTTCACAGAATCCGACAGGAAAAATGAATGCCGAGTCAATGTCCACCCAGAAATCAAAGCACTCAGAGTATCCATCAAAGTGCAGTCTAACTCTATACCCGATCACTTCGGCTACGCTGAGAACACAGAACTTTGATTGGTGCATGGGATCAATGCCTTCAAGTTTCATTCCAACTCGGAAATTGCTCTTCACTGCAGGAAATGGCTGTAAATATGACAGAGTTCTTGCATCCAAACTTGATCACATTTTTATGTACTTACAAGTATTAAAATGTGGCAAGACTAGAAATATTGATGTTGCAAAGATCAATCTTAACACTTACTGTGCTGTGAGACACTCGAATACAGCATGAGACACTCGAATACAGCGTGAGACACTCAAATACATACAGTGTGAGACACTCGAATACAGCATGAGACACTCGAATACAGCATGAGACACTCGAATACAGCATGAGACACTCACATACAGTGCAGGACACTCGAATACATACAGTGTGAGACACTCGAATACATACAGTGTGAGACACTCAAATACAGCGTAAGACACTCGAATACAGCATGAGACACTCGAATACAGTGTGAGACACTCGCATACAGCGCAGGACACTCACATACAGTGCAGGACACTCGCATACAGTGCAGGACACTCGCATACAGCGCGGGACACTCGCATACAGTGCAGGACACTCGAATACAGCACGGGACACTCACATACAGTGCAGGACACTCGCATACAGCGTGAGACACTCGAATACAGCGCGGGACACTCACATACAGTGTGAGACACTCGAATACAGCGCAGGACACTCACATACAGCGCGGGACACTCACATACAGCGTGAGACACTCGAATACAGCGCGGGACACTCACATACAGCGCGGGACACTCAAATACAGCGTAAGACACTCGAATACAGCATGAGACACTCGAATACAGTGTGAGACACTCGCATACAGCGCAGGACACTCGCATACAGTGCAGGACACTCGCATACAGCGCGGGACACTCACATACAGTGCAGGACACTCGCATACAGTGCAGGACACTCGAATACAGCACGGGACACTCACATACAGTGCAGGACACTCGAATACAGCACGGGACACTCACATACAGTGCAGGACACTCGCATACAGCGTGAGACACTCGAATACAGCGCGGGACACTCACATACAGTGTGAGACACTCGAATACAGCGCAGGACACTCACATACAGCGCGGGACACTCACATACAGTGCAGGACACTCGCATACAGCGTGAGACACTCGAATACAGCGCGGGACACTCACATACAGCGTGAGACACTCGAATACAGCGCGGGACACTCACATACAGCGTGAGACACTCGTAT
Organism: Archivesica marissinica; assembly: GCA_014843695.1. NCBI lineage: Eukaryota > Metazoa > Mollusca > Bivalvia > Venerida > Vesicomyidae > Archivesica > Archivesica marissinica. The sequence goes on along the minus strand of CM026397.1, from coordinate 40,027,974 downwards.
GCAGCTAAGAACACTCAAATACAGCATGGGACACTCGCATAAAGTGCAGGACACTCACATACAGCTAAGGACACTTGCATACATATCTTGTTCCGGTCTTTTTCCACGGATTATTCTCTCACAATATATTTTATTTATATTATTATCATCATTAGTGAAACAACTCGACACAACTCGACACAACTCGACACAACTCGACGTAGTGTGACATGGTTTGTTGTCCGCTTGTTGGCTCGTCTTGGTAAGTGGGTAAACACTAACCTTACTGGTGTATAACTGCAACTTAGTAAATGGTGCGACACTGATCTTACTAATTGGTAACAACGCTGATCTTACTAAATAGTAACAACGCTGATCTTACTAATTGGTAACAACGCTGATCTTACTAATTGGTAACAATGCTGATCTTACTAAATAGTAACAATGCTGATCTTACTAATTGGTAACAATGCTGATCTTACTAAATGGTAACAACGCTGATCTTACTAATTGGTAACAACGCTGATCTTACTAATTGGTAACAATGCTGATCTTACTAAATGGTAACAACGCTGATCTTACTAATTGGTAACAACGCTGATCTTACTAATTGGTAACAATGCTGATCTTACTAAATAGTAACAATGCTGATCTTACTAATTGGTAACAAACAACGCTGATCTTACTAATTGGTAACAATGCTGATCTTACTAAATAGTAACAATGCTTATCTTACTAATTGGTAACAATGCTGATCTTACTAATTGGTAACAACGCTGATCTTACTAAATAGTAACAACGCTGATCTTACTAATTGGTAACAAACAACGCTGATCTTACTAATTGGTAACAAACAAAGCTGATCTTACTAATTGGTAACAACGCTGATCTTACTAATTGGTAACAACGCTGATCTTACTAATTGGTAACAAACAACGCTGATCTTACTAATTGGTAACAAACAACGCTGATCTTACTAATTGGTAACAAACAACGCTGATCTTACTAATTGGTAACAAACAACGCTGATCTTACTAATTGGTAACAAACAACGCTGATCTTACTAATTGGTAACAAACAACGCTGATCTTACTAAATAGTAACAACGCTGATCTTACTGATTGGTAACAACGCTGATCTTACTAATTGGTAACAAACAACGCTGATCTTACTAATTGGTAACAACGCTGATCTTACTAATTGGTAACAACGCTGATCTTACTAAATAGTAACAACGCTGATCTTACTAATTGGTAACAATGCTGATCTTACTAATTGGTAACAACGCTGATCTTACTAAATAGTAACAACGCTGATCTTACTAAATGGTAACAAACAACGCTGATCTTACTAATTGGTAACAACGCTGATCTTACTAATTGGTAACAAACAACGCTGATCTTACTAATTGGTAACAAACAACGCTGATCTTACTAATTGGTAACAACGCTGATCTTACTAATTGGTAACAACGCTGATCTTACTAATTGGTAACAAACAACGCTGATCTTACTAATTGGTAACAAACAATGCTGATCTTACTAATTGGTAACAAACAACGCTGATCTTACTAAATAGTAACAACGCTGATCTTACTGATTGGTAACAACGCTGATCTTACTAATTGGTAACAAACAACGCTGATCTTACTAATTGGTAACAATGCTGATCTTACTAATGGGTGCAACACTGACATAACTAATGGGTGCAACACTGACATAACTAATGGGTGCAACACAGGGTATTAGCCAGGAATTAGAAACAGGGAGTCCAAATAAATTGTGAACGTGGACTTGGCGAGCGAGCGAAGCGTAACCGGTCTGGGGGTTCGGACGCCGTAAGCCCCCCGAGAAAATTTTGTGTTTTGTGTTTTTTCAGAAGGTATCTGGAGTGTATCTGAGGCACATATATATTTATGATTCCACATTTTGGCATATGAATTTTCAAGGCATGATGTGTCATCTGATTCAAGGGAAGAAAGTTTTTGAGAAAATAGATATACATGTAACATTGCATTGTGTTCGAGGTGCCCTCCTCTGGGAATTTATTTATTTAATGGGTCTCTGGTGCATTTTGAAGCTACTCTCCAGTCGAAAAGTATGATTGGACTATTATACAATTTGTCTACACTTGATGTGCATGGTTTGTTTTTTATTTAGCCAATCATCTTATATATTTTGGATTGTATTTGAAACTGGTTTCTAATTGATTTCTTAAAATGATATTGGTGGGAGAGGCATTTATAATTCTAGATGTAAACATGCACAGAATAAATTGGTGATACCCTATACATGCCAGATGCTGATCCATATCCATACTGACAAATATGGATATTGATCACCATATGCTATGCAAAATATTGACCTTTATCATGTTCAATATTTATAACAAACACCATGATTTTTATTCATACAGCATGCTGCATACATGACATGACATTACATGCACTGTTTGCCCTTTCAGCGATTCGCGTCATTAATCTGATGTGACACACTGATATGTTATTAAAAATTGCTGTTTATATATGACAGATTTGTATTCATATATATAGATCTACCTGCTTTCGTGGAGAAAAATGATCGAATGTCTTTGCGAACAGCGACAGATTTCGGCTTTGCTGCCATTTTTACACGAAACGAAACCTACCGCTCGACGTAAGATGCTCTGTGATTGGCTGTTTGCTGAGGTTCAGACGGGCGATCGGCCAATCAGCGTCGGCGTACGAAATCGGTGTGGGATTCACTGGCAGCAGTCATGTGATCGCTTAGAAAAATACTCGAAACAAAACCGAAACTGCGAAAAAGTAACGCATTCCATCAGAGCTTTTGGTGTGGAAATTGAGCATGTTTACGAAATATATTTGAGAACATATGGAAATGGCCGTCCACTACGCCGTCCAACGTAATTTGTGGCCGTCCACTTCTGAGATTGGCCGTCCATTTGGACGGCTCTCTGGCTAATACCCTGGTGCAACACTGACATAACTAATGGGTTCAACACTGACATAACTAATGGGTTCAACACTGACATAACTAATGGGTTCAACACTGACATAGCTAATGGGTTCAACACTGACACAACTAATGGGTGCAACACTGACATAACTAATGGGTTCAACACTGACATAACTAATGGGTGCAACACTGACATAACTACTTGGTGCAACACTGACATAACTAATGGGTTCAACACTGACACAACTAATGGGTGCAACACTGACATAACTAATGGGTTCAACACTGACATAACTAATGGGTGCAACACTGACATAACTACTTGGTGCAACACTGACATAACTAATGGGTGCAACACTGACATAACTACTTGGTGCAACACTGACATAGCTAATTGGTGCAACACTGACATAACTAATGGGTGCAACACTGACATAACTAATGGGTGCAACACTGACATAACTAATGGGTGCAACACTGACATAACTACTTGGTGCAACACTGACATAACTAATGGGTGCAACACTGACATAACTAATGGGTGCAACACTGACATAACTAATGGTGCAACACTGACATAACTACTTGGTGCAACACTGACATAACTAATGGGTGCAACACTGACATAACTAATGGGTGCAACACTGACATAACTACTTGGTGCAACACTGACATAACTAATTGGTGCAACACTGACATAACTAATGGGTGCAACACTGACATAACTAATGGGTGCAACACTGACATAACTAATGGGTTCAACACTGACATAACTAATGGGTTCAACACTGACATAACTAATGGGTTCAACACTGACATAGCTACTTGGTGCAACACTGACATAACTAATTGGTGCAACACTGACATAACTAATTGGTGCAACACTGACATAACTAATGGGTTCAACACTGACATAACTAATGGGTGCAACACTGACATAACTAATGGGTTCAACACTGACATAACTAATGGGTTCAACACTGACATAACTAATGGGTGCAACACTGACATAACTAATGGGTTCAACACTGACATAACTAATGGGTGCAACACTGACATAACTAATGGGTTCAACACTGACATAACTAATGGGTGCAACACTGACATAACTAATGGGTGCAACACTGACATAACTAATGGGTTCAACACTGACATAACTAATGGGTGCAACACTGACATAACTAATGGGTTCAACACTGACATAACTAATGGGTGCAACACTGACATAACTAATGGGTCAACACTGACATAACTAATGGGTGCAACACTGACATAACTAATGGGTGCAACACTGACATAACTAATGGGTGCAACACTGACATAACTAATGGGTCAACACTGACATAACTAATGGTGCAACACTGACATAACTAATGGGTGCAACACTGACATAACTAATGGGTTCAACAATGACATAACTAATGGGTGCAACACTGACATAACTAATGGGTTCAACACTGACATAACTAATGGGTTCAACACTGACATAACTAATGGGTTCAACACTGACATAGCTACTTGGTGCAACACTGACATAGCTAATTGGTGCAACACTGACATAACTAATGGGTGCAACACTGACATAACTACTTGGTGCAACACTGACATAACTAATGGGTGTAACACTGACATAACTAATGGGTGCAACACTGACATAACTAATGGGTGCAACACTGACATAACTAATGGGTTCAACACTGACATAACTAATGGGTTCAACACTGACATAACTAATGGGTTCAACACTGACATAACTAATGGGTGCAACACTGACATAACTAATGGGTGCAACACTGACATAACTACTTGGTGCAACACTGACATAACTAATGGGTGCAACACTGACATAACTAATGGGTTCAACACTGACATAACTAATGGGTGCAACACTGACATAACTAATGGGTTCAACACTGACATAACTAATGGGTGCAACACTGACATAACTAATGGGTGCAACACTGACATAGCTACTTGGTGCAACACTGACATAGCTAATTGGTGCAACACTGACATAACTAATGGGTGCAACAATGACATAACTACTTGGTGCAACACTGACATAACTAATGGGTGTAACACTGACATAACTAATGGGTGCAACACTGACATAACTAATGGGTGCAACACTGACATAACTAATGGGTTCAACACTGACATAACTAATGGGTGCAACACTGACATAACTAATGGGTTCAACACTGACATAGCTACTTGGTGCAACACTGACATAGCTAATTGGTGCAACACTGACATAACTAATGGGTGCAACACTGACATAACTAATGGGTGTAACACTGACATAACTAATGGGTGCAACACTGACATAACTAATGGGTTCAACACTGACATAACTAATGGGTGCAACACTGACATAACTAATGGGTGCAACACTGACATAACTAATTGGTGCACCGCTGATCTTACTAATGGGTGCAACACTGACATAACTAATTGGTGCGTGCTGATCTTACTAATTGGTGCAACACTGACATAACTAATTGGTGCACCGCTGATCTTACTAATTGGTACAACACTTAGCCATATTAATTGGCGCAACACTGACATAACTAAATCGATGCAACACTGAGATAACTAATTGGTGCACTGCTGATCTTACTAATTGGTACAACATGTAGCCATATTAATTGATGCAACACTGACATAGCTAATTGATGCAACCCTGACCTTGTTAATTAGCGAAACTTTGACTTTTTTTCCCGATTGTTGAAATATTGACTCTTGCGAAGATGTGAAACTTTGATTCAACAAATTTCAGATCCAACAATAAGCCAACACACTCGTGATATGTCCATGCATTTGCATACATGTTAAAGAAGGGCCCATACACACTCACATTTTTGAACAGCCTTGCTGGGGCCTCGACTGCCTCTTCTTGTTCAAGGTACCTTGTCCATACAAATGCTTTTGATTTCTTTCCTGTAATTATGACAATTTATGTGAAGCACGTATGCATGGCTCTATCTATGTTAATAAACAGTTAAGGTTTTGGTCCAGCTGATATTAGGTTGTTAGACTGTTCATAATCAGACAAAGTATTTCCCCCCAAAATCTTTAAAAATAATAGACAAGATGGTATTTGAATTCACAGACAGAAAACACCGTTAGAAATGGTGTGACAGAAAACACCGTTAGAAATGGTGTGACAGAAAACAACGTTAGAAATGGTGTGACAGAAAACAACGTTAGAAATGGTGTGACAGAAAACAACGTTAGAAATGGTGTGACAGAAAACAACGTTAGAAATGGTGTGACAGAAAACAACGTTAGAAATGGTGTGAACAAGTTTGCTCATGTTGAAACAGTAAATAGCATTTACAAAAAAGAAGAAGAGTTTTCCAAAATTAACTCTGCATGCTTGCTAAAATAAAGGCTATAAATAGTTCTAATAATTGTAGCAGACGACAATTCATTAATTTGTTGTTCTTATTTGTAACTGACAACTCTGGAAATCTGATCTATTTTACTGTTATTTTCGCTGCTAGTATGCAAATAGCTAAGCATTTACACGCGTCAATTAATATGTACATTGAATACATTTGAATGATCTAATGAAGTTACCAGTAGTCTTGAAGCATGTGTGGGTATAAATACTTATAAAAGAGAGCATATATATAGAGAGAAACCTGATGTTGGAGGCTCAGTCTTTATGTCTTTGTCTTTTGGCAACCCATCTTTCAGCAGTAACTTCTTTTTCCCTTTTTTCATGTTGAGTATCATCTTAGACATGGTTCCCTGCTTCTTAACTTCTCGCATATGTCTGAGGAAAACAATACAACTATTTATAGATAATCAACCAGAAACCTGCCCTGCACAGTCTGCACTGTTAAATTTCCATTTTTATGGTTAAACCATTATTTAGCTTTGCACATTTTAAGTGTTTACGGCGTGCTAAAATTTACATTCTAAATATCTTACTTGCTCTCAAAGGCACGGATACATGTCTGGCTACAGAAACGCCCATCTTTGTAGAAGTCTGTAGTGAAGCCATACTCTCCGCAGTTAGCACACTGACTTATTTCATCCTTGTTGCTCACAGATTTCGCTGGCTCTGAAATATTACAATATCCACTCTGAAGTGTCTGGAAGACACAGCTAATCACTATCTATGCGACCTGTACAAGTCTGTTTTGTTACCCCACCCAGAAACTTCCGTTGAATAGTCATAAGATATGGATCAATATCCATTTTCTATAACAAATATCCATATATTTAAACCATAACCAATGTCCATTTATACTGAACCTAAACTTGGGCCGCACATCATTATTGTGTCCCCATTGCCCGGATCTGCTTCCCTATAAACCATAACCAATGTCCATTTATACTGAACCTAAACTTGGGCCGCACATCATTATTGTGTCCCCATTGCCCGGATCTGCTTCCCTATAAACCATAACCAATGTCCATTTATATTGAACCTAAACTTCAGCCGCACATCATTATTGTGTCCCCATTGCCCGGATCTGCTTCCCTATAAACCATAACCAATGTCCATTTATACTGAACCTAAACTTGGGCCGCACATCATTATTGTGTCCCCATTGCCCGGATCTGCCCCCCTCTTTAAACCCCGACTAATGTCCATTCAATCATTATTATGCCCTCTTTGCCCGGATCTGCCTCTACTATGCATGTACAGCAATGATGTCTTGGTGGAAAGGGGAGTCCGGGCCATGCGCTAACAATTGTTTGCAAACCTAGAACGCCTGTAGGTCAGTCTACTATATGATAGGAGATAAGCTTAACCCTTTCCCACTTAGAGATATCGGCTAATACTGCTATGTCTAAATACATACGACTGCCATTTAGCTATCAATCAGCGGATAAGCAGTCAGCATATCTACCCCACCTCCATAGATATTACTGGAAGTACACGAGATTCTGACAGTTGGTATTATGAATGTTGGTTTGGCTACAACATTGTCAATACTGGTATATGTGGTATTAGTAATGGTGTCAAGGTGTGCTTCTGTGTGGGAAAAGGTTGAGGCAAAACTAGTAGGCTTGTGAAGATTATGTGCAGACCATTCTAAGTTCCTCACCTTGTTTAACTGCAGTGTCAACTTTCTCAGCTTGCTTTTTACTTTTGTCCGGTGTATTGCCGGTACTGTTGTTTACAGGTTCCAAGTTATCAAGCTCGTCACTCGTGTTAAGTGTCTCGTTACATTCCAAGCCATCATCATTAAGTACTTCTAACATACCAAGGTCATTCATATGAAACTGTAAGCAGAATTAATTTATATATTGACAGGAACTATTATCTACTGTTCGTCAAGGATTGTTAAAGCCATAGTGTTTATTATGGTATAGTGAGTGACAAATATTATACTAACATTTAAAGTTGAAACGCATTCGTCGTTTTATTGGCCTCAATTATGTCGACTTCTCTTTGTGTTTATTTCATTCTTCATATCCAACGTTATTTGTGACTTGGTAAATAATTGAAAACAGTAATTTCACAAAGACCAGTTCATGTATGGACAGATTTTCAACATTTTATTTGGAATCGAAATAAATTATTGTCGACAAAAAATGTAATTGTAGTAAGAACATAATCACGATTTCAAATGATCTGCTCATTAGAATATATTAGACCCTCTAATCTAAAGCTTTATGGGACTTTAACATAAATAAAGATCATCGGGACTTTAATATACTAGTAAATACAGATGCAAACATATTAAGAATTATGTAATCAGATAAATGTCTTACAGAATTGTATATAAAATGCATATAACTAATTGCACCAAGTTTGAATGACCAAGCGACGCACCTTGAGATTGCTGCCGGGTAGTTCACCCACACCATCCTTCCAGGTCATAGCATCAACGGCATTGAACTCCACATCCTGTTTCTCCGTTCCATCTGTCTTGTCATCTCCATTTTCAACCTTCTCTGTTTTGTCTTTATCAACTTCCAGGTGTTTACTCGAGTCTTCCTCTTTTTCTACTTTAAGTTTAACACTTTCATTACTGTTTTTCATCTGCATAGGCTCATGAACGTTCATGTTAGTGTTGGCTTCAATTTTTATATTTGATCCTACCTTTTGGGTTTGCTTGTTTTCGTTACAATCCTTTTTGCTTTCGCTCTTGAATTTACTTTTGTATTTATCAACGTCTTCCTCTTTTATAGCACTTGTTCCTGTCGTATTACTTGTCAGTACAGGTTTCAGATCACTGACTGGTTTCGTATCTGAAGCTTTTGGTTCTGCAGGAGTGATGGGTGATTTATTCAACCTATGTGGCAACAATCGCGAGCTTTGCTTTACTAACTCCCAGTTTTTCTGAGCTGGAATTATACTGGTTTTTGGAACACTTATCTTTTGATTGACAGCCTGCTTACTGATTGTTGTCATAATAATATTTTTCGAGGAACCAACATCTACAACAGTAGCTGTTGGCACTACGGATGAGCTGTCCGATATTTTGCTGGATGTGTCAGTAGTTGTGACAAGCATCTGTGTTCTAGCAGTAATTGTTTTCCCCATAACATGCTGTCCTGCCCTACTTACTGGGGTGGTTATCAGAATATGCTTACTGTCTGAAGTAGCAGTTTGAGCTTGTAGAGGCCATGAGATTTTTGCTGGACCAGTTGGTAGCATAATCTGGGCTTCTGCCATCGTAACCTTACCCTTGCTCAGCTTCTCTGTTTTAACAAATTGTGTTACGACTGGTGCAGAATTGGAGGGAACTATTGTATACTGTTTATTACTTATCATGAATGAACTGCCTTTTCCAAGTCGAGCAATCGATGTAGTCTGACCAGGCTTTGTAACGGTCATTAACCCAGTTGTAGTGGTATTGATCACTTGACCACCAGTCAAATTTCCAAATACTTTATTTCCAGTAATGTAAGTTTTTGTTGCAGCATTTGATGCTGCTGGTATCGTTACTTTTGGAACAGTGATGTTTGCTATGCCACTTTGGGAAGTCAAAGTCTCATTACTCTGCAGTAGAGACCTTGCATTTGTGTCGGGTGTATTCAGGGACACCAGAGAGAGAGCTTTAGAGCTGTCAAGCAACGATTTCGATCCTTGAGCATTCCAGTTCACAGGAACCTGGAAACTAATTTGTGTCTGTATTGGACCAAGTTTGACTGGTTCAATTGGTTTACTACTATCAGATTGTATCGTTCGTTTCTGACTTTGTGCATCCACAACACTTGGATTGGATTTCACTGGTTTAGTGACAGATGTACTAGGAATGGCGGATCTACTGGGAAGTGTGATAACCTGGGGTGATGGATATCTTGGAGCAGTTGAACTCAGTGTTATATTTGACGGAGGGGTTACCGGCGATTTGGGCTGGCTACCATATGTGCCGGGAGCAATCTGAAGAGTAACTTTGCCATCCGATGTCCAGCCGTGTTGTACAGGAATCTACAGAAGAGAATAGAAGGTTCAACACATTAACATCAACACTAGAAAACCGAAAAATGACAAAATTGAATCATCATTTGAATGTTTATCATTTTTATTAACAATTCTAGAAAATTGTATGTTTTCAATCAACTGGTGCTGTAGAATTCTCTTTGAAGTTCTGTTTTATTATTTTTATTTATGTATCGGACGAAATTAGACGATAACCGTATAATTGTAATTATGAATACATGTGTATATATGTATATACCAAAATTAGAATTTTATCTGAATGCCATAGAGTTGTAAGTATAAAATCGTTCATATACAATTATTGTACACGTATGGTGATTTTTTTTTTGCACTGTGAAACGGGCTTACCCTAATCCGTCAGATTTGTAATAATTGAATATGCATGCATTGTAATAATGTTATAATAATTACTGTTGTTCATGTCAACAAACGGGCACTGCAGCAGCGAACTAAAGACGGATATAGATTATCAAAAGACCAAGTGCATAATCACCTCACCACTGCTAGCTAAGATAAGCCTAGCCTTTCTTGGAAATAACCTCGGAAATAACCAAACGAGAGGATCGGTGAGTGGGCCACATAAAATGATGGCTGCGAAACAAATCAAGAATCTTAGAACTAACTATATTCTTCCATTCCCCTTTTGTTCTGGGCATAGCAACAGCGATACGATCATCTAGCAACAGCCATACGATCATCTAGCAACCGCCATACGATCATCTAGCAACAGCCATACGATCATCTAGCAACAGCCATACGATCATCTAGCAACAGCAATACTATCATCTAGCAACAGCCATACGATCATCTAGCAACAGCCATACGATCATCTAGCAACAGCCATACGATCATCTAGCAACAGCCATACGATCATCTAGCAACAGCAATACAATCATCTAGCAACAGCAATACTATCATCTAGCAACAGCCATACGATCATCTAGCAACAGCCATACGATCATCTAGCAACAGCCATACGATCATCTAGCAACAGCCATACGATCATCTAGCAACAGCCATACGATCATCTAGCAACAGCAATACGATCATCTAGCAACAGCCATACGATCATCTAGCAACAGCCATACGATCATCTAGCAACAGCAATACTATCATCTAGCAACAGCCATACGATCATCTAGCAACAGCAATACGATCATCTAGCAACAGCCATACGATCATCTAGCAACAGCGATACGATCATCTAGCAACAGCGATGCGGTCATCTAGCAACAGCGATACGATCATCTAGCAACAGCAATACGATCATCTAGCAACAGCAATACGATCATCTAGCAACAGCAATACGATCATCTAGCTACTTCTAAGAAAACGTTTTTCCACAAATTGTATTAACAGAATGTGTACTTACATATTGCGGACAGGGCATGTACTGCGGGCTGGTTACTGCAAGCCGGGTACTCGGAACTGACTGCGGATAAAGAGAGGAAATGAAGCATACAACATATTCATATAAAACCACAATATTATCTCATTACAGTCAAACCTGTCTTAAGCAGCCAGCCAAGGGAGTCAGACAAAGTGGCTGCTTAGCACAGGTGGCTGCTTAATAGAGGTCAAATATATAATAAAACAACCAATTGGGAATCTGGAAACTGGCTGCTTAATACAGGTTGGCTGCTTAATGGAGGTGATCACTAACACAGGTTTGACTGTATTACCGTAGTATTAATATAAAGTCACAAACATGATCAAAAAAGCTAAGTTTGTATCGGGTGATCGAATGTGCATATCCGCAGGCCTGTAGGTTATATAACTTTTTTCAAATCTCAAACTCACGTGATTTGATTGGTTGATTCCGAGTTTTGCACTCGGCTGAACTAATGAGAAGCTTGAGACAGAGTTTGAGATTGGAGAAAAGTTTTATAACCTCCAGGCCAAGGCCTGGCGCAAAACAAGTTCAATTCTTGTATGCTCACAGACCCATACACCACCATTGTACCTTTCGGTGCTCAATTTATTAGTCGGGCCCAAAACTAAAAATAGTTAGGAAAGCCCACGACCATCAGTTTACTCATATACAATTCGGAAGTCAACAATCATGTGAAGTGAGAGGATCCAAATTAATAGGGTTTATCTATGACCAACTCAGGGTTTGTAAAGTTTCAGGTCTGCGTCACATAAGGATCTACGGTTTCGAGTGGAAACGAGACAATATGTATCCACAGTCGGGGAAACATAACATTATTACAAATTCTTTCCATTTCCTTCTTCTTTAGGAAAAGTGTCACAACCATGCCACGGTAAGTGTCTACATACCTACTTTGCCAAGGTAAGTGTCTACACACCTACTTTGCCTAGGTAAGTGTCTACATATCTACTTTGCCAAGGTAAGTGTCTACACACCCACATTGTCGAGGTAAGTGTGCGAACACCTACATTGTCGAGGTAAGTGTGTGAACACCTACTTTGTTGAGGTAAGTGTGTGCACACCTACTTTGCCTAGGTAAGTGCCTACATACCTACTTTGTAGAGTTAAGTGTCTACACACCTACTTTGTCGAGGTAAGTGTGTGAACACCTACTTTGCCTAGGTAAGTGCCTACACACCTACTTTGCCTAGGTAAGTGTCTATATAACTACTTTGCCTAGGTAATTGTCTACATACCTACTTTGCCGAGGAATGTTAATCATTATGTATGTCTGCCTTGTCTAGGTAAGAGAGTCCATGCCAAAACATTTTAAATTTTAAACATGCCTGTGCTGCGTATATAAGAGTCTACATAATTGAAATGCCAAGGAATGTACGTCCATGCCTAGGCACTGTCTACATACCTACCTTGTGACGGTGATCATTGTGGTGGGAAAGTGGTTGGAGACTGTCTACATACCTACCTTATGGAGGGAATCACTATGGAGGGTATATGGTTGGAGACTGTCTACATACCTACCTTATGGAGGGAATCACTATGGATGGTATGTGGTTGGAGACTGTCTACATACCTACCTTATGGAGGGGATCACTATGGAGGGTATATGGTTGGAGACTGTCTACATACCTACCTTATGGAGGGAATCACTATGGATGGTATGTGGTTGGAGACTGTCTACATACCTACCTTATGGAGGGGATCACTATGGAGGGTATATGGTTGGAGACTGTCTACATACCTACCTTATGGAGGGAATCACTATGGATGGTATGTGGTGGAGACTGTCTACATACCTACCTTATGGAGGGGATCACCATGGAGGGTATATGGTTGGAGACTGTCTACATACCTACCTTATGGAGGGGATCACTATGGAGGGTATATGGTTGGAGACTGTCTACATACCTACCTTATGGAGGGAATCACTATGGAGGGTATATGGTTGGAGACTGTCTACATACCTACCTTGTGGCGGTGATTATTGTGGTGGGAAAGTGGTTGGAGACTGTCTACATGCCTACCTTATGGAGGGGATCACTATGGAGGGTATATGGTTGGAGACTGTCTACATACCTACCTTATGGAGGGGATCACTATGGAGGGTATATGGTTGGAGACTGTCTACATACCTACCTTATGGAGGGGATCACTATGGAGGGTATATGGTTAGAGACTGTCTACATACCTACCTTATGGAGGGGATCACCATGGAGGGTATATGGTTGGAGACTGTCTACATACCTACCTTGTGGCGGTGATCATTGTGGTGGGAAAGTGGTTGGAGACTGTCTACATGCCTACCTTATGGAGGGAATCACTATGGATGGTATGTGGTTGGAGACTGGGTCTGACATTCCCTGTTGTAACAGCTACTGTAGCTCGAGTTAAGAACTTGCTCTTCCCTGTCAAAAGTTTAAACAAAATGGCCTTTTATTAAAAGTAACACAGAACAGAATGTGATGTTGTATGATTTTTCAGCCCAATGAGTCATATTCCTGTTAAAATAGAACTTTCCAGTAAATTACTTTAATAATGCACATAAATTTCATTGCTATATATTTACATCTCTATTGCATTTCCTTCGATGAACGTAGTGCCCTGATTGCATACATTTTCATACGAGGGTTTCCAACTAATGACATACAGCTGACATGCTCACTTGAAGCTACGAGCATGCGCAGTGTTAGGCAGCGTCCGTCATGAGAAAAGGCGTGTCGTACAGTTTACACTGTTCCAAGGATGATCTATTTACCTGTTCCAGGCACACTGTAAGTTGCAAATCTGGACTAAACACATTTTAAATGCAAAGTGTGCTATATTTTCTTTGTGTCTTTAAAATACTTTCCATCGGGATATGTACTACATTGGGCGTGCTTAAAGTTAGTGTGGATGCCTTTGACCTCCACACACTTTAACTACGCCCAATGTAGTTCATACCCGAATGGAAACTATTGACCCACGATTCAGGTTGGATTTCTGCAAAACTTGGGTAATACTGGTTTGGTAATGAATATAATACTTTATACAAATTTATTTTAGTTTGATTGCGAAACAAGTTCTTACAACTTATATTAATCGCTCTCGAGACCTCATTCCTGATGTAATCCATCACCATGAGGGAGAGAGAAGAGGCATCACCATGAGGGAGAGAGAAGAGGCAATGTGGAATTTAAATGCCTTGCCTAAGGGCACAATCGTAACAGCTCCAGTGGAGGCTCGAACTCCGGGCATTTTGCACCTGAAGCGAACGCGCTTACCACTGTGCTATTACGACTTCCATGAATGAATATAATTGTATGCATACCAGTTTTCGGGCCTCTAAGGTTTACAGGTGAATAACTTGCAATAACTTGTAGTCGGTCTCTTTTAATGCAGGCGAAATAAATAAATATGTATTACTACGTAAAGTGGTCATTTACGTAAAGTGGTCATTCGTGCATTTAATGCACTCGTCTAAAATCAGATTGCACAACATTTCAAAATAAAATATAATTTCACTCACATGTGAATTCAAATGGCGTCGAAAAAAGTATCTGTCCAACAGTTGTCGGACCACCAATCAAAATTCATGTAGAAATATACTGATTAGTTACAAGTGTGTACCCTGTAAACTCAGCACCTCATAATGACAGTGGCGACGCCGGAAGAACAAAATCACGTGAATAAACTAGCATCCGGAAACAGGTGGGGCACAAAAACAGGGCGATTGACTATAATTAATTTTTATATATAAGACCCGTATGGTATCAGTCTTTTTAAGCGTTTGCTTCAGGTGCGAAAGGCCCGGAGCTTGAGCCGTTACGATTGTGCCCTTAGGCAAGGCATTTAATTTCTACATGCCTCTTCTCTCTCTCCCTCATGGCGCTGAATTCCATTAGGAATGAGGTCTCGAGAGTGATTAATATAAGTTGTAAGAACTTGTTTCGCAATCGAGCTAAAATAAATTTGCATAAACCAACTAAACAAAAGAATTATTTTCAGAAAGTTATATATAATTCATTGTCATACCTGAAATATCATTAAAATCTACAGATGCCGAGCTTGGTACGGTTGTCACGGTCACTGATGTTGCCATGACCCCAAGGTCAGTGGTTATACATTTAACGGAATCTTCTGCACTGTCTGACCTTTGCTTCTTCAATGGAGGCTCCCCTGTGTCTAGCTGCGGATTCATTTTTTGTTGATGGTTACTTTCTAAAAGAAGTAAATAAAAATTATTAAACAATTTTATTCGGACATGAGACAAGATGGCCAGGATGGCACCGGGCACCCCATTTGAATAATTGGTCAAAAATAGGGTTGAAGCAGTAACCCGAGTTTGGAATTTTCTTCCGAAAACAAATCAGGTTATACACACACGTAGGTTGGAGTACACTTCAATAGTTAACCCCTTGCACGCTAGCGGTGAAAATAACTGTCCTGAAATTACATTAGTGGTTCCATGACATATTTCCCCGAGTTTTCAGTGACAAATATGAAAAACACATTATGAATTGTCGACTGCTACAATTATTTGAACTATTTATAGCCTTTATTTTACCCAGCATACAAAGAGCTAAAGCAAAATTATATACATTTCACTTTTTTATGGTATCATGTAACCATTTTGCATACATTTACTAGTAAAAATAAATCATTAAAGCAACACTACATTGGTGAAAAAAGCAAATTTCTACAAAATGTAATTTTATTTATTATATAACTTTATATTAGGGATGGCAACGAATACCCGAATATTCGATACTATTACAGTATTCGAATATTCGGAAAAATATATTTGTAAAATTTAAATAAACTCATAAAATCAGATACGTCGTTGTTGTTTTCTTTTCCATATATCATAAAACTTTACAAAGTTACAATACAAAAGAAATCGCCCGAGGAAGTGTGAATAAACCATGTTATGATCGCAACCACGGCAGGTGTAAATTGACACTTGCCATGAAATTGGATAATTACAGTAGGTTCTAAGGTAGGTATTGTTTGAATTTTATTGTTTAATTTATAAACATGTTAATTCTATATTACTGATTGAACCAATTCAATATTGCAAACTAATTTGTTTGCAAAATGTTGCTGCTGGGTAAATATCGGGGGTCTTTGATATGATTTTAAAATTGTTTTGCCGAGAAAATACCTTTGAAATATTACTGAAAGATTGCAGCAACATGCACACCCATATGTATTTAAAAAATTTAATTAACTACTCAATATTACCCAAAAGTATTATTTAAAGTATGATTTTTTTGATGGTGTCCTCATTAAATGTTAATGCTTAATTTATGATATATCGTCAAAAACTAGAAATTCAAAATGCCTGCTCAGTCACACGTTTGGAAATACTTCACTCGCTCTGAGAATAAGAAAACTGCTAGGTGTAATTTGTGCAAAATGGACTTAACATATTCGGGTACAACATCTGAACGCATCTTCTCCGCAACTGGTCTGCTTATCAACAAGCTAAGGAACAGATTATCCACTTCTCTTGTTGACAACATTATTTTTTTTAACAAGAACAACGTTCAAAAAGGTTGTGACTGAGTTTTAATGGTGAGATCGTACGGTACTACCCGTTGACATTTATGGACATATATATTGTATGTGTGAAATTTAGTACACATTGTTTCCAAGTAATTGAATTTGAATAAAGTTTAGCATGTTTTTATATAGAATTCTTCATTTATTATATATACCAGTAGTAGCATAGGTATTAATTTGGTGTACTAACTTAGTCTCATCGGGGATGGTAGCGTGTACAGTGGACGATAACAATAACTGATTGAGTCGTCGCCAAATTTACAGGAAGAAGATATGACGGAGGGCATAAAACAGAAATTAATTGTGAACATTTATGTGTTTGAGATATTTTGAGTTTTTCACAGAATTATATCGAATATCTTCCCGACCGAATATTCAAATACCTAAATCACTATTCGTTGCCATCCCTACTTTATATATTTCTACAATGATTGCGAAACAAGATTTAACAACTTATATTAATAACTCTCGTTGGCGCGGATGAAAGCGTAAATGTGGTCATTCATGTGGGAGGAAACCGGAGTATCCAGATAAAACCCACCTGTCCGCTCTGGCGACCACAGTACCACCTCACATACTTCCCGGTTTGATCCGAGGATCGAACCTGGGTTGCATTGGTGAAAAGCAAGCGAGCCAACCACTGCGCTAATCGGACAGCCAGATATTAATTTCATGTACATATGGTATCATTTTTATCGAAATATTTGATACAGACTATCGAGTATTTCATCTAATAAAACAACGTTCAGGGCCGTCGCTGGAGATATTTTAATGATACGCACGACCAAATATGCTTATTTGTCTAGTGATCATAGTAGCGAGCGAGTACGATAGGGGATCCGGGGGCATAGCCCCCTGAGATTTTTTTGAAACGAGGAAGCAATTTCCTGCATTTCAATGCATTTTGTAACATACAATTGCAGGACTAAAGTACTTACGACAATCCGTATAAAGGTATAAATTACGGCTAGCTGTATAATATACATGATCTATCGCCCTTATCAATTAAACAAGCATGTAAAATAGCAGAATCTAAATTTCGAGATGCACCATATTTGCAATGGGCTCAATTATTCCACCACTCCACACACCACGGCGCCTATGTATCCCTACTACCCCCTGGGATTTTAATGCATTTTTGGAGTTTTCATTTTCTGAGACCAATGATACGCACGTGCGTACTTGCGTATGCCCAGCGACGGGCCTGACGTTTGTTGACATAACAAAATAATGCGTAATACAAAGCGTGTATCCTGAATAAGATTCATGGTACAGATTTACCGTAAAATCTCACATTTGTGCCCATGCATATTATTTTTAGACTACTCTAAATCATCTCTAAGCGACAACATCACGCGTTTAGTATTGACTGCAATAACAAACACACGTAAATTCAGGAGCACGACAAGACCGTTATATTAAATTCTGCTTTCACTTTTGAGTTTATTGAATGAAGGTTAGTGCTCAAAATATTTCGGAAAAATTTGTAGTTGCAATGCTATTTATACATAAAATATGCATCATTTTGTGATGTACATGACTGTAGTGTCTTACAAATGTGTCTGAACCCATGTACTACAGGCGTATTAAGTAATTGGTGAATATGCACTTGCAAGACATTAACAAGTCTTTGCATCCTGTCCTCAAGATATGAGAACACAGACCTCCAAGCACAGGCACTAGCCACTAGTAGTTAGACACACTCACCTTTTTAGACTTAAAAGACTATTAAAAAAAGACTAAGCACATAAAAAATTGATTGAGAAATAAGCTCATAGGGCATAAGAAAGTGATTGAGAATAAAAATACTATTATAAGCCCATAGTGCATAGCTTAGTTTATACAAATTTATTTTAGCTCGATTGCGAAACAAGTTCTTATAACTTATATTAATCACTCTCGAGACCTCATTCCTGATGGAATCGAATCCATCGCCATGAAGGAGAGAGAAGAGGCAATGTGGAAATTAAATGCCTTGCCTAAGGGCACAATCGTAACGGCTCCAGCGGGCCTCGAACTCCGGACCTTTCGTACCTGAAGCGAACGCGCATCCACTGCGCTATCACGACTTCCATAGTGCATAACAAAATTATTATGTCTATCGTGACACTGTGTCGAAGGTTTAACAATAAAAACATATATAAATATAATATTTGAGATATTTATCAATGTCCCCTAGGTTACTCTGTGCGATGCCACATACACACACACACATATATACCTTGAATCCTTTTTTTTATCCACCTCTCAGGTGCCCCACAATGGTGAACAACCCAATTAGGACCTCTTCAGTGTGCATTAATATTTGTTTTATAATGCTAAAAGCAAAAAAGCTATGCAAATACTTTGCAAGTGATTGTACATTAGAAGTTAATTTCTTTGTGAATTCAATGGTATTATTGCATGACACCATTTATTCAAATAGAAATTTTAGAAATGTTCTAATTGAAAAGTGTGCAAAGACCGTGTCATAGAAAAATGGCGACGCATCCGCTGTGCTTAACCTGCTTTATATAGATCAAGACTGTGGCAACACAAAAGCACTAATCATCATAAAATAACCGCAGACATTTGTTACTAATATTTTTCTAAATATCTCCAACGGAGAAAATACAATCATCAATTCTATCATAGCTAACTTAATGCAACACCGAACTAAAATAAGCCGTGTCCTGTAGCCTCGTTCTGAAAATAATTTAACGGACTCTACTAACAACATTTTAATATTATTTAGAAATAATACCATTTCCTGCTATAGAATATTTGCTCTTCGTGTACAGAAATAGCGTTTGTGAAACACGCAAAGAATAAGATATGCGTATGAATGTCGCTGGGGAGCTTGAAATGCACGTAGCTAAATTATGATGAACTGTTGAAATAAATAGACAAATGGTAAATCTTAACCGAAATCAGGTTACAAAAACAGTTGGATTTACCTTATGACACCACCAGAATGTACATATAGCGTGAACAGTATTTAAAACATATAATATTTTAACGTAATATACATTCCGTTAAACTATACACTTTCGTGAAATTAACCAAAAACGCAAGTTCCGCATTAAAAATTTGTCCCGTGCGCCATTTGCATTCCAGGGAGGAAATAAGAATAGCGGAAGTCGTTTGTGCCTGCTTCCGGATTATTTGTAAATCTTTTGACTTTTCCCTAACAATAACATTGACCGAGATATTGACAGATATTTTGTCTTGAATAATATATTGTAAACAATGTTAATTTGCTAATTGCTTAATTAAAAACCTTCATGGACATTTCCGTTTTCCTGAATATCGTGTTAATTTAATTACACTGCAACCATATTTTAGATTATCTGCATATTTTTATGTAGAACAGCAAATGACGTCATGACCTCAATGTTTTTGTTTTGATTTGGCTGACATTTGGTGCGCGGATCAAATTAACAGTGGTAAGTTGCTAGATTTCGTGTGTTGCTGGACATAATCAAACACCTACCAATCTATGTTATTAACATGGTGAATGTTAGCATCGTTTTACCTACGAACAATGGTGGATGATGATTATTCTGTGTTGAGCATTTGGTAAAACCTGACCAGCTGATCTTCAATCATATTGGCTCTTGCTATCCAAAGGCAATGTCAAGTGGACATGCGGTGGTGTATGGCTAGTAGTACGAACCAGATTCACATAGAGAATATGACATGTGTACATTGAGAACACTTAGTTGTGCTGATTTGTAGATGAAAGTGGCAAATTAGGGCCAGTGTGTGAACATGTCCAGGGATAACCGACATGGCCATCCTAGATTTCAGCAAGGCATTTGATACCGTACCACACCGAAAACTCCTACACAAACTGGAACAGTATGGCATCACCGGCAGCATACACCACTGGCTCAGGGACTTTCTCACCAACAGAAGTATGAGGGTTGTTGTTGAGGGAGAGGAATCAGAAACAGCTACTGTCGACTCCGGTGTCCCACAAGGCACAGTGCTCGGCCCGCTACTATTCCTCTGCCACATTAATGATCTCCCAGAGTCTGTCAAATCCACAGTACGTTTGTTCGCCGATGACTGCCTCCTATACCGCAACATCAAAAACAGGGAAGACCACGAAACCCTTCAAGAAGATTTACGCCAACTAGAAGCATGGGCAGATACCTGGGGAATGAGGTTTAATGCTAAAAAGTGCTACATTATGAGCATAAACCAGAAGTCCTCCAACTTCTATCAGCTGGACAACCACATCTTACAGCAGGTCCCAGAAAACCCCTACCTTGGAGTGACGATAGCAGAAGACCTCAAATGGAGCTCACATATCACCAAGATCACGAAGAAAGCAAACTCCACCTTGGGCTTTCTCCGCAGAAACCTAAAGCAATGCCCCGAATCTTGTCGCAGAACAGCCTACCTTTCGCTAGTACGCTCCACATTAGAATACAGCTCTATTATATGGGACCCCTACCACCAGAAGGACACCGACAAACTTGAGAAAGTACAGAGACAGGCCGCCAGGTTCATATCAGGAGACTACACCACCAATTCTACAGGGTGCGTCACTCGAATGCTCCATGACTTGAGGCTTCCATCCCTCCAGGACCGAAGGAAGGCGAATCGTCTGATATTCTTCTATAAGGTGGTCGAGGGGCTGGTACCAGCCCTGGCAAGCCATGACTTTTTGACACCAGTACGAAAGAACAAACGTAAAGTAACCCCCAAGACATTTAGTGGCTATAATACTGACAACATCATAGATAGACAAACTGTGAACCACTCTAGGTGTTTTGTGCCAGTGCAGTGTAGGACAAAACAATATAGACAGTCATTCTTCCCACAGACTATTATTGACTGGAATAAACTGGATGATAGTGTTGCATGCGCGAGTGCAGTCGGCAGCTTCAAAACAGCTGTCCACAAGTGGGACTAGAAGACTCCCACACTCTCTCTCCCGTTGCGTCTACGCTGAAAGGCCCTGCAACGTTACTAACCAGAACCAGAACCTTCGTGCTTGCAAGTTGGTAAGATAGATAGTCCACAAGAATGTGAGATTTTATCCATAAGTCATCAAAAGAGATTGTATCCATAAGGCATAAGTCATCAAAAGAGATTTTATCCAAAAGTCACCAAAACCCATGTAGTGCTATCCTAGAACCCCCTTACCTCTTTCCTAGCACCACACCTATTATAAATATTATACTAGAGGGTGTTCTAGGATAGCAATACATGGGTTTTGGTGACTTATGGATAAAATATGTATTTATAATAGAGGGTGGTCCTAGGATAGAGGTACAGGGTTTAATCTCAAGTTCCTGTGGATAGTCAATAGAGTTTTCAAACTTGTGTGTTGGATGTCATACATTGGTGACTGTAGATCTTCTTACATGCATACATCAGCAGTCTTTTCAGACTGTAAATTTGACCTGAAAAGTGGGGTTAATGAGATCAATTTAATATGGTATTAACTGTGATTATTTATAAGGAGGTGGCTGTAGATGGGTTTAATGTAATATTAAAGCTGACTTCTTATAGGGGTGGCTGTAGATGGATTTAGTGTAGTATTTAGCATGATTATTTATAAGGAGGTGGCTGTAGATGGATTTAGTGTAGTATTTAACATGATTATTTATAAGGAGGTGGCTGTAGATGGGTTTAATGTAATAATAAAGGTGATTAGGCATAGTTAATGCCTTATAAATATTCGTATGGCCTCTAAAAAGAGACTAATAATATTAATTATAAAACCAGTATCAATAAAGTACACAATCTATTAATGTGTTCAGATAGTAGATAACAAAGACAGTACATTTATGAATAATGCACCACAATTAATCTTGGAATGACATGGTGTGTTTAATATAATGTAGGTTGTATGGCATTTCTGAGAGTTGAATATTTGAGAGTGCCTAGCAGATATACTGTGGTGAAGTACCGATAATGTTATATATATATAACTATTCTTTGTTTCAGTTATGTGAAAATATTGACATTTACCTGACAACATTGACCTTAAAGAATGGGAGGGGCTGTAAGCACTGGCAGTGACAATGATGATCTTGTAGATAATTTAGTGGAGGCTGACTATATCAAGACATCTCTGGTGGAGAAGGTATTCCGAGCGGTGGATCGTGCCGATTACTACCTGCCTGACCAGCGAGAATCGGCATACAAAGATCTAGCCTGGAAACATGAACATCTACACATGTCGGCGCCTTGTATATACTCGGAGGTTATGGAGGCACTGCAGCTTGAACCCGGCTTGTCCTTCTTAAACCTTGGAAGTGGAACTGGCTATCTGAGTACAATGGTTGGACTCATTTTAGGTAAATACATATCAAATTTACTGTGAGAACTTTTAAATAAAGAGCGGCCGTGAAACTGTGATTTAGTATGCATAATTAAAACTCACATTTAACGTCTATCATTAGGGTCGTGAGTTCACTCCCAATGGAGGTTAGAGAATTGAATACTCGTTCTTGCCCTGTTCTCACGACCACAACAAATTGACTGTCCTAGCTTAGCATGCTCACTTCTCACCAATGCAACCCGGGTTCGATCCACAGACCAGGAAGTGTTCTCCGGGTACTCCGGTTTCCTCCCACATGAATGATCACTCATATATATGTGCCAAAAAGAGTGATTAACATCAGTTGTTTTCTGAAAACTTCCAATCCAAACCATTCACAATTTATGTAATTTGTAACATTTTGTGTGTTCTACATGTAAATGTATTGGAATACTGTTTAGACCAATATCATTTGTTAAAGTTTGTTTCGCAATCATTGTAAACTAAATAAAGTTTATCATGTTTTTTTAAGCAGCCAATCCATATTAAGCGGCCGGTTTCCAGATTTCCAATATGCTATTTTACTTACTTGACCTCTATTAAGCAGCCACCTGTTCAACACAGCCGCTGTGATTACCTTGGTTGGCTGCTTTGAGTTAGGTTTGACTGTATATGTGCATGATCAAATTGTTCATGCTATATTCCAGGACCATATGGTGTAAACCATGGTGTTGAGCAGCATGATGATGTTGTGCAGTACTCCCAGGAGAGACTGACTGAGTTTAAGCAGAACAGTTCAGCATTTGATGAGTTCGAGTTCTGTGAACCAAAGTTCATCATCGGCAACTGTCTGCAGCTGAACTCGGGCTGTCAGCTGTATGACCGGGTGTACGTGGGTGCCGGATGTCCACCGGAGCACGAAAACTACATGAAAAATATGTTAAAGATTAGCGGTGTGCTTGTCATGCCTTTAAATGATAGGGTAAGCGCAGGAATGGCATTATATGGATGTTGCCATGGTAACAATATATTATGATCATAACTTATTGAAATGTCATATTTTGCATTTGATGGAAAAGGTAGGTATTTGTATCTGCCCTCACAGTACCAACTGTGCTCTGACAACTCATTATAATTTATTATAATAGTTCTACACACCATTCTGCTTATGTACATGCATGGAGCATTTATGTCAAAGCATAAGCATGTTGCCCTGTTGGTAAATTATGCAACTCTTGCCTCGAACAAAGATTTGTCATAGTTAATGAGGAAGATATATTGAGATCTGTTGGACTGGTCACTGTTGATGATGTAGATATATTGAAATATTCTGGACTGGTCACTGTTGATGATGTAGATATATTGAGATCTGCTGGACTGGTCACTGTTGATGATGTAGATATATTGAGATCTGCTGGACTGGTCATTGTTGATGATGTAGATATATTGAGATCTGCTGGACTGGTCATTGTTGATGAGGAAGATATATTGAGATCTGCTGGACTGGTCACTGTTGATGATGTAGATATATTGAGATCTGCTGGACTGGTCACTGTTGATGATGTAGATATATTGAGATCTGCTGACTGGTCACTGTTGATGATGTAGATATATTGAGATCTTTATGTGTATGACATATGTACTATTGATTTGCAATAAAATATGATTAAATTAAATATATTGAGATTTGCTGGACAGGTCATCGTTGTTGATGTTGCTGGACAGGTCATCGTTGTTGATGTTGCTGGACAGGTCATCGTTGTTGATGTTGCTGGACTGGTCATCGTTGTTGATGTTGCTGGACTGGTCATCGTTGTTGATGTTGCTGGACTGGACTGGTCATTGTCATCGTTGTTGATGTTGCTGGACTGGTCATCGTTGTTGATGTTGCTGGACTGGTCATCATTGTTGATGTTGCTGGACCGGTCATCGTTGTTGATGTTGCTGGACTGGTCATCGTTGTTGATGTTGCTGGACTGGTCATCATTGTTGATGTTGCTGGACTGGTCATCATTGTTGATGTTGCTGGACTGGTCATCGTTGTTGATGTTGCTGGACCGGTCATCGTTGTTGATGTTGCTGCACTGGTCATCGTTGTTGATGTTGCTGGACTGGTCATTGTTGTTGATGTTGCTGGACTGGTCATCGTTGTTGATGTTGCTAGACCGGTCATTGTTGTTGATGTTGCTGGACCGGTCATTGTTGTTCATGTTGCTGGACCGGTCATCATTGTTGATGTTGCTGAACTGGTCATGGTCATCGTTGTTGATGTTGCTGGACTGGTCATCATTGTTGATGTTGCTGGACTGGTCATGGTCATCGTTGTTGATGTTGCTGGACTGGTCATGGTCATCGTTGTTGATGTTGCTGGACTGGTCATGGTCATCGTTGTTGATGTTGCTGGACTGGTCATGGTCATCGTTGTTGATGTTGCTGGACTGGTCATGGTCATCGTTGTTGATGTTGCTGGACTTGTCATGGTCATCGTTGTTGATGTTGCTGGACAGGTCATCGTTGTTGATGTTGCTGGACAGGTCATCGTTGTTGATGTTGGTGGACAGGTCATCATTGTTGCTGGACTGGTCATGGTCATCGTTGTTGATGTTGCTGGACTGATCATCGTTGTTGATGTTGCTGGACTGGTCATCGTTGTTGATGTTGCTGGACTGGTCATTATTGTTGATGTTGCTGGACTGGTCATCATTGTTGATGTTGCTGGACTGGTCATGGTCATCATTGTTGATGTTGCTGGACTGGTCATCGTTGTTGATGTTGCTGGACAGGTCATTGTTGTTGATGTTGCTGGACTGGTCATCGTTGTTGATGTTGCTGGACTGGTCATCGTTGTTGATGTTGCTGGACTGGTCATCGTTGTTGATGTTGCTGGACAGGTCATCATTGTTGATGTTGCTGGACTGGTCATCGTTGTTGATGTTGCTGGACTGGTCATCATTGTTGATGTTGCTGGACTGGTCATCATTGTTGATGTTGCTGGACTGGTCATCGTTGTTGATGTTGCTGGACCGGTCATTGTCATCGTTGTTGATGTTGCTGGACTGGTCATCGTTGTTGATGTTGCTGGACTGGTCATCATTGTTGATGTTGCTGGACTGGTCATCATTGTTGATGTTGCTGGACAGGTCACGTTGTTGATGTTGCTGGACTGGTCATCATTGTTGATGTTGCTGGACTGGTCATCGTTGTTGATGTTGCTGGACTGGTCATCATTGTTGATGTTGCTGGACTGGTCATCATTGTTGATGTTGCTGGACTGGTCATCGATGTTGCTGGACTGGTCATCATTGTTGATGTTGCTGGACAGGTCACGTTGTTGATGTTGCTGGACTGGTCATCATTGTTGATGTTGCTGGACTGGTCATCATTGTTGATGTTGCTGGACTGGTCATCGTTGTTGATGTTGCTGGACTGGTCATCATTGTTGATGTTGCTGGACCGGTCATCGTTGTTGATGTTGCTGGACTGGTCATCGTTGTTGATGTTGCTGGACCGGTCATCGTTGTTGATGTTGCTGGACCGGTCATCGTTGTTGCTGGACTGGTTATCGTTGTTACTGGACTGGTCATCGTTGTTGATGTTGCTGGACTGGTCATCATTGTTGATGTTGCTGGACTGGTCATCGTTGTTGATGTTGCTGGACTGGTCATCATTGTTGATGTTGCTGGACAGGTCACGTTGATGTTGCTGGACTGGTCATCATTGTTGATGTTGCTGGACTGGTCATCATTGTTGATGTTGCTGGACTGGTCATCGTTGTTGCTGGACTGGTTATCGTTGTTACTGGACTGGTCATCATTGTTGATGTTGCTGGACCGGTCATCGTTGTTGATGTTGCTGGACTGGTTATCATTGTTACTGGACTGGTCATCATTGTTGATGTTGCTGGACCGGTCATCATTGTTGATGTTGCTAGACCGGTCATCGTTGTTGATGTTGCTGGACAGGTCATTGTTGATGTTGCTGGACCGGTCATCGTTGTTGATGTTGCTGGACAGGTCATTGTTGATGTTGCTGGACCGGTCATCGTTGTTGATGTTGCTGGACTGGTCATCATTGTTGATGTTGCTGGACAGGTCATTGTTGATGTTGCTGGACCGGTCATCATTGTTGATGTTGCTGGACAGGTCATTGTTGATGTTGCTGGACCGGTCATCGTTGTTGATGTTGTTGGACAGGTCATCGTTGTTGATGTTGCTGGACCGGTCATCGTTGTTGATGTTGCTGGACAGGTCATTGTTGTTGATGTTGCTGGACTGGTCATCGTTGTTGATGTTGCTGGACTGGTCATCGTTGTTGATGTTGCTGGACTGGTCATCGTTGTTGATGTTGCTGGACAGGTCATCATTGTTGATGTTGCTGGACTGGTCATCGTTGTTGATGTTGCTGGACCGGTCATCGTTGTTGATGTTGCTGGACAGGTCATTGTTGATGTTGCTGGACTGGTCATTGTTGATGTTGCTGGACCGGTCATCGTTGTTGATGTTGCTGGACTGGTCATCGTTGTTGATGTTGCTGGACCGGTCATCGTTGTTGATGTTGCTGGACAGGTCATTGTTGATGTTGCTGGACCGGTCATCATTGTTGATGTTGCTGGACAGGTCATTGTTGATGTTGCTGGACTGGTCATCGTTGTTGATGTTGCTGGACAGGTCATTGTTGATGTTGCTGGACAGGTCATTGTTGATGTTGCTGGACTGGTCATCGTTGTTGATGTTGCTGGACCGGTCATCGTTGTTGATGTTGCTGGACTGGTCATTGTTGATGTTGCTGGACTGGTCATTGTTGATGGACCGGTCATCGTTGTTGATGTTGCTGGACCGGTAATCGTTGTTGATGTTGCTGGACAGGTCATTGTTGATGTTGCTGGACTGGTCATTGTTGATGTTGCTGGACAGGTCATCGTTGTTGATGTTGCTGGACCGGTCATTGTTGATGTTGCTGGACTGGTCATCATTGTTGATGTTGCTGGACTGGTCATTGTTGATGTTGCTGGACTGGTCATCGTTGTTGATGTTGCTGGACTGGTCATTGTTGATGTTGCTGGACTGGTCATCGTTGTTGATGTTGCTGGACTGGTCATTGTTGATGTTGCTGGACTGGTCATCGTTGTTGATGTTGCTGGACTGGTCATTGTTGATGTTGCTGGACCGGTCATCGTTGTTGATGTTGCTGGACTGGTCATCGTTGTTGATGTTGCTGGACTGGTCATCGTTGTTGATGTTGCTGGACTGGTCATTGTTGATGTTGCTGGACTGGTCATTGTTGATGTTGCTGGACTGGTCATCGTTGTTGATGTTGCTGGACTGGTCATCGTTGTTGATGTTGCTGGACTGGTCATCGTTGTTGATGTTGCTGGACCGGTCATCGTTGTTGATGTTGCTGGACCGGTCATCGTTGTTGATGTTGCTGGACCGGTCATCGTTGTTGATGTTGCTGGACCGGTCATCGTTGTTGATGTTGCTGGACCGGTCATTGTTGATGTTGCTGGACTGGTCATTGTTGATGTTGCTGGACCGGTCATCGTTGTTGATGCATCATAATAAGATAAGTACATGTATATCAAGGGTTATGATGAATGTGTTATCTATTCTTATAGCTAATTCAAGCCAAACGAGTGAGTGAGACTGAATGGGAGATAAAGAACAAGTTGCCTGTATCATTTGCCACGCTTGTGTCTCCGGGTACAGATGCTCCGCCAGATCTCTTGGACCTTCGTACGTAATGTTTTTGTTACCTATTAAGGCTATTTTTCCCTTCATTAATAGAGACTGTTTGCCTCAGATTCGCAAATGATGATGGTATATCAGGATTTGCTACGGGCCTTCTTTGCCGAGAGATTATGGTCATTGACCTCAAATTACTTGCCCTTCACTGCTCTATGTCAGAATCTCACTGGGGGTGTCAAATTATTTCATGTGAAGAAGCTGACCAGCTGGTTTGTGGAAGGTTGCTGTTTTTACCCTAGTGTCCATATATGTCCTGCAATACTGCTCGGATTGGAACCCAGGGTCTTCCTCCGCCAACAATAGCTAGATAGAAAATAATAAGTTCAATGGAAGAACAATGTAAGTCTTTCATACTCGATTTACTATCAGGTAAATATAAGTTCAGTGGAAGAACAATGTAAGTCTTTCGTACTCGATTTACTACCAGGTAAATATAAGTTCAATGGAAGAACAATGTAAGTCTTTCGTACTCTATTTACTACCAGGTAAATATAAGTTCAATGGAAGAACAATGTAAGTCTTTCGTACTCGATTTACTACCAGGTAAATATAAGTTCAATGGAAGAACAATGAAAGTCTTTCGTACTCGATTTACTACCAGGTAAATATAAGTTCAATGGAAGAACAATGTAAGTCTTTCGTACTCTATTTACTACCAGGTAAATATAAGTTCAATGGAAGAACAATGTAAGTCTTTCGTACTCGATTTACTACCAGGTAAATATAAGTTCAATGGAAGAACAATGAAAGTCTTTCGTACTCGATTTACTACCAGGTAAATATAAGTTCAATGGAAGAACAATGTAAGTCTTTCGTACTCTATTTACTACCAGGTAAATATAAGTTCAATGGAAGAACAATGTAAGTCTTTCGTACTCGATTTACTACCAGGTAAATATAAGTTCAATGGAAGAACAATGTAAGTCTTTCGTACTCGATTTACTACCAGGTAAATATAAGTTCAATGGAAGAACAATGTAAGTCTTTCGTACTCGATTTACTACCAGGTAAATATAAGTTCAATGGAAGAACAATGTAAGTCTTTCGTACTCGATTTACTACCAGGTAAATATAAGTTCAATGGAAGAACAATGTAAGTCTTTCGTACTCGATTTACTACCAGGTAAATATAAGTTCAATGGAAGAACAATGTAAGTCTTTCATACTCGATTTACTACCAGGTAAATATAAGTTCAATGGAAGAACAATGTAAGTCTTTCATACTCGATTTACTACCAGGTAAATATAAGTTCAATGGAAGAACAATGTAAGTCTTTCATACTCGATTTACTACCAGGTAAATATAAGTTCAATGGAAGAACAATGTAAGTCTTTCATACTCGATTTACTACCAGGTAAATATAAGTTCAATGGAAGAACAATGTAAGTCTTTCATACTCGATTTACTACCAGGTAAATATAAGTTCAATGGAAGAACAATGTAAGTCTTTCATACTCGATTTACTACCAGGTAAATATAAGTTCAATGGAAGAACAATGTAAGTCTTTCATACTCGATTTACTACCAGGTAAATATAAGTTCAATGGAAGAACAATGTAAGTCTTTCATACTCGATTTACTACCAGGTAAATATAAGTTCAATGGAAGAACAATGTAAGTGTTTCATACTCGATTTACTACCAGGTAAATATAAGTTCAATGGAAGAACAATGTAAGTGTTTCATACTCGATTTACTACCAGGTAAATATAAGTTCAATGGAAGAACAATGTAAGTCTTTCATACTCGATTTACTACCAGGTAAATATAAGTTCAATGGAAGAACAATGTAAGTCTTTCATACTCGATTTACTACCAGGTAAATATAAGTTCAATGGAAGAACAATGTAAGTCTTTCATACTCGATTTACTACCAGGTAAATATAAGTTCAATGGAAGAACAATGTAAGTCTTTCATACTCGATTTACTACCAGGTAAATATAAGTTCAATGGAAGAACAATGTAAGTCTTTCATACTCTATTTACTACCAGGTAAATATAAGTTCAATGGAAGAACAATGTAAGTCTTTCATACTCGATTTACTACCAGGTAAATATAAGTTCAATGGAAGAACAATGTAAGTCTTTCATACTCGATTTACTACCAGGTAAATATAAGTTCAATGGAAGGACAATGTAAGTCTTTCATACTCGATTTACTACCAGGTACATATAAGTTCAATGGAAGAACAATGTAAGTCTTTCATACTCGATTTACTACCAGGTACATATAAGTTCAATGGAAGAACAATGTAAGTCTTTCATACTCTATTTACTACCAGGTAAATATAAGTTCAATGGAAGAACAATGTAAGTCTTTCATACTCGATTTACTACCAGGTAAATATAAGTTCAATGGAAGAACAATGTAAGTCTTTCATACTCGATTTACTACCAGGTAAATATAAGTTCAATGGAAGGACAATGTAAGTCTTTCATACTCGATTTACTACCAGGTACATATAAGTTCAATGGAAGAACAATGTAAGTCTTTCATACTCGATTTACTACCAGGTAAATATAAGTTCAATGGAAGAACAATGTAAGTCTTTCATACTCGATTTACTACCAGGTAAATATAAGTTCAATGGAAGAACAATGTAAGTCTTTCATACTCGATTTACTACCAGGTAAATATAAGTTCAATGGAAGAACAATGTAAGTCTTTCATACTCGATTTACTACCAGGTAAATATAAGTTCAATGGAAGAACAATGTAAGTCTTTCATACTCGATTTACTACCAGGTAAATATAAGTTCAATGGAAGAACAATGTAAGTCTTTCATACTCGATTTACTACCAGGTAAATATAAGTTCAATGGAAGAACAATGTAAGTCTTTCATACTCGATTTACTACCAGGTAAATATAAGTTCAATGGAAGAACAATGTAAGTGTTTCATACTCGATTTACTACCAGGTAAATATAAGTTCAATGGAAGAACAATGTAAGTGTTTCATACTCGATTTACTACCAGGTAAATATAAGTTCAATGGAAGAACAATGTAAGTGTTTCATACTCGATTTACTACCAGGTAAATATAAGTTCAATGGAAGAACAATGTAAGTGTTTCATACTCGATTTACTACCAGGTAAATATAAGTTCAATGGAAGAACAATGTAAGTGTTTCATACTCGATTTACTACCAGGTAAATATAGATGATTGTTGCATGATACAAACTGATTATTATATTGAGATGTAGAGTTTTCATTTGTTTGGGGTGTTTAAAGTCGCACTGACAGCTTAGGTCATACTTCGACTCTCCAGCTATTGTTGGTGGAGGAAGACACCGGATACGAACAGTATTAGAGGGACGGACAGTATTAGAGGGACAGACAGTATTAGAGGGACAGACAGTATTAGAGGGACAGACAGTATTAGAGGGATGGACAGTATTAGAGGGACGGACAGTATTAGAGGGACGGACAGTATTAGAGGGACGGACAGTATTAGAGGGACGGACAGTATTAGAGGGATGGACAGTATTAGAGGGACGGACAGTATTAGAGGGATGGACAGTATTAGAGGGACGGACAGTATTAGAGGGACGGACAGTATTAGAGGGACGGACAGTATTAGAGGGACGGACAGTATTAGAGGGACGGACAGTATTAGAGGGACAGACAGTATTAGAGGGACGGACAGTATTAGAGGGACGGACAGTATTAGAGGGACGGACAGTATTAGAGGGACGGACAGTATTAGAGGGACGGACAGTATTAGAGGGACGGACAGTATTAGAGGGACGGACAGTATTAGAGGGACGGACAGTATTAGAGGGACGGACAGTATTAGAGGGACGGACAGTATTAGAGGGACGGACAGTATTAGAGGGACGGACAGTATTAGAGGGACGGACAGTATTAGAGGGACGGACAGTATTAGAGGGACGGACAGTATTAGAGGGATGGACAGTATTAGAGGGACAGACAGTATTAGAGGGATGGACAGTATTAGAGGGACGGACAGGCACCTGGGTAGAACTACCAACCTTCCATGCTGGATAGCTTCTTCACAGGAAATAACGTCATGCCACCAGTGGGATTCGAACCTACAGTAGTGAGGGGCAAGTGATTTGAAGTCAACGATTGTAATCACTCGGCCACTGAGGTCTCCCTGTTTTATAGTTTAGCATAGAAATCCGAAATTAAAAGCAATATGTATTGTATTATCGGAGCTTGAGTTTGAAGGCGCTTGAGGGAGAAGTAGTCTACCAGGGCGTCCTTATTTCTCCCTATTTTGAGGTAGGGCCGAAGTGTTTTCGTATCGAATATATAAGAGCACACTATGTCTTCACTGAATCAACAAGCCTCTTTCGACCGCCTCCGTGGTCGAGTGGTTACAGTCGCAGACTCGTATACCACTGTAACATCACTGATGGTCATGGGTTCAAGCCCCATTCAAGCCTGTGTGTCTTTATATGAAAATGTTGGCAGTTTCTTCGGAGGTTGGTGCACCAAGTACTGGTTAACTGGTGAAGCCTGTCTAGGAAAGGTGTTGTTAGGTAAACTGTCAACCGGCGATATAGCCCAAAGTGGTGCTGATGAAGGCGTAAAACCTGAACTAACAAACCTCTTTCATGTATACCCTAAGCTTCTACCTAATTTGACGGTCTAGCTTAACCCTTTCAACCCCACAGGCCTCTAAATAGGCCTATGAAAAGTGTAGATCCAGATGAGCCGGCTCGTGACGAGCCGTCTCATCAGGATCTGCACTTTTTTGCCAGTAATAATTATTACTATTTTTAGATAAAATTACCCATTTTGATAAATGAACTGGTCCAAATGTAATTTTCTTATTAATTTATTGGTCTGAAAATATCACGCATCAGTCCATGTCAGTTACTTGGGGTTGAAAGGGTTAAATCATGATTTTCATTGTAGCTGATCCTGACCAACCCACACTGCAGGAACTATGCCGATGCACAGTCAGGCGAGTGATACGCACAAACATGCACAAGAAGCATCCAGAACTGTCAAAAGTCAGGAAACGACCAAGGAAGCCAAAAAAGACTGCGGCTAAAGGACATTCCAACTTGAACATAGTTCCTCTAAGCATGGGAATGATGATCCTGCACCAGTTTGACAGGGATAACAGTTTGACTGACAGCGATGATGAAGAGCGGGACAGAGCCATTGAAGCAAACGAAAATTCAGAGGATGAAGATGAACATTTAATGGATGACCTGGAAGGTAATAGTGGTGAAATTGAAGCAAAATTTTCCTCTGATGAAGATGATGAAGTAAATGATGCAGAAATTATGGAACAAGTCATGAACAAGAATGAAAATGCCACAGAAGGTAAGGACGCTGTAAATGAAGTATTGAAAACAGAGAGTGGAGTTAAAACAAATGGTAATTGTATTGTTGCAGACAAGCCAATTGAGAAGAAGAGTGATTCTGAGAGTGATTATGGTAGTGATGAGGAGCCTGAGAGCAATGATGCCATAGATACAGTTGCAGATGTAAACTCTACTGTGGAGCAGGTAGAGCAAGGTGCAAGACAGACAGCATCAAGAGTTGATAAGATTATCGCCAATGTGATGGCCTCATGCAGTCCAAGGCCAGAAACAGATCATCATCTTGAAAGTCTCCGTCCCCCAGAAGCTCGCTGGTCAGACACCGATGACGATGCCGATGAAGATAAAAAATATAACATTGAAGAGTTTATTAATTATGGCACAAAAGATAAGAATTTGGCACCACCACGGAAGTCTCGATATTCTTCCAACACGAGTGTTGATACTTCCACTACATCAGGTATTGGATCGTTTGTTGAAGAACATCTGGATGAAGAGATGGGACGCCACTGTGATAGTGAGAAAATCTCACACGGCTGGAACCAGATAGAACCAGAATCGGGATGTTCCGAAAGTAAGCCACAGATAATGGATATTGAAGAAAATGAGAGCAATGATGATGATAAAGTGTCTGATGAAGAGGAGGACGTCCCGAAAATAACACTATCACAATGTATGAAGGAAGCTATAGACTCTCTACCACTGCCATCCTCGATGAAAGCTTATCTAAACTACTATAGAGAATGAAAGTGACTGTACGCCGTGTACGGCACGGGGAAAACACATAGCCAACTGCAAAACACAAGTTATTTATGAAGAAATCGTAGTAATAGTGGAATATTGCCAATGCTGCCTATAGTTTAATATAGCGCTATTATCAGTTTGGTTATATTGATAATGTGTCTGCTGGTCAGAGCAATGAGGTGAAGAATATATATATATGTGTGTGTGTGTTGTCATGAATTTCTCTTGTTATGCAGTCTGCTATGATGTGCGTTATTATGTAGTAACTGTCTTGTCCCACTAGAGGATGGGAACCATGCCAGCAGATCTATTATATGAAACATGTCATTGTAACAACTACCGGTATCTACAGGCTACAATATTGATAAATATGCTTGTTCATACTTGTTACAGGGATCAGTTTAGAGGGCGAAATAGTCGCCCTTAGGGACCCTGGCGTCTCCTCCCTCCTTCTCCCTAATAATTTTTTTTTTTAAATTCTTTTTTTTTTACAATTTTCATACAAAATATTGTCCAGTAAGATACACTGGCCCATTATAACACACTCCTTCTATTCAAAATTGTCAAATTGTGACTTAACCCTATTTGAATTTATCAAATAGCATTCACACACTGTCTCACTTCTCCCAATAATTATGACCTAGAATGAGCCGTGGAGATGTGATAAAATTGTTTTGATTCTTGAAGACAGTAACTTCATTTTTTCATACTGCTGATAAAAAACTTGATTAAACCTTGAGAATATTTCTTCTTCTTTTTTCATAGAGAGAAGTGGGCTCCGAAGGGGGCGATGTCAGGGTCCCTAGGGCGACTCTTTCGCCTCAGTAGCCCTCTAGTATGAGCCCTTATTCTCATACAAGATCATTTGTAAATATGGCTGTGTGAGTAAAATGGGGTGGGGGTAACTCTTCTGGCCATTTCCACACTGGTTTATCATATCTTGCTATCCTCCCATTTTCTGGCTACATGATTTCCATCCCTAGTTTGGACCAGCAACGGAGGGAGGGATGCACTGGAATTGCACCTTTTTGAAACTTGTGATATATTTGTTATTGTTACACTTAGTAAACCACAGGAGTTTGAAATGTTATCTGTAAGCCACCAAAAACTTCGTCTTGTTTAACCCATTCAACACCAAGAAATTGACATGGACTGGTCCATGATATTTTCAGACCAGTTCATTTATCAAAATGGGTAATTTTTGTCTAAAAATAGTAATATTATTGGCAAAAAGTGCAGATCCTGATGAGACGGCTCGTCACGAACCGGCTCATCAGGATCTACACTTTTTGTAAGCCTATTGAGAGGTCTGTGGTGTTGAAAGGGTTAATAGAGGGGGTGTCCTAGGATACAGGTACAAGGCATTTGGTGACATATATGAATAACATTTCAGGCTCCTGTGAATAAGCTAGGATCAATGAATGTTTCTATGTAATTGTGTGAACATGCATTTATGTACTTATGAATTACATCAGTTCTTTTTTAAAAAGAATAATATTATATTTGTATGTAATTGAATGTTAAGCTTTCCGATTTCATCAATTTGTTTAGTGTATAATTATTAAATTCACTTCTCACCAATGCAACCCGGGTTCGATCTTCGGACCGGGAAGTATGTGAGATGGTACGGTGGTCGCCAGATCAGATTATTTTGCTAGATCTGTCTAATGCAGTATTATGAGTTTGCTAGATCTGTCTAATGCAGTATCATGATTTTGCTAGATCTGTCTAATGCAGTATTATGAGTTTGCTAGATCTGTCTAATGCAGTATCATGAGTTTGCTAGATCTGTCTAATGCAGTATCATGATTTTGCTAGATCTGTCTAATGCAGTATCATGAGTTTGCTAGATCTGTCTAATGCAGTATTATGAGTTTGCTAGATCTGTCTAATGCAGTATCATGAGTTTGCTAGATCTGTCTAATGCAGTATCATGATTTTGCTAGATCTGTCTAATGCAGTATTATGAGTTTGCTAGATCTGTCTAATGCAGTATCATGAGTTTGCTAGATCTGTCTAATGCAGTATCATGAGTTTGCTAGATCTGTCTAATGCAGTATCATGAGTTTGCTAGATCTGTCTAATGCAGTATCATGATTTTGCTAGATCTGTCTAATGCAGTATCATGATGCCAAATATGTCTAAAGTTAGTCAGGTTTTCATAGGTCATGCCACCCCATCTCCACCCAAGGAGAGCCCCCCGGCATACCAGGTTACTGACTGTGTGATCTAGGGTACATGTATTTGTTAAAATGAAACACGACATCACAGAAAATATTTGCAAATCACCGACTTTGTAATGTTGATG
Organism: Archivesica marissinica; assembly: GCA_014843695.1. NCBI lineage: Eukaryota > Metazoa > Mollusca > Bivalvia > Venerida > Vesicomyidae > Archivesica > Archivesica marissinica. The sequence continues at coordinate 39,990,337 of CM026397.1, read as the reverse complement.
CATAATTATTCAATTGTTTTAAACATATTTGTTTAAAAAAAGTTTATATTTATTTTAATCACTCTCGTAATTGTGGTCATTCGTGTGGGACGAAACCGGAGTACCCGGAGAAAACCCACCTGTCAAATCTGGCATCCATCGTACCATCTCACATACTTCCCGGTCCGAGGATCAAACCCGGGTTGCATTGGTGAGAAGCGAGTGTGCTAACCACTGCGCTAATCGGAGGCCTCATTTATAGCTATACACCGGGCAAATAATGAACTGGAGAGGTTTCTGGAACCAGAGAGGCTTCTGGAACTGGAGAGGCTTCTGGAACTGGAGAGGTTTCTGGAACCGGAGAATCTTCTGAAACCGGAGAGGCTTCTGGAACTGGAGAGGCTTCTGGAACTGGAGAGGCTTCTGGAACTGGAGAGGCTTCTGGAACTGGAGAGGCTTCTGGAACCGGAGAGGCTTCTGGAACCGGAGAGGCTTCTGGAACCAGAAAGGCTTCTGGAACTGGAGGCTTCTGGAACTGGAGAGGTTTCTGGAACCAGAGAGGCTTCTGGATCTCGCATTGTAATCCTGTATAAAATTAAATGAATAAGTTACCGTCGTATGCGCGAGTTGTTAATCAACATGTTAATCAACAAAATTATGTAAACAACGCTTAATGTGTGACGCAACAATAACTGTCTTAGGTGTTTGGTCTGGTTGCCGATATAGAGCGGTGTGTTCCAAATGTACACAGGGTGTGGCAAAGCGATTCAAGAATGTCATACTTTCTCACTTTATTATATTGCAAAAACACACTGTTGATTATAATATTTGAATTCCATAGCATCTCCTTAATGATTTAATATATTTAAACAGATATTATAATTTCTCGGCAAAAAAATGTTACGTTTCGAATAAAAATATCGCTATTTGTTGCCGTCACTAATTAAAATACATAATATTAATTAGGCAATGTGGATTATTTGAAATGTCACTTATTTGTTCAACGCATGTATTGTAGCGCATTTAATGTGCACCTTTGTTTTAGTCATGTATCAGTTTATGTAGATAGGATGCATGGCATACAGTTATACAGTATATTCATCAGATTTCGTTATTGTCTGGTGGCCTCCGTGGGTGGAGTGGTTATGGTCGTTGACTTCAAATCACTTGCCCCTCACCGCTGTAAGTTCAAATTCCACTGGGGTGGTGAATTCTTTCAGCTGGCATGCAGGTCGGTAGTTCTACCTGGGTGCATATCTGTGCCGGAAATACTGCTCGGAGGTAGATAGATACACTAGATTCGAGTGTCGGGTCAGTTTGACATAACTTCAGTATTGTGAGTTTTTGCATCCATCAACAATTTTTCTAGCAAAATCTCCACTTAAATAGAATATGAGCTGATAGTTATTAGTAATATTACTACTACAAAAATTATATATCTATCAAAAATTAGGTCACTAGATTTGAGTTGTTCTTAGCCTCCTCTGTAGAAACCGTGGTTATTGTTTTTGGCTGCTTCTGTTTGTGTTTGGTCAGGTTAACTCAAAAAGATGTTGATGGACTTTGCTGAAACATTTTAAAAAGTTTTATTTAACGTCGCTACCGGTTGCTCATTTGGGCGACGGGTAGTATACCTAACAACACCTTTCCTGGGCAGGCTCCAACGGTTAACCAGTACTTGGTGCACTAACCTTCGTAAGAAACTTCCAACTTTTTCATATAAAGAGACACGGTCTTAGCGGGGCTTGATGATAGGTTACAGTGATATACAAGTCAGCGACTGTAACCACTTGACCATGGAGGCTGTCTGAAACTTTGTGGATATATAAAGTGTAGGTCTATGAGGAAGTGGTAGGATTATGGGAGAAATCTGTTAACGCCTGTGGTCAAGGAACGCCTGTGGTCAGGGAACGCCTGTGGTCAGGGAACGCCTGTGGTCAGTGAACGCTTGTGGTCAGGGAATGCCTGTGGTCAGGGAACGCTTGTAGTCAGGGAACGCCTGTGGTCAGGGAACGCCTGTAGTCAAGGAACGCTTGTGGTCAGGGAACGCTTGTGGTCAGGGAACGCCTGTGGTCAGGGAACTCTTGTAGTCAGGGAACGCATGTGGTAAGGAAACGCCCGTGGTCAGGGAACGCCGGTGGTCAGGGAACGCCTGTAGTCAGGGAACACCTGTGGTCAGGGAATGCCTGTGGTCAAGGAATGCCTGTGGTCAGGGAATGCCTGTGGTCAGGGAACGCTTGTAGTCAGGGAACGCTTGTGGTCAGGGAATGCCTGTGGTCAGGGAACGCTTGTAGTCAGGGAACGCCGGTGGTCAGGGAATGCCTGTGGTCAGGGAACGCTTGTAGTCAGGGAACGCCTGTGGTCAGGGAACGCCGGTGGTCAGTGAACGCCTGTGGTCAGGGAATGCCTGTGGTCAGGGAACGCTTGTAGTCAGGGAACGCCTGTGGTCAGGGAACGCCTGTGGTCCAGGAATGCTTGTGGTCAGGGAACGCCTGTGGTCAGGGAACGCTTGTGGTCAGAGAACGCCTGTGGTCAGGGAACTCTTGTAGTCAGGGAACGCCTGTGGTAAGGAAACGCCTGTGGTCAGGGAACGCCGGTGGTCAGGGAACGCCTGTAGTCAGGGAACGCCTGTGGTCAGGGAATGCCTGTGGTCAGGGAACGCTTGTAGTCAGGGAATGCCTGTGGTCAGGGAATGCCTGTGGTCAGGGAACGCCTGTGGTCAGCAAAGTGAAATAGTGTTAAATACGTGTGTGGGTGTTTTATATCTCTCTAGAGTGCTATTCTCTGGTTGTGTATGTGTGTAATCCTTCTTGGACATCACTTACAGAGATAGCCATTATATAGCCTGCTGGTTTCCCATGTGAGCTATTGTTACCGGAATGTGTCTGTCCGTCTTCTCGTCAGTAACCATTGGGTCTATAGCCAGATTTAGCCACCATTTATGGTCATGATACATGGGTAAGTGGGGAATTACAAAATTGTTAAAATCACGTCATTACGTAAGCCAAGATTGTGGCACAAATTTGACCCCGGGATGAAAAATGGACGGAGCCCGGGAGGTCAAATTTTATTTTTGAGCGAATATGGTCATATATCAAATCAAAGGTAACGAGGAGATTATCAAAATCAGATGATTATGTCGTTCAAGATGGCTGTCGAAATGTCAACTTTTTTATGGGAGATTTCAAACGTCTTGTCATGAACTGATCAGCCAATGTTCAATAAACTCTACTTATGTGATCCTTGGGTGAAGTCTTTCCAAAGTTGTTAAAATAAAGTTCACAAAATCTACAACACAAATCTAATTAAATTCCATGACGTAAACTATAACACAATTATTTAGTTTATATAAATTTATTTTAGCTTCATTGCGAAACAAGTTCTTACAACTAATATTATTCGTTCTCGAGACCTCATTCCTGGTGGAAATCATCGCCATGAGAGAGAGAGAAGAGGCAACGTGGATTTTAAGTGCCTTGCCTAAGGACACAATCGTAACGGCTTCAGCTGGGCGCGAACTCCTGGCCTCTCACACCTGAAGCAAACTCGCTACCACCGCACTATCACGACTTCCACACCATATCCCCAGCTATTAATGTTCTGCACCAAGGTGAAACATGTCCGATTTCTTAATTTCAGTTAATCACATTTAGAGACAAGTTTTATTCGTATTATTTAATTTTGTAGAAAACTAAGAAATTTATAACCCATTATTGGGCAACGAGTAAAAAACTTGAAATGCTGCATTTGATAGATGATTATTTTGCGTCATGCTATTATTGCATGTTTTAATTAGTTTGGTTACCGAGCTAGTTTAATTAGTTTGGTTACCGAGCTAGTTTAATTAGTTTGGTTACCGAGCTAGTTTAATTAGTTTGGTTACCGAGCTAGTTTAATTAGTTTATCATCAGTCAGTATTTCGTTGTACATGTTTGTTAAAGTGACACTACATCGGTGAAAACGCAAATTTATACAGAATGTAATTTCCTATTATATAGTTTAATTCTTTCCCCCCCCCCCAATTAATTGCATCAAAAACTGAGTATTTCAACTAATAAACAACAAGCATCGTATACGTGGTTTGTTGGCATAACAAAATAATGTAGACAGGGTCGACATACAACCTGTAATACAACCTGTGTATCCCGAATATCGAGATTTATTGTACAGATTTACCGTTACATCTCACATTTGTGCCTATGCATATTTATTTGTAGACTAATCTTAGTTAAATTATCTCTAGGCGACAGTATCATGCGTTTAGGATTGACTCCAATGACAAACAAACGTCATTGCAGGAGCGTGGATGACAGTTATATGAAATCCTACTTTCACTTTTGAAAGTTTGTAGACCTCAAACACACTGTTTATGGATTCAAGTGTTCGAATGTATTCAGAAGAATTTGTAGTAGCAATGCATTTATACGTGAAAAAAATGCATTTTATTTGCTTTTTGCGATGTAATGTCGCTTTAATACTAAATTGTTAAAGTTTCATCTCAGGTGAGTGATCCAAGACCTTGATGGTCCTCTTGTTATTTTATTCAAATGGAAAAATAATATAATTCATATGCAAATTTATCTATCCTAGTGCTAGCAAACACAATCATTTACAAAGTTATTGATGAGTTTGTAAGTAAATGTCATCAAAAGGAGACGATTTACAAATGACAATAGGTTTGATATGGTGATATTGTTTGTTTCTATTGTCGTGTAAATGATCCTGTACGCCTATGTGGAAATAACAAAATAAATATGATGTTATACAAATTCCTAACCATTTGCATAGAATTCAATTTCAAAGATTAGAATAACTGATGAATAGGCAGGACAGACTATTAACCCTTTCAACACTACATGCCTCTAAATAGACTTACAAAAAGTGTAGATCCAGATGAGCCAGCTCGTGATGAGCCATCTCATCAGGATCTGCACTTTTTGCCAGTAATATTTATTACTATTATTAGATCAAATTACCCATTTTGATAAATAAACTGGTCCAAAGATAATTTTCTTATTAATTTATTGGTCTAAAAAGATCATGCACCAGTCCATGTCAGTTACTTGGGGTTGAATGCACCAGTCCATGTCAGTTACTTGGGGTTGAATGCACCAGTCCATGTCAGTTACTTGGGGTTGAATGGGTTAATATCATGCACCAGTCCAGGTCAGTTACTTGGGGTTGAATGGGTTAATATCATGCACCAGTCCATGTCAGTTACTTGGGGTTGAATGGATTAATATCATGCACCAGTCCAGGTCAGTTACTTGGCGTTGAATGGATTAATGTAGAAATATGCATGTTTATACTTCTTACACATTGGCAACCTGTTATATTTTTGTCCTGTACGTTTTGCTTAATAAATTTGGTTCTACCATCGGTGTTCTTTTATATGTTATTCTGTTGGTGTTGTTGAGCCGGGATTTACACCAACATAGTAATATGGCTTATAAACCAAATCGTTCTGAAGTGATAGTGGCCAATATTACCGTAATTAATTACACCATGTTCTATGTTACACCATGTTTTACCTGCCCCTCCCCAATAATATGTGAAATGTATGGCATGCGACATGCACACATCATGTACCATCAATGGCATGGCATGTAACATCAATGGCATGCGACATGCACACATCATGTAACATCAATGGCATGTAACATGCACACATCATGTAACATCAATGGCATGCGACATGCACACATCATGTAACATCAATGGCATGCAACATGCACACATCATGTAACATCAATGGCATGCAACATGCACACATCATGTAACATCAATGGCATGACATACGACATGCACACATCATGTAACATCAATGGCATGCGACATGCACACATCATGTAACATCAATGGCATGCGACATGCACACATCATGTAACATCAATGGCATGCGACATGCACACATCATGTAACATCAATGGCATGGCATACAACATGCACACATCATGTAACATCAATGGCATGCGACATGCACACATCATGTAACATCAATGGCATGGCATACAACATGCACACATCATGTAACATCAATGGCATGCGACATGCACACATCATGTAACATCAATGGCATGCGACATGCACACATCATGTAACATCAATGGCATGCGACATGCACACATCATGTAACATCAATGGCATGCGACATGCACACATCATGTAACATCAATGGCATGCGACATGCACACATCATGTAACATCAATGGCATGCGACATGCACACATCATGTAACATCAATGGCATGCGACATGCACACATCATGTAACATCAATGGCATGCGACATGCACACATCATGTAACATCAATGGCATGGCATACAACATGCACACATCATGTAAAATCAATGGCATGCGACATGCACACATCATGTAACATCAATGGCATGACATGCGACATGCACACATCATGTAACATCAATGACATGCAACATGCACACATCATGTAAAATCAATGGCATGCGACATGCACACATCATGTAACATCAATGACATGACATGCGACATGCACACATCATGTAACATCAATGGCATGCGACATGCACACATCATGTAACATCAATGACATGCGACATGCACACATCATGTAACATCAATGGCATGCAACATGCACACATCATGTAACATCAATGACATGACATGTGACATGCACACATCATGTAACATCAATGGCATGGCATGCAACATGCACACATCAGGTAAAAAGAGATTTCGGAGAATTTTTCAATTTGTTTTGAAAATTTCTCAAGCGGCACAATTCGCGTTGAAACGAGCGTTCTGATTGGATTATCGTTATTCTTCATATTAAAAAACCCATCTTGTTACATTCTAATAATCCAATCAGAACGCTCGTTTCAACGCGAATTGCGCCGCTTTAGAAATTTTCAAAACAAATTGAAAAATTCTACGAAATCTCTTTTTGACGTACATTTTGGCCGAATAAACCTACACGTTAGTGGAAACACATTTTATTGATAATGTTATTCACTGTTAAAACTCTCCCGTCGAAGATTTTTTTTTGTTGCTGACAACCCGTGTCCTAGTACGGAAATATGACCTGCTATGGCCAATGTCTGTGGCAATTGTTTGCAAAGTATACATGCACGCAGCTTAAAGTTGTGTTTTATTTGAAGAACAATATAAAGACTCGGGATAGGCGTTATATTTGGACAGATGTATACAAAATTGTTTCACATAGGGCCATTTTACTGATCGATGCGAAATCTGACATCCCACAGAGTAGAATCCCTGTACTTAAATATATATACTAGTACCCCCAAACGTGCCGAATCCCTGTGATCCAACTATTACTAGTGTATAATTCCGAAATATATACCTATCCAACTATTACTAGTGTATAATACCGAAATATATACCTATCCAACTATTACTAGTGTATAATTCCGAAATATATACCTATCCAACTATTACTAGTGTATAATTCCGAAATATATACCTATCCAACTATTACTAGGGTGTATAATTCCGAAATATATACCTATCCAACTATTACTAGTGTGTATAATTCCGAAATATATACCTATCCAACTATTACTAGTGTGTATAATTCCGAAATATATACCTATCCAACTATTACTAGTGTATAATTCCGAAATATATACCTATCCAACTATTACTAGGTGTGTATAATACCGAAATATATACCTATCCAACTATTACTAGTGTATAATACCGAAATATATACCTATCCAACTATTACTAGTGTATAATACCGAAATATATACCTATCCAACTATTACTAGTGTATAATTCCGAAATATATACCTATCCAACTATTACTAGTGTATAATACCGAAATATATACCTATCCAACTATTACTAGTGTATAATACCGAAATATATACCTATCCAACTATTACTAGTGTGTATAATACCGAAATATATACCTATCCAACTATTACTAGTGTATAATACCGAAATATATACCTATCCAACTATTACTAGGTGTATAATACCGAAATATATACCTATCCAACTATTACTAGTGTATAATACCGAAATATATACCTATCCAACTATTACTAGTGTGTATAATACCGAAATATATACCTATCCAACTATTACTAGTGTATAATTCCGAAATATATACCTATCCAACTATTACTAGTGTGTATAATACCGAAATATATACCTATCCAACTATTACTAGTGTGTATAATACCGAAATATATACCTATCCAACTATTACTAGTGTGTATAATACCGAAATATATACCTATCCAACTATTACTAGTGTATAATACCGAAATATATACCTATCCAACTATTACTAGTGTTATAATACCGAAATATATACCTATCCAACTATTACTAGTGTGTATAATTCCGAAATATATACCTATCCAACTATTACTAGTGTGTATAATTCCGAAATATATACCTATCCAACTATTACTAGTGTATAATTCCGAAATATATACCTATCCAACTATTACTAGTGTATAATTCCGAAATATATACCTATCCAACTATTACTAGTGTGTATAATTCCGAAATATATACCTATCCAACTATTACTAGTGTGTATAATACCGAAATATATACCTATCCAACTATTACTAGTGTGTATAATTCCGAAATATATACCTATCCAACTATTACTAGTGTGTATAATTCCGAAATATATACCTATCCAACTATTACTAGTGTATAATACCGAAATATATACCTATCCAACTATTACTAGTGTATAATACCGAAATATATACCTATCCAACTATTACTAGTGTATAATACCGAAATATATACCTATCCAACTATTACTAGTGTATAATACCGAAATATATACCTATCCAACTATTACTAGTGTATAATACCGAAATATATACCTATCCAACTATTACTAGTGTATAATACCGAAATATATACCTATCCAACTATTACTAGTGTATAATACCGAAATATATACCTATCCAACTATTACTAGTGTATAATACCGAAATATATACCTATCCAACTATTACTAGTGTATAATACCGAAATATATACCTATCCAACTATTACTAGTGTGTATAATACCGAAATATATACCTATCCAACTATTACTAGGTGTATAATTCCGAAATATATACCTATCCAACTATTACTAGTGTATAATTCCGAAATATATACCTATCCAACTATTACTAGTGTGTGTATAATACCGAAATATATACCTATCCAACTATTACTAGTGTATAATTCCGAAATATATACCTATCCAACTATTACTAGTGTATAATACCGAAATATATACCTATCCAACTATTACTAGTGTATAATACCGAAATATATACCTATCCAACTATTACTAGTGTATAATACCGAAATATATACCTATCCAACTATTACTAGTGTGTATAATTCCGAAATATATACCTATCCAACTATTACTAGTGTATAATTCCGAAATATATACCTATCCAACTATTACTAGTGTGTATAATTCCGAAATATATACCTATCCAACTATTACTAGTGTATAATACCGAAATATATACCTATCCAACTATTACTAGTGTGTGTATAATACCGAAATATATACCTATCCAACTATTACTTGTGTATAATACCGAAATATATACCTATCCAACTATTACTAGTGTGTGTATAATACCGAAATATATACCTATCCAACTATTACTAGTGTGTATAATTCCGAAATATATACCTATCCAACTATTACTAGTGTATAATTCCGAAATATATACCTATCCAACTATTACTAGTGTGTATAATACCGAAATATATACCTATCCAACTATTACTAGTGTGTATAATTCCGAAATATATACCTATCCAACTATTACTAGTGTGTGTATAATACCGAAATATATACCTATCCAACTATTACTAGGTGTGTATAATACCGAAATATATACCTATCCAACTATTACTAGTGTATAATTCCGAAATATATACCTATCCAACTATTACTAGTGTGTGTATAATACCGAAATATATACCTATCCAACTATTACTAGTGTATAATACCGAAATATATACCTATCCAACTATTACTAGTGTGTGTATAATACCGAAATATATACCTATCCAACTATTACTAGGTGTGTATAATTCCGAAATATATACCTATCCAACTATTACTAGTGTATAATTCCGAAATATATACCTATCCAACTATTACTAGTGTGTATAATACCGAAATATATACCTATCCAACTATTACTAGTGTGTATAATTCCGAAATATATACCTATCCAACTATTACTAGTGTATAATACCAAATATACCTATCCAACTATTACTAGTGTATAATTCCGAAATATATACCTATCCAACTATTACTAGTGTATAATTCCGAAATATATACCTATCCAACTATTACTAGGGTGTATAATTCCGAAATATATACCTATCCAACTATTACTAGTGTGTATAATTCCGAAATATATACCTATCCAACTATTACTAGTGTGTATAATTCCGAAATATATACCTATCCAACTATTACTAGTGTATAATTCCGAAATATATACCTATCCAACTATTACTAGTGTGTGTATAATACCGAAATATATACCTATCCAACTATTACTAGTGTATAATACCGAAATATATACCTATCCAACTATTACTAGTGTATAATACCGAAATATATACCTATCCAACTATTACTAGTGTATAATTCCGAAATATATACCTATCCAACTATTACTAGTGTATAATTCCGAAATATATACCTATCCAACTATTACTAGTGTATAATACCGAAATATATACCTATCCAACTATTACTAGTGTGTATAATTCCGAAATATATACCTATCCAACTATTACTAGTGTATAATACCGAAATATATACCTATCCAACTATTACTAGGTGTATAATACCGAAATATATACCTATCCAACTATTACTAGTGTATAATACCGAAATATATACCTATCCAACTATTACTAGTGTGTGTATAATACCGAAATATATACCTATCCAACTATTACTAGTGTGTATAATTCCGAAATATATACCTATCCAACTATTACTAGTGTATAATACCGAAATATATACCTATCCAACTATTACTAGTGTGTATAATACCGAAATATATACCTATCCAACTATTACTAGTGTGTATAATACCGAAATATATACCTATCCAACTATTACTAGTGTATAATACCGAAATATATACCTATCCAACTATTACTAGTGTGTATAATACCGAAATATATACCTATCCAACTATTACTAGTGTGTATAATTCCGAAATATATACCTATCCAACTATTACTAGTGTGTATAATTCCGAAATATATACCTATCCAACTATTACTAGTGTATAATTCCGAAATATATACCTATCCAACTATTACTAGTGTATAATTCCGAAATATATACCTATCCAACTATTACTAGTGTGTATAATTCCGAAATATATACCTATCCAACTATTACTAGTGTGTATAATTCCGAAATATATACCTATCCAACTATTACTAGTGTGTATAATTCCGAAATATATACCTATCCAACTATTACTAGTGTGTATAATTCCGAAATATATACCTATCCAACTATTACTAGTGTATAATACCGAAATATATACCTATCCAACTATTACTAGTGTATAATACCGAAATATATACCTATCCAACTATTACTAGTGTATAATACCGAAATATATACCTATCCAACTATTACTAGTGTATAATACCGAAATATATACCTATCCAACTATTACTAGTGTATAATACCGAAATATATACCTATCCAACTATTACTAGTGTATAATACCGAAATATATACCTATCCAACTATTACTAGTGTATAATACCGAAATATATACCTATCCAACTATTACTAGTGTATAATACCGAAATATATACCTATCCAACTATTACTAGTGTATAATACCGAAATATATACCTATCCAACTATTACTAGTGTGTATAATTCCGAAATATATACCTATCCAACTATTACTAGTGTGTATAATTCCGAAATATATACCTATCCAACTATTACTAGTGTGTATAATTCCGAAATATATACCTATCCAACTATTACTAGGTGTGTATAATACCGAAATATATACCTATCCAACTATTACTAGTGTATAATTCCGAAATATATACCTATCCAACTATTACTAGTGTATAATACCGAAATATATACCTATCCAACTATTACTAGTGTATAATACCGAAATATATACCTATCCAACTATTACTAGTGTATAATACCGAAATATATACCTATCCAACTATTACTAGTGTGTATAATTCCGAAATATATACCTATCCAACTATTACTAGGTGTATAATTCCGAAATATATACCTATCCAACTATTACTAGTGTATAATTCCGAAATATATACCTATCCAACTATTACTAGTGTATAATACCGAAATATATACCTATCCAACTATTACTAGGTGTGTATAATACCGAAATATATACCTATCCAACTATTACTTGTGTATAATACCGAAATATATACCTATCCAACTATTACTAGTGTGTGTATAATACCGAAATATATACCTATCCAACTATTACTAGTGTGTGTATAATTCCGAAATATATACCTATCCAACTATTACTAGTGTATAATTCCGAAATATATACCTATCCAACTATTACTAGTGTGTATAATACCGAAATATATACCTATCCAACTATTACTAGTGTATAATTCCGAAATATATACCTATCCAACTATTACTAGTGTGTATAATACCGAAATATATACCTATCCAACTATTACTAGTGTGTGTATAATTCCAAATATATACCTATCCAACTATTACTAGTGTATAATACCGAAATATATACCTATCCAACTATTACTAGTGTGTATAATACCGAAATATATACCTATCCAACTATTACTAGTGTATAATACCGAAATATATACCTATCCAACTATTACTAGTGTGTGTATAATACCGAAATATATACCTATCCAACTATTACTAGTGTATAATTCCGAAATATATACCTATCCAACTATTACTAGTGTATAATTCCGAAATATATACCTATCCAACTATTACTAGTGTGTATAATACCGAAATATATACCTATCCAACTATTACTAGTGTGTGTATATTCCGAAATATATACCTATCCAACTATTACTAGTGGTATAATATATACCTATCCAACTATTACTATGTATAATACCAAATATATACCTATCCAACTATTACTAGTGTATAATTCCGAAATATATACCTATCCAACTATTACTAGTGTGTGTATAATACCGAAATATATACCTATCCAACTATTACTAGGTGTGTATAATACCGAAATATATACCTATCCAACTATTACTAGTGTGTGTATAATTCCGAAATATATACCTATCCAACTATTACTAGTGTGTTATAATACCGAAATATATACCTATCCAACTATTACTAGTGTGTGTATAATTCCGAAATATATACCTATCCAACTATTACTAGTGTGTGTATAATACCGAAATATATACCTATCCAACTATTACTAGTGTATAATTCCGAAATATATACCTATCCAACTATTACTAGTGTGTATAATTCCGAAATATATACCTATCCAACTATTACTAGGGTGTATAATTCCGAAATATATACCTATCCAACTATTACTAGTGTATAATTCCGAAATATATACCTATCCAACTATTACTAGTGTATAATTCCGAAATATATACCTATCCAACTATTACTAGTGTGTATAATACCGAAATATATACCTATCCAACTATTACTAGTGTATAATTCCGAAATATATACCTATCCAACTATTACTAGTGTGTATAATACCGAAATATATACCTATCCAACTATTACTAGTGTGTATAATTCCGAAATATATACCTATCCAACTATTACTAGTGTGTATAATTCCGAAATATATACCTATCCAACTATTACTAGTGTGTATAATACCGAAATATATACCTATCCAACTATTACTAGTGTGTATAATTCCGAAATATATACCTATCCAACTATTACTAGTGTGTATAATACCGAAATATATACCTATCCAACTATTACTAGTGTATAATTCCGAAATATATACCTATCCAACTATTACTAGTGTGTATAATACCGAAATATATACCTATCCAACTATTACTAGTGTGTATAATTCCGAAATATATACCTATCCAACTATTACTAGTGTGTATAATTCCGAAATATATACCTATCCAACTATTACTAGTGTATAATTCCGAAATATATACCTATCCAACTATTACTAGTGTATAATTCCGAAATATATACCTATCCAACTATTACTAGGTGTATAATTCCGAAATATATACCTATCCAACTATTACTAGTGTGTGTATAATACCGAAATATATACCTATCCAACTATTACTAGTGTGTATAATTCCGAAATATATACCTATCCAACTATTACTAGTGTGTATAATACCGAAATATATACCTATCCAACTATTACTAGTGTATAATACCGAAATATATACCTATCCAACTATTACTAGTGTATAATACCGAAATATATACCTATCCAACTATTACTAGTGTATAATACCGAAATATATACCTATCCAACTATTACTAGTGAACAAAAAACCACCAACATACTAGTGTATAATACCGAAATATATACCTATCCAACTATTACAGTGTATAATACCGAAATATATACCTATCCAACTATTACTAGTGTGTATAATTCCGAAATATATACCTATCCAACTATTACTAGTGTGTGTATAATACCGAAATATATACCTATCCAACTATTACTAGTGTATAATACCGAAATATATACCTATCCAACTATTACTAGTGTATAATACCGAAATATATACCTATCCAACTATTACTAGTGTGTGTATAATACCGAAATATATACCTATCCAACTATTACTAGTGTATAATACCGAAATATATACCTATCCAACTATTACTAGTGTATAATACCGAAATATATACCTATCCAACTATTACTAGTGTATAATTCCGAAATATATACCTATCCAACTATTACTAGTGTGTATAATTCCGAAATATATACCTATCCAACTATTACTAGTGTATAATACCGAAATATATACCTATCCAACTATTACTAGTGTATAATACCGAAATATATACCTATCCAACTATTACTAGTGTATAATTCCGAAATATATACCTATCCAACTATTACTAGTGTGTATAATTCCGAAATATATACCTATCCAACTATTACTAGTGTATAATACCGAAATATATACCTATCCAACTATTACTAGTGTGTGTATAATACCGAAATATATACCTATCCAACTATTACTTGTGTATAATACCGAAATATATACCTATACAACTATTACTAGTGTGTGTATAATACCGAAATATATACTTATCCAACTATTACTAGTGTGTGTAGAATTCCGAAATATATACCTATCCAACTATTACTAGTGTATAATTCCGAAATATATACCTATACAACTATTACTAGTTTGTGTATAATACCGAAATATATACCTATCCAACTATTACTAGTGTGTGTATAATTCCGAAATATATACCTATCCAACTATTACTAGTGTGTGTATAATACCAAATATATACCTATCCAACTATTACTAGTGTGTGTATAATACCAAATATATACCTATCCAACTATTACTAGTGTATAATTCCGAAATATATACCTATCCAACTATTACTAGTGTGTGTATAATACCAAATATATACCTATCCAACTATTACTAGTGTGTGTATAATACCAAATATATACCTATCCAACTATTACTAGTGTGTGTATAATTCCGAAATATATACCTATCCAACTATTACTAGTGTGTGTATAATACCGAAATATATACCTATCCAACTATTACTTGTGTATAATACCGAAATATATACCTATACAACTATTACTAGTGTGTGTATAATACCGAAATATATACCTATCCAACTATTACTAGTGTGTGTATAATTCCGAAATATATACCTATCCAACTATTACTAGTGTATAATTCCGAAATATATACCTATCCAACTATTACTAGTGTGTGTATAATACCGAAATATATACCTATCCAACTATTACTAGTGTGTGTATAATACCGAAATATATACCTATCCAACTATTACTAGTGTGTATAATACCAAATATATACCTATCCAACTATTACTAGTGTGTGTATAATACCAAATATATACCTATCCAACTATTACTAGTGTATAATTCCGAAATATATACCTATCCAACTATTACTAGTGTGTGTATAATACCGAAATATATACCTATCCAACTATTACTAGTGTATAATTCCAAATATATACCTATCCAACTATTACTAGGGTGTATAATTCCGAAATATATACCTATCCAACTATTACTAGTGTGTGTATAATACCGAAATATATACCTATCCAACTATTACTAGTGTGTATAATTCCGAAATATATACCTATCCAACTATTACTAGTGTGTATAATTCCGAAATATATACCTATCCAACTATTACTAGGGTGTATAATTCCGAAATATATACCTATCCAACTATTACTAGTGTATAATTCCGAAATATATACCTATCCAACTATTACTAGTGTATAATTCCGAAATATATACCTATCCAACTATTACTAGTGTGTATAATTCCGAAATATATACCTATCCAACTATTACTAGTGTATAATTCCGAAATATATACCTATCCAACTATTACTAGTGTATAATTCCGAAATATATACCTATCCAACTATTACTAGTGTGTATAATTCCGAAATATATACCTATCCAACTATTACTAGGTGTGTATAATACCGAAATATATACCTATCCAACTATTACTAGTGTGTATAATTCCGAAATATATACCTATCCAACTATTACTAGGTGTATAATTCCGAAATATATACCTATCCAACTATTACTAGTGTGTGTATAATTCCGAAATATATACCTATCCAACTATTACTAGTGTATAATACCGAAATATATACCTATCCAACTATTACTAGTGTATAATACCGAAATATATACCTATCCAACTATTACTAGTGTATAATACCGAAATATATACCTATCCAACTATTACTAGTGTGTGTATAATTCCGAAATATATACCTATCCAACTATTACTAGTGTATAATACCGAAATATATACCTATCCAACT